>VONZ01000069.1:1435000-1926150 GCA_012976165.1 Labeo catla
AGGCAGCATTACTATTTTTTTTTAGCTGTTATGTATATTACTTGTTTGTTATATTATACAGTATATGTATATTGTTTTCTATTTCATCTTTATTTCAGTTAATGAAAATTATTTTTAATAGTTTTAATTAACAATATCAACACTGGTTGCTGTAATTTCCACAGTTCAGTTCTCTTTTTGTGTCTGAGAAGGGAGAAAAGAAATTTCATGAAATATTTATACTAATATTTATTCAAGCAATGCAGAAATGGCAACTGTTGCCATTTTCCATGACCTTCAGTTCTTTGTCTCACTTATCTCGCTATGGAAAGTTATCTAGTCACTGCATTGGGCTCCTGTTATCACCACAGGAAGCTTCAGACGCTGTGGCCTTATTACTGTCTATTAATTACCTGATAGCACGGTAGTTAATTATGCAAAGCAATGTTAATTATGCATACTTTGCTGATGTGCGGATAGCCTTGCGGTCCAAGTCCTCTGACTGTTGCAATCCAAAAACATTGAATGAATGATATAAGGATCCATCTTTGCATCTTTGCATCCATATGTAACTATTACAGAAGGTTCAAACGCTCACTGATGCTTCAGAAGGAAACACGATGCATTATGAGCCAGGGGGTGAAAACTTTTGAACAGAACGAAGATGTGTACATTTTTCTTATTTTGCCTAAATATCATATTTTTTTAATTTGGTAAGAAGCTGCAGAAGATACTTGCATGTTTCCCAGAAGACAAAATAAGTTAGATTTACCCTGATCTTCAAATATAAAAAGTTTTCACCCCGGCTCTTTATGAATCTTGTTTCCTTCTGAAGCATCAGTGCACGTTTGAACCTTCTGTAATAGTTGCATATGAGTCCCCTCAGTTGTCCTCAGTGTGAAAAGATGGATCTCAAAATCATAGTCATTGTTGAAAAGGGTTCAAATACACAAAAATGCTGAAAAACCACAGAATTTGTGGAATCTAAAGGATGTTTCTGAACAACAGCGGGCAGTTTAACTGTTAGGACATACAAGGGACTCAAGAACAACTATCACTAAAAAAAAAAAAAGCTGTGGATCATTCAGATAACAACACAGTATTAAGAATCAAGTGTATGTAAACTTTTGAACGGGGTCATTTTTATAAATTCTACTATTATTTTTCTGTTGTAACATCTTTTATGTGAAATATCTTATTCAGGTCAGTACTAAATAAAAATGCAGTTTGTATAATCCCTCTTATTTTGGTAAAATTAACATTTTGCTGATCCTGCAAGGTGTGTGTAAATTTTTGACTTCAGCTGTATACACCTTTTAAAGGGATAGTTAACCCAGAAATGAAAATTCAGTCATAAATTACTCACCCTCATGTTGTTCCAAACCCATAAGACTTTCATTCGTTTTCAGAACACAAATTAAAATACTTTTTATAAAATCCGAAAGCTTTCTAACCATGCATAGACAGCAACGCAACTACCACATTCAAAGCCCAGAAAGGTAGTAAAAACATTAAAACAGTCCATGTGATATCAGTGCTTCAACTGTGATGTTATGAAGCTACGATAATATTTTTTTTTGTGCGCGAAAAGCATTTTTGTGAGCATAGTGTCGTTTTGAGGTGACATGTTTGCCAGGATTAAAAGTGTGAAATGAGACAAGGTAAACATTGATATAGAAAAAGCTGTGATTTTAGAAAAAAAATGGAACTAGAAAAGCTACACTTCTGAGAAATCCAATGAACTACTGTGTAATGTAACACAAACAGTTGCATTAGTAGCGTCACTCACCGGCACTGTTGTGTGTGCTACGCTATCTCTGCTGAATTTGCTAATGCCTGTAGGTACCTGGCATGGAAACAATAATTTTGGGGAGTGTGTTAAACTGCACTAACCAGCCAGCAGTAGGATTCCATGTGACTGAGCCAAAGCAGGAAAGCATAATTGTCTCTCCCTTAATTCACATTGGCAATATTAAGCTGTGTACAGCTGTGGTAGAGCTAAATGACTGTGCTCTGTTCTATTAAAGCCATCTAATCAACTGCAGTCTGCATCCAGATCTCTAAGTGAACTTGTTTGCAGTGTATGCATGTTACTGTGCGTGCATGCATTAGCTTTTTTACTGAAGCTCTGAAGTCAAGATGTAATTAACCTTTAGTGCTTGTTTGAGTGCTTTGAGACTCGTCCACATTTGCTTTGTCAAATAATAGTATTTATGCATTTTTGACCTCCTTGACTGTTTTTCACTGTTTTTCATTTGCATAACTCTTTATAAACCATCAGCCAAGCAATTTAGAAAATTAAAGCACTGGCAGGCAAAAAGAAAATAACAATTGATTTGTTTTAGCTTTTTGGCATCATTTATTAACTCTTAAAATACTCAGACTGGGGGAAGAAAAATTAAAAAATAAATAAATATATATAAAAAAAAAATATATATATAAATATAAATATATATATATATATATATATATATATATATATAAAATGTGTAGAGTATATATATATATATATATATATATATATATATATATATATATATATATATATATATATATATATATATATATACATATATACACATGTATGTATGTATATGTATGTATATATGTATATATATATATATATATATATATATATATATATATATATATATATATATATATATATATATATAAAATTAAAATACGCCCCCTATTGATTGTACAGGGAATTTCAGTGTTGCTAGGCAGACTTGTTACTAAATCATGACAGCCGCTGGTGTTTTCTTAGCATATTCATGATCTCAGGTGAGCTAATACCCGTCAAATACCACATGCCTCCATCCCAGAATGCAATCCACTGTCTTCTACCCAGTGTCTAAACACAGACTCAGGTGGAATAACAATGTAGTCATCCCTTTTTTAAGACTCTTAGTTGCTGTGTCTGTATTTTTGGAGCATCACATCGTGTAGTATGTTTACATGGCCTGACAGGAATGTTTGTGACCCGTTTGTGCATTATTTTTGTGTGTCATCCTGTTGTAAAAGCATGTTTAGCTAATGGCGACCCCCTTTAAAGACATTCATGTATATATTTTGATTAGTTTTACTTGATGCATTTGTCATCTGGGCCCTGAATTGACTTGTGTAAGTTGGTTGTGGGGACTCAAAACTCTGTTTTAGCTGCTAATTTTAGTTGGGTGTAATGTGCAACATAGTCACATGCCGGGGTGATGTTACCCTGACACTGGAGCCATGGACTGTGTGAGATTTGGTGAGTTTTTATATAAATGCTGTTGCCAGCATGACTGAGGATCTCTGTTGCAAGGCAGACGGCCCTAGAGCTCTTGGCAACACGGACTATATATACATGGGGGCGTGATGGATGTGCTGATTGATGTATTGGTGAGGTAATGTGTGAACACGTTTGTCATTGAGAAATCAAACCGTCCAAACCAGACAATCTGCCTGCGGAGTTTACATGAGAAATGTGACCTTTTATCTTTCCCACGGGTAATTGGAGTTTAATTATTGTAAACTTCACTTGAGTTTTTTTTTGTTTATCTCCCACCTTGACGTGACCGCTTGGAATGTGTGAACAAAAGCGTGATTGCTTACTGGCACAGACAGCCAGGTGTTTGCGGTTTAGGACTAGGATGTGAGGTTTGTTGTAGTGCTGATGGGACGGCAGCAGTTGGGTAATTTAGTTGCTGTTGGATAAGCTCCCCCAATACCCTGGCTTAGCTGAAGCCGTGTGATTTCTCACACTCTGAAATCTCAGTGGGGAAAAAAAGACCTTGTTTTTTTTTTACCTAAATAATCCCCTTGACTGTGTAGAGTGTTATTGAAGTTTTCATTTACAATAGTTTAATTCCAATCCACAGATGTTAGTAATAGTCATATAATAAAAAATATATTTTTTAAATTTAATACTAGATACAATATATATTACTGCTGTCAAACAATGAATCACTATGAATCTCATCCCAAATAAAAGTTTTTGTTTACAGAATATATGTGTGTGTATTGTGTATATTGATTATGTACATATAAATACACACACATGCATGTATATGTTTAAGGATACTGTTATGTTGATATATTAAAAGTATTTATAATATCAATTATGTGAATATAAACATATACATGTATATATTTTCAAAATATATACTGTATGTGTGTTTTTATATATACACATAAATATACACCGTATACACACGCATATATTATGTAAACAAAAACTTTTATTTTGGATATGATTAATTACAAATAATCTGTTCCTTATTGCCTATCTAGTATTTAATTAAACATGTATTTTCCCTCTGTCTCTCTCTCTCTTTTCTTTTTTAATTCTATATGTATATACGCACACATGTATGTATATATGTGTATGTTATATATTATTTATATATTATAAATATTTTATTTCATAACATATATTGAAAAATATATATATTATATATATATATATATATTATATATTATAAATATTTTATATACGTGTGTGTGTGTGTGTGTGTGTATGTATATATATATATATATATATATATATATATATATATATATATATATATATATATATATATATATATATTTATATTATTTATTTATTTATTTATTTATTTATTTATATATTTATATATATATTATATATATTATATATTATATATATATATATATATATATATATTTCATAACATATATAGAAAAATATATCAATATATATTATACAAATATTCATTAAATACTACATAGATTATGTATAGATAAGTAAAAATGTAATTTTTTTTTAAATCTAAAGATAGATATAAAGAAAATCGTGTATATATATATGTATGTGTGTGTATGCGTGTGTGCTATATGGGTATCCAGTATTTAAAAAAAATATACATTTATATATAAATAATTACATTTTAATTAAATTAAATGTGATTTAATTTACATTTAATTTAATAATTAAATACTATATGTATAGTACTTGTTATTTAGATAGATCTATATATATATATATATATATATATATTTTTTTTTTTGTGCAGATTTTTAAGCCACAAATTCTCTCTTAGATGTTTTTCACATTGATGCCCACAGTCTTCCACATCCTTTTACCTAAAATGGGAAAAAATCTGATCCTTACAAGTCCAGATACCTTAGCTGTCTCATAGCTAATGTGCCCTGACTTTCTTTTCATCACTTTCTGAGATGGAAGGATGGAGTAAAACGCAGAAAAGCATAGAAAAACCAACCTTGTATACTCTTACCCTTTTTTTGATTTTCAGAAACTTTACCTGGCAACTGTTATACTTAATATGACCGATCATTTACAATACAATGGAGGTACCTCTAATTTTAGGTACCTGTCACGAGCTTCTGTTTATCATCCTGCTGGGACCAGTAGCCTATCTGCAACAGTAAGAAGGTCATGAGTTAAGGTTTCTGTGGCACCTTTGTGTATAAATACTGTCTTGTGACAACCTGTTGACAGTCGTGAAATATGTGGGATTGCATGAGCTCATCCGTGTCAGAGCAAAGCAGGCTTTTCACCCCATCCCACCGTAGACCCCCAGGAGCCTGCAGCGTCTGTGTCTAGAGGTATAAATGAAGGTCACCCTGCTTTAAAACCATACAATTTGGCAGGACAGGTGTTTATCTTTTGAAACATGTTCCCTTTGAGAGGAAATAGAAAGACAGAACATTCCAGAGCCAAAAAGAGTTTGTTTTTCTTGTTGTAGAGCCTAAATATGGCTTGAAAGGGGTGGGCTTGAACCCGTGTCTGGTATGTGTTTGTTTTCTGACTAGTGGCACCACATGACCACCAAATTGCTCCAACAGCCAAGGTGGGAGAGATGACGTTGCCTACCCAGAACACTTTTTATCGATGAGATCATTCTCTTGCCCCAGACTCTTAATGGTCTTCGGTGCAGAAGGTTTCTCCTCTCCAGCTTTTTAAATAGTTGCAGAGCTTGGCTTGTCACTTCTTGGGATCATCCAGGACTCAGGTTGGCTGTGTTGCTGTGGAATTAGCTTTGTTTTGAGTTCTGTTCTTAGTTATACGATTTCATTCTTCAGTTTTGCTTTCTTTTAATGGGAATCTGACTCAGGTATACAAGAGTAGAGCTCTATATCTCTACCTCAACTCTCCCAGAGGGACTTGGTCCGGGTTCAGAGCATCAGAGCAGAAAGGCAGGCCTGCAGGCACCTGTCCATCATGCCAGCCCCCAGAGTGTACCGCTTCCCGCAGAAGATCAGCCGCACTGAGATCATCTTGAGGAGTGAGTTTGATGGGGAGGGATGGGGTTTAAACCATGAGAGACCCTCAGCAGGGGCAGTCAGGTACTTTGGAAGCATCTCTATTTTCAAGGTTAAATTGTGTCACTTCTATGTGCAAACAAACTGTAATGTGCTTTGTGGTATGTAGTAAAATGGCTACCTTTTGTAAAACTTAACCATGCAAAAACCTGGATCAGTTGTTTATATGCTCAAGCTTGGTTATGAGATTCTGTCCTAGAAAAAAAAACAATCTGTCTGAGCACCAGTGAAATGAAAGCATGTGATGTTTGTTTACCATAAAGATGGTTTAAATAGTTGGCTTTATTAACACTTAAGCTACACAGTTTAAAGGCATTGTGCTTGATTTGAACTGCACCGTAGATAATAATAGATTTACTACCCAAACAACAAAAAAATAGCTTGTTTAAAAATTTCAAGCAGCCTGTCAAAACAGCAGTGGCTCAGCCAATAGAATTAGCTTGGGGGCGGGTTACAGGGCTTGACATATTGTGAACTTTTCACTCAACTTAAAGGGATAGTTCACCCAAAAATGAAAATTCTGGCATTAATTACTCACCCTCATGTCGTTCCAAACCTGTAAGAACATCTTCGGAACATAAAGTTAGATTTTTTTTTATTAAATCTAAGAGCTTTCTGACCCTGCATAGACAGCAACGCAACTGAAAGATGAATGAAGGTCTTACAGGTTTGGAACGACATGAGGGTGGTTAATTAATTAGAGAATTTTTATTTTTGGGTAAACTATCCCTTTAAAATGATGTATGCGAACTCTAAAATGTATTTAACAACACATGGGCGGGAAAAATAGTCCCCGCGTGTCCTTAAAAAAAAAAATCTACAAAAAAAGTGTTTTTTTTTTGTTTTTTTTTTTTAATATCTAAGGTCATAAAAAGTCATAAATGTCTTAAATTGTAAAATGCAGCAATTCGTATTAGATTGCACAATAGATTGCTTATGATCTACAATGTTTGCCTTATGGTGTTTTAGGACCCTATGAAATCCGATTAATTTTTTTCCCAAATTCCGTTTGATTTTATTTTTAATTCTTTTTTTCTGGATTGTTTTTGTCTTTTTTAATGGTTAAATTCAATTTTATTAATCAAAAAGCATGTCTAATTAAAATCATGAAACTAGTTTTTTAAAAGTTTAACAAAAATTACATGTTTAGAGCCCTATGAAATTTTTTTTATTTCCGCCCACCTTACGTTTTATTGTTAAATTTAATTTATCTTCTAATTAATGAAAATTAAACATTTTATTTTTTGTCAAATGAAGGGGATTTACTATTACAATTTAAACGTTGAAGAAATATATGATTAATCCTCAAAAATAAGGTTGTAATCATTTTAGTAGCAGTAATAGTATTACTTACATTCTGCTGAACAATACATAATGTATGTATTGTTGTATAATAATAATGTATTCCTGCACAATGTCTTCACGTTAAACCAAACTTTTATTTTATTTTTTTATTTTACCTTTAAATTTCTGTGTGTATATGATATGATCATAGTTTTACTCAAAGAAATGGTAAAATGCTCAGAGCAGTTCTGCAGATGTTATTAATGCATTTATGTCCTAATTTAATGAGATGGCGGACGCTAATATCAACGCAAGCGTTACGCGCGTTTCGGTATGAGTAGTAAACAAAACCGCGCATCAGTGCCATTCGTTACCACAGAGACACGCAGAATTCGTATTTATATAGTCGTTGTTCAGCTTAATATTTACAAATATTAGTCCATATCGCAATTTGATTTAAGTGTAATGACCTACTTTTGATTAACTCATCCAAACTTTGACAAATTCTGAGTTAAACTAAATTCCGTTTTTATGACTGGACAGTCTGCGTTTTCCGCATTGCGGAAATCATAGGTCCCCAGTGTTTGCACTTGTAATACTGTATGTAGTAGACTGTTAGTAGAGTGGATATTTTATCTTCCTCATCGTTTTTGGAAACACCTGCAAGAAGTCCCGGATTCAAATCCCGGACGAGCCCCCACTTGTTACGCTCCCTTTTAAAAATCTAGGATTAAGCAGTGTGTGTAATGTAAAGCATAAACATTTCAGTCTACTTCGGTCTTATGATTATTGTCATCGTCTCGTCCACGTCCAGTTATTTTTAGCAGTACAAAATGGCTCGTTTTGCATCTTAATATTGCAATTGCTGTGCTTACCATATTATTTTAATGTATTATCTTAATAATGAGCACCCTGTTTTGTAGTGCAAACAGTTTTACTGTTTACTGCACGTTGTTATTCTTCTTGTTATTTCCCTATAGGGCTAATGAACTGGAAGTCTCGCCCATACGCTTACTTTTTGCGTTGAAGAATAAGGTAGATTGAAAACAATTAGTTTCTTTTGTTTTAGCGCAGAATTACTTCACCTTAAGCACATGGCAATTTGTATGTTTCCTCAAACCATGTATGACAGAAACTCAATTCTAGATTTGAATCTGTTAAACGTCAAACCAAAATACTGGTCAAGGTATGTTAATTGTGACAGCTGACAGATTTTGTCTAATCAAACAGCTTAACCGCTTCACACTCCTTCGCTGGGTTTTAACAGCACAGCCATGCCAAGTTTATCACGAGAAGTCATTAAATGTCTTAAACAGATTGTCCATACCGATCCAAGAGCTGCTCTCTGTTTCTCAGTGAAATGTGTGCTTGTTTTAGCTCTGTGTGCTGAGTCAGGCTTTTCGCTCTTTTTGCAGCCATTCTCACATTCTCGATCTTGCTTATCCTGTAGGTTTTTTTTTTTTTCTCCATTTGATTTGGCTTTCCGAGATAATACCGTTTCCCAATGTCATTTCAGCTTTCTGTCAGAAGTGTAACTGACATTATCGTGACAGTCTACACAATGTAATGAATCCAGTTTGACAAAGACGTCCGTTATCTCAACAAAAGTTGCATTGTATAGACTCAAGTTCGACAGGATGTTAAAAGCACTCTCATTTCAGAAGTGCTAAAAATGATTGTTTACACTCTGCACATGTTCCGTGGTTGGATTTTCTTTCATTTGGACCACAAATGGCAGAACTGTTTCCAAGCAGAACTTCTTTTATTAGGCAACATTGCATCAAAAAGCCTCCCCCCAATGCTTTTGCAGCTTATTCCAGCCCCTGTTGTTGTTTAACCACCCCAGAGCTGAAGTGGGATCAGCTGATGCTATTTAGTATCTCTGGGGTAATGCCGAACACTGAAAACGTCAACACCTCGTACATGAGGCAGCTGAACTAGGGCCACTAGTTTTATTTTATTTTATTATTATTTTTTTTTTTTTACTTTATTTTTACATTCAAGATTAAATCTGTGTGGACACAACTGACTCTAACTAGATGTACTATTTTAAGCAAGTTGTAGTAAGTAGAACCCAATAACTATTTTTAGATCCCAGTCCCATTTCTTGCCAGACTTTTTGTCTCTGACATGGAGCCCTGAGTAACAAGACTTGTCAAAACTGTGATGCTATAGATTTTCATTATATCCTAATCCTAGGTTGTCTGCAAACACAAACCGAGAGTCTCCTTTGAGTCCTTCACCTTACTACCACTAAGACAGAAATCCTGTTTCTGGAGAAAATGACACACAACATTTCTTTTGACTCATATAAGCTTGTTTTAATAACATCCCATTTAACCGGTTCACAGACTTGCTTACAAACCAGTCAGAATCTGTTTAGATCTAGAGGACTAATCGTTTGCTTCCTCATCTTTAAATTATGCAGCACTTGACTCTAATTTTCCCATTTGTGAAACCACAACTGTGGAATTAATTGGAAGGCATGGGCCCCGTGTTGTGAGACATGCATGAGTGATAAGGGGATTTGTGTGTTGTATTTACAAGGTGACAGCATCAGGGTGTGTTAATGAGGCTCTGTGTCAGATGATGTTTGTTTCTCCCAAATGTTGTTGTAAAACATTGAGGGGGGGAAAAGGTGTCTTTCAAGAACAGGTGGTGTCTCAATCTTGGATGGATCATCAAGCCTTTGGGCATAATTAATGCTGCTTGTTAAGGGAAGCGTCTCAATTACTATTGCTCATATGTTTAGGAGTTTGATCAGTCACTTTTATGTAAATGTGTTGCTCCACTGTTAACAGGTAAATGTTAAAAAGTTTTTGTCCAGACCAGCCATGACTGTGATGGGACCTTTGTTGCAAAATGAGATCCAAAATTATTTAATGTATTAGTTTATACACTACTAGTCAAAAGTTTTTGAACGGCAAGATTTTTAATAACTTTTAAAGAAGTCTCTTCTGCTCACCAAGGCTGTATTTATTTAATCCAAAGTAGAGCAAAAACAGTAAAATTTTGAATATTCTTACTATTTAAAATAATTGTTTTCTGTTTGAATATATTTTAAAATGTAATTTTTTTCCTGTGGTCAAATCTAAATTTTCAGCATTATTACTCCAGTCTTCAGTATCACATGAAACATGTTTAAGAAACATTTATTATTATTATTATCATCAGTTTTTAAAACGGTTTCTTCTCTGGATTCTTTGATGAATAGAAAGATCCAAAGATCAGCATTTATCTGAAATAAAAAGCTTTTGTAACATTATACAGTATACCATTCAAGTCAGTATAATTTTTATTTTTGGGAGGGAAGAAATTATAGAAATTAATTTTATTTAGCAAGCATGCTTTAAATTGATCAAAAGTGATGATAAAAAACATTTATAGTGTTACAAAAGAGTTCTATTTCAGATAAATGCTGTTCTTCTGAACTTTCTATTCATCAAAGAAACCTGAAAAAATTCTACTAAATTGTTTTCAACACAATAAATGTTTTTTTGAGCAGCAAATCAGAATATTAAAATTATTTCTGAAGGATCATGTGACTGGAGTAATGATGCTAAAAATTCAGCTTTGAAATCCCAGGAATAAATTACTTTTTATATATTCAATAAAATACATATAAAAAATATTCAAATAGAAAACAGTTATTTTAAATAGTAAAAATACTTTGGATATTGTTTTTGCTGTACTTTGGATCAAATAAATGCAGGCTTGGTGAACAGAAGAGGCTTCTTTTAAAAACATTAAAAGTCTTACTGTTCAAAAACTTTTGACTGGTATTGTATATAAGAGCATATATGAGCAATATCAAACAATAGATAAATGAGACCAAATACTGCCTTTTAGATTTACCAAAAACAAATTATATCTCATGTTTAACCGCTATAGAGACATCAGAGACGGCGGTACATTTCAGAAGATTTGGCTGAGGTAAGGCTGTTCTCGGCAGGTTCATGAGCGCTGAATGGCCGCTGACACCCTGGAGCTCACATCTCCAAAAATATCAAAGCAAATTTGTTAAATGAAGTCTAAACAAGCACATTTTTGCCTAAAAAACTGCATTCCTTGACACACAAAGAGTATTGTTTATAAAATTATGAAGAATTTTTGGCATCCGCCTTGACACACTCACTGTGAGAAATACTGCAAGCGGAGTGATACAAATGGTGAAACGGATTGAATTATGATATCACTAGAATATTGCACTCCAAATCAGATTTGAGGACCAGAAGGATATGATGTTGTATAAATGTATATTTTGTATAATAATGTGTTTGTGTGGTTTGTACTGTATGGATAGTAAGTCCAACAGTGACAGCGACGTTTTTAGGCGGAAGCAGAATTTCTTTTACCCAGCTCTTACTGTCGTCCTAAAGTATGGCGTGAATTTTTAGAGATGATTCAGCTCCGTAAAATGAAAGCTGTCCGGTGTGTTCATGGCTATTATTTCTTGGTGACATCATCCTATAACTCAATTTCAAGCCCATTACTTGGTCCTGTGGCCGAGACGAGCTTTGTTTCTCCCTGTCAGTGCTTAGAGAGACTTCCTGAGACATCCCTAAGGAAAATATATTTCCTTCTCATTTTCCTGAAATGGATATCTAAAATTCGTCCGTCGTAGTAGCTCACCAGATTTTAGCAGTTTCTCGCTGTCTTTGTCTCTACAGGGTTAAACCCTCATAAACATGCATGTTTTTCTCCACCCACCTGATCGTAATAGTTGTGATGGGATTGTAACATTGACCGCTTTACCCTTCGCCCATCCAGGCATGAATAATTGATCAGGTCCGGAAAGTGCAATAAGTGGACCACATCCTGCTCGGTGAACGTTGTGGCAGAGCCTCTAACGGCTGACTGCCAGCCTATTGGTTCAGGCTTGTTTTACCACAGCAGTGTTTGCTTGAGAATAGCCAGAACAACATGCTGCTCTCTCTGAGATCTCATGGAGTCATTGACGGGAGTTTGGGAGCTGATGCGAACGGCTCTAGCGCACTTGTTACAAGCGCACCTAAAGACCAGGATGGACTTCTACAGTACATCTGCTGTCAGAAGAGGCTCGGTGGTTCCCTCCTCTCATGTAGGTGCTATTCTGACTCTTTAGCTTTCTGTTGTTCCGTAAACGGACCGTTTATAAACATAAATGGAGCTGATATTTGAGTGCGATATCTGGTTTCACTGGTCTGATTTTTTTTTTACTTTATTTTTTTATACAAGTCACTTTTATGTAAATATATTATACATATAAATTTTTATACATATAAGTAGTGTTGCTTGAATAATTACTCATTTTTGTGTGAATTCAGTAAGCTAAGGTGGTGCAAGTACACTAAGAAACACATTATGCATCTAATAATGCACTGTTTTCATAATTTTTAATGATTATAATTTAATATATTTAAAATATAATTACGCTTCTAACTATTTTATTTTATTTTATTTTGTGCATGCTTGTAGTATAAGAAGTCCATTTGTAGGTTGTGCTATCTGTGTGTGTGATCTAATGGCAGTACATTACCGAACTGGCTTGAAGCAGGATCAGTCCATATTAAAGCTGACACTGAGTGCTTTTGGACCAGAGCCAGCCTTTAAAGTGCTGTTTAGCTTGGCCGGGTTAAATGGGCCAAGTATGCTTGCCTTTGTGTCAGTGTTTCAAATTGCAGTCATTGCACACAAAAATCTCTATAATGTGGCCATAACATCAAATCAAGTAAATATTTGTATAACTTGAACTTTGTCTCTGGAGAGGCTATATCCGCTGACTCATTAGATGTCATCTGTTTTTGTAATAGCTTTGCTAATTTGTGATTAGCTCATCACATTTTAAGAGTAATATTTGCTTCTGTTTCAGAGCAACTGAGGGTGCCTGCTTATGTAACAGGGCTTTTTACATAGACATTAAGGCTGGCGTAGGTGTGTTTTATGTGTGAAAGACAAAGACCATTTGAGAAGGGGAATTTGTAGAGTGGGTTACACTAACATGGACAATCACGAAGAGTTGGTTTTCTTAAAAGGGGCACAGAACTGTAATGTTAGATTAGATTTGACAGATGAGTTGATTAGTGCTCGGCTTGTCCAGATGGCTCAGCTCTAATGTCATATTTTTTCATGGAGTCTTGTGCTGCAGGGAGAATTCTACATTCAGACTTGTTTAATCCAATTAATGTGTTCTGCAAGCCATTTGTTTCTGGTTAAAGTTAAGTTTAGCTTTGCTACTTGGTGTGCGTTGCATGCCATGATCTACTTTGTTACTTTCATGTTGATGTAAAAAAGATGCTACTTTATTATCCCAAGACAGATGTTTTGTTTTTATGACATGTCTTGTTAAATGTTGTTTTATTTTGTTTTGTCTTTTTTTTTTTGTTTTGTTTTTTTTTTTTACGTTGTAAGTTATGTTTTGTTACGCTGTTTCATGTTAAATTTATGTTGTTTTATTATTCTTTTTGTTATGAAATGTATGTTAAATATATTTTGTTACGTTCAAGTTTTTTGTTTGTTTATGTTGTTTTGTTATATTTTATGCTTTTTTTCATTGATGTTAATGTTACGTTTTTAACGTTATCTTTAGGTTTATGCTGGTTTTTATGTAACATAAAACATTTAATATTAAAAAAAAAAACAAAGCATATCATAAAATATAACAAAGCATAACATTACGTAACGTAAAACATAAAAGTTATGTCAAAATTAAGAATAACTTAAGAATAAGGGCTCTGACAAAACTCTCTTTAAATGCTTTTAAATTGTTTTACTGAGAAATCGGTTTTGAAAATTAGTGACACCGAGAACCAGAGAAATACTTAATATCGTTATCAGTAATTTTCAAAACAGATTTCCAGATTAAAATAATTTATAAGCATTTTAAGAGTTTTTGACAGAGGTCTTGTTATTCTTATTTTGGCATTAATTTTATGTTTTGTTTTTGGTTTGTTTTATGTTATATTTTATCTTTCTTAATGTTATTTTTCTGTTTGTTGTTTTCTAATATTAAATATTATGTGTTGTAGGGGTTGACCAATTATTGGCACTGACATTAAGCATTTTTATGGTTATCAGTATCGGTAATTTTCAGAACCAATTTCCTGATAAAATAATTTAAAAGCATTTAATGTCAGAGCCCTTGTTATTCTTCATTTTGGCATTAATTTTTATGTTACGTAATATTATGTTTTGTTATTTTATGTAATGTTTTTTGTTTTGTTTTGTTTTTTTTTTCTCAAATGTGAATGTCATGTTTTTACCAATTTTTTTTTTGGTTTATGTGTTTTAACCGATGTGGTTAACAGATTATTGGTGCTAATATTAAATGTTTTTATGATTATTGGTATCTCTTTTTTTTCAAAACCGATTTCCCGATATTTTTTTGAAATATTGGTTGGTCTACTTGATCTGTAATAATCAGTATTGCCATCAGCCCTGAAAAAGCATATTTAATGTTTAACCTTATTGTAGCATAATCATTTCAGAGAAATCCATTCAAAACATTTTCAGCTTGGTTCTTTGTCAGTCAGATGGTCTCAAATCAGCAACGTGGACCAGACTTTTTGCTGTGTTGTCAATAGTTTGTCTGTGTTGCTATTTAAACTACCTCCCCCCACTAAAATGATGAAACTGCAGGAAACAAACAGGTCAAACAGGTGTAAGGATGAAAAAGCTCTTGTTTTTGCGGTGCCCTGCTGTGTGAAGCAAATAAACAGGAAATGGCAGAGGGCATATGTAGCCTGGTAATGAGCTACAGAGAGGGCCTTACCTCCAGACTCTGTAAACAGACCTCTCTCACCTGCACAATGCCGCATTGATCGATTAGTCAAGCGTGTCACGGCAGAGACTTGTCCTGTGTGCGTGCTAAGCTTTCATTCAGACCTCTACCTTCCTCCACTCTCAAATTCAGCCTGCCAAAATCAGCAAAGCCGCTATACCCAAACTGTGCTGTAAAATAAGACACATCTGCATAATATATTTGCAGCATGTGGTCATTAGTTACCTTCCTTCCATTTGTTTTTTTTATTTAATTTTGGTGTATAATATGTAGTTTTAGCAATATTTGTATTTATTTTAAAAATATTTTTAATGTTTGGAATATTTTTACAGTACGTTTTTGTTTAGATAAAGTGACAAATGTGAAGTAATTACCCTGGCACTGACTGTATCAGTGCTTAGCACTTCTTTTTTTTTTTTAACGCAGTGATTTGAACTGCTGCTGACGGTTCCTCTAACAGATAATCTTTTCCCCTTTCCCTGATATATAATGTCCTAATTAACTCTTGGTGTCCAACACACCTGATCGATGTGTCTTGCAGCCAGTGGCCCATGTTTCGCTCTCTCTCTCTCTCTCTCTCTAAAAACCTGATCTTCTATTACTCTTTTGGGGCTTGTCCAGTGTACTTTGCATTATTGATCAGATTTCAAATTGAAAGTTTCAAACTGATTTCATTCCTGATTTTTTTTTTTTTTTTTTTTTCCACAGGTCCCCCGATGCCAAGACAGACCCCTCAGGTGCAGAATGGCCCATCACCAGAGGAGCTGGAGGTGCAGAGAAGGTAAAAATCAAAGTTACAGACACTTACTGCAGTAAATATGTAGTAGTAGGCTGAATTAGCTGGTAAACAAAAAGCCTTTTGGGTTCTGATGCTTTATGCATCATTTAAAGGTGTGGTAAGTTATTTGTTCCATAGACTCTTATTTCTTTTCCAATAGAAAATGATTTCTGTGTGTAAAATTTGTTTTAGTAGGCTTGGTAAACCTTTTAAAGATGCTGTCTCATACACAAAACACCCTCCACCCCACAGAAGAACACGTGCACTCACAGATTACGAGTTGACGTGCATGTGTGATGGTGAGAATATGAACCAGGTGAACTCTCACACTGCTGAATCAAACGCAGATAGCGCAGCAATGTAATGTTAATGTCTGTTTGACTAAGTTCAGTTAAATCACCACTTTGAAGCCCTGAATTCGCCTTTTCATGAGCGTGTTTTATCAAGATTTCTGTGGACTTCAAAGGACGGCGGAGGCTGTTACTCACCCTGGTCTTGTTAATGAAAAGCTTTTCTGCAATGAGTTCCCAAAGGAAGCAGCAGTCAAGGTTAAAGCTGATTGACTAGAATATACATGCTCAAAACTTACTGCCTGCTTGTCGGAGTTTTCTTTCTACTTTTTTGCTTTAATTATACAATTCCGTTGATGCAACTATTGCATCTTCATTGGTTTTTGTTGCAGTAAGGCTTAAAATGTTATGAAGATTTGGTACTATATTGTGAGTATAGTCATTTTAAGTGCTGTTGTTAAGCAAAAAACTTTTATCTATCTAGTATTATTTATTAAAGTATAATTTAATAATGTATATGAGCAATATAGCTGTAGGTAATCACAGCATGCCAATATACAGCCATATCGCATGGCTGCGAGTGAGATAATGCATTTATACAACAGTTCGACAGCACGAGTGTGTAACTACATAAGAAACAACAACCGAGTGTCTTTTAAAAACCTCTTGTGCGAACATGGATTCAGATTTCAAGTTGACAGTTTAACAGCTGAGCCCAAGCCTCCGTTACGAATTTCAAAACGAACTAGTAACGAAGGAACGTTTAGTTGCTTCACTGAAAGCTTTTTGTATTACTGTATTAAAAGCTTACTGTGTAAACAGAGAAATTGACTGAGGGAGTGTGATTACCTGCATCTTAATTCTTCAGCTCAATCTCATATTCACAATAAAACATGAGTTTGAATGTCTACTGGGGAAAGCGTTATATTTGTTGTGCTATTCTTTCATCTGTCAAGGGTGAAATCCGTTAGATTTACCCAAAACGAATTACATCTCATGTTGAATGACTATAGAGACATCAGAGCCAGCAGCAAACTCCAGAAGATCTGACCAAGGTAAGGCTGCTCTTGGTGGGTTCGTGAGTGCTGAATGCCCACTGATGCCCTGGAGCTCACATCTTCGAAAACATTGAAGCAAATTGTCAAATAGATGTTTGGCTTTTATTAACAAAACGCATATTTGAAGTTCAAACAAGTACATTCCCACCTAAAAAAAAAAACGTTTAAAACTACATTCCATGACACCAAAACAGTATTTATAAAAATTATAGTACATTTCGGCGTCCAACGTGACACTCGCTGTGAGAAATACTGCAAGTGGAGCGATACAAACCGTGAAACGGTTGGAGTTCCGCTATCACTAGAATATTGCACTCCTCTCAGCCAATCAGATTTGAGAATTTTTTTTTTTTAATATATATATATATATATATAAGTATTGAAATCCTTCTGCCCAATTTTTTCTTTAGATTAACGTACGTGACAAATCGTTCACAGCAGACACATTTATTATGTAAAAAGGGTCTATTTTAAATTTGTGCTGTCGTTAATGACTCAATGAAAGTTATTAGTCTTTGCCTCGTTTGAGAGTAGAGAAAGATCTACAGATCTGCTACGTGAGTTGTTTCTCCATCAGTGATGCATCATTCCTTGAGACGAACCCAAGGGAGTCTGGGGCGCTGTGTAGAATACTGAATATGATCTCAGTCTTTTGATGGTGACTCAGCAGTGGTCATGTCCTACTTCTCTGCTACAGAAGATATGTCAAATCTTCACATGCTTTATCTGCAGAGCCCCTGCAGCCTGTTAAACATTAACCATTGGTGTATTCCCAACGTGCTGTGAGGCAGGCGAGGACGGCGTTAGACTACGGTGCGCATCCTGCATAACAAACATTGTTTGGCTGGCTTTTTCAATACAGACAGACATGCTCCACAGAATAGTGAAGTGCCTGAGGAGGATGCACAGTTTCAGTATACTGCAGATTTATACGCTGATTTATAATCGTGTATGTCACATCAAGACTGTGTTTTTAGGTTTGGTAAAATAGTGTGGGACAGACAGTGCTTTCTCTTGCATAGTTAAATGGTGGGGAGGGCTTAATAGCTCTAGCCTTCCCCTCAAAACGGGCTATTTTTTAAAAATAATGTTCCGTGGAGAAATTTTCTCTTTTGCATGCTAGTTGTAGTCAAGGTCGCAGAGTTTCGAGGATGAAGAAGGTATCAGGTCAGATTAAAATAACTAATTAAATAGATTGCTAAAATAAACTATGAGACCCAAATGAGTACACCCCCTCTGAATAAATATAAAAGCTATATTTTCTTAATGATCACTAATATAATTAATGGAAAGATGGCAAAATTGAAATGTATTAAACATATAATTAATACAAACAAAAAAATACATGCCAATATTTTCTGTAAAATAAGTAAATTAGCCAATTTTGTTTAAATGAAGGATTGCAGAAATTAGTACACCCTAGATTTAATTCAGCAAATGTATAATATTTTATTCCTAGTATGTCCTGCAAAACTTTATGTATACTGCTTTGACCCTTCTTGGTTCAATATACATTGATCAAAATTTGCCTTAAACCTACACTATTTTTTTATTTGTTTTATTTAGTAACTTTGAGGAGGGTGTACTCATTTTTGCAACATTTTATCGCTTTGATAAGAAAATCTTATATTCCTAAATAATTTTGACATTCTTTTTTGGTTATTGATCGAGCTAACTTGTTTTTTATTAACAACTTGACCCTCTAACACTAGCACTTTCCGTTCTATTTCTGTTCTATCTACTTGTCGTCTTTTTATTTATTAAAAACTTGACCCTCTAACACTAGCACTCTATTCTGTTTCTATTTTCTACTTTTCTTTTTAACAAACTTGACCCTCTAACACTAGCACTCTATTGTATTTCTATTGTCTGCTTGTTTTCTTTTTATTAAAAAACCTGACCCTCTAAACTAGCACTCTATAATATTTTTATTCTGTCTACTTGTTTTTATTTAAAAACTTGACCCTCTAACACTAGCACTCTATTCTGTTTCTATTGTCTGCTTGTTTTCTTTTTATTAAAAAACGTGACCCTCTAAACTAGCACTCTGTAATATTTCTATTCTATCTACTTGTTTTTATTTAAAAACGTGACCCTCTAACACTAGCACTCTATTCTATTTCTATTGTCTACTTGTTTCTTTATTAAGAACTTGACCCTCTAACACACAGTATACTATTTCTATGCTATCTACTTATTTATTAAGAAACTTGACCCTCCAACACCAGCACTCTATTCTATTTCTGTTCTGTCTACTTGTTTTTTTTATTAAAAACTTGACCCTCTAACACTAGCACTCTATTCTATTTCTATTTCTGCTTCTTTTCTATTAAAAACTTGACCCTCTAACACTAGCACTCTCTATTCAGTTTCCTATCTACTTGTTTTCTTTTATTTAAAAAGCTTGACCTTCTAATACTAGCACTCTATTCTATTTCTATTTTCTACTTATCTTTTTATTAAGAAACTTGACCCTCTAACACTAGCACTCTATACTATTTCTATGCTATCTACTTATTTATTAAGAAACTTGACCCCAACACCAGCACTCTATTCTATTTCTGTTCTATCTACTTGTTTTCTTTATTTATTAAAAACTTGACCCTCTAACACTAGCACACTATTCTTTCTATCCTATCTACTTGTTTTTTTTTTTTAATTTAATATAAAAATGAATATCTAACACTAGCTCTCTATTCTATTTCTGTTTTATCTACTTGTTTTCTTTCTGTTTATTAAAAAATTGATCCTCTAACACTAGCACTCAATTCTATTTCTATTCTACTTATTTTATTTTATTATAAAAAAAACTTGACCCTCTAACAGCACTCTATTCCGTTTCAATTCTATCTACTTGTTTTCTTTTATTTTACTGTAAAAAGAAACCTTGACTGCCTAACACTAGCGCTTTCTATTTCTATTCTATTTACTTGATTTCTTTTTATTAATTAAAAAACTTGACCCTCTAACACTAACGTTTTCTATTCTTTTTCTAATCTATCTACTTGTTTTCTTTTTATTTATTATAAAAAAAAATATCTTGACCCTTTAACACTAGCTCTCTCTTTTCTGTTTTATATCTGTTTATTATTTTTTTATTCATTAATTAAAAAAAACCTAAACCTTGCTATGTGTACTGCATTAGACTAACCGGGACTTGTCACAGCACTTACATATTCTTGTTCTTTTGTTAGTTTGATTTGCTTCGGATAAAAGTGTCTGCAAAATGAATAAATGTAAATGCCACACTGGCTTCACCTCTTTGAAATTCCCATCGTTCAGGAAATTCTCTGATAGTAATGCATGGCTACTTTTATGGCAATTGAACTCATAGTTCAATTCAAATTCATTTGGATATATTTCATTGTCTATTTTGCTTACATATAAAAGAGACTCTGTTATTTTTGTTAATAATACCTGATTCCAATCAGTAACTTGTCTTTTTTAACTTTTTAAAGAACCAATTCACAAAAGTCATTCAATTTAGAAATTGATTCACTAAAATCAGTTTAATTTCAGTTCCTCAGATGTCATTCAGTTGCTTTTGTAGCAACATGAGGGTTAGTTTTGGGGTGAACTATCCCTTTAAGGAAACCATTCATACATTCTAACATCTTGTGTTCATCAGTCAGGTGCTGTTGTGTACATATAGTGGAAATGTTCCTTATAAGGATATTTTTCCCCCCGTCCGTGGAAGATCTGCCAGAAAGTAAAGGGCTCATATTCTCTAAAAGAATGTCTTTGAGTGCGTGTAATAGAGTTGGCCTGCTGCCGCCCACCCGGCCGGCCACAGCGTGCCGGCCCACAGCCATATTTAGCTATTGCAGTCAATGGAACTGAGTGCATGCTTGGTGTCTGATGTCATCTCGTGATGCAAACCTGATACAATGCTGCTGAGAAGGAGAGCAGAAGAAAGGAATGAGAAGCAGGTCACTCAGTCAATATATAAACAGCCATCAGGCCATCTGCATTTTGTCAGAAGACGATTTCGTAGTGCTGTCAGACAGGCCACAGGACTCTGGCGTGAATGAGATTTGTCAAAGGGTTTCTGAGGTCACTCTTAAAATAAAGGTCACATGCTTGCATGGAAGGTGCCACGAGGAATTTTAGTTATTTTTATAGTGCGCTGACTGATTTTCTCTAAACGGTTACCTTGAGAAAACATTAGTTGGATTACAGACAGAACTTTGTGTTCAAAATAAAAGTTATGTTGTGCATATAAAGTGCTCTTTATCTTAAAGAGAGAGTTCACTCAAAAATGAAAACTGTTATTAATTACTTGCCCTCATGTTGTTCCAAACCTGTTGTTCGGTACACGAATTAAGATATTTTTGATGAAATCTGAGATTTCGTAGCTTCATAACATTACAGTTGAACCAGTTAAGTCACATGGACTGTTTTATCGGTGTCCTTACTACCTTTCTGGGCCTTGAATGTTTCAGTTGCATTGTTGTCTGTCTCTCTGAAATTCTGAAGAATATCTTAATTTGTGTTCCGAAGATGAATGAAGATCTTAAAAGTGAGTAATTAATGACTTTTATTTTTTGTAAATAGTTTAACCAGTGCAGACCACTTAAAGGTGAACTCCACTTCCAGAACAACAATTAACAAATAATTTACTCACCCCCTTGTCATCCAAGATGTTCATGACTTTCTGTCTTCAGTTGTGAAGAAATTTTGAAAAACAATGTCCTCCTCTCAAGTTGTAGGAGGAAATAAGATGGAGTTTTTCGCCGTACTAGAGCTGTAATCGGGCCTTAAAAGTTAGGCCCGACAGTGCCCGAGCCCGACAGAATTCGGCCCGAGCCCGACAAGTATATTTTGATTGACAGCTTTTTAAAAGCCCGAACCCGTTTACAGCCCGATATTATTCAAATGTGCGCAAGCACACAGCTCTTTTGCCTTTTGTCAAGAATGAGTAATTTATACGTTTTAACATAATTTATTAATGACTAACGTAGGCTATAGGCCACTTGGAAGTTGGAACAAATAAATATAATAAGTTCTCTGTAACATCGTAACATCTCAGCACTCTAAATAGGCATACACTTAGACAATAAATAGGCCAACGAGCCAATAAAATAAGACTCTTTCTTAACAAATTACATTTAGATAAGTTCTAAATTAAGATGGGTTTTTGGCAATAACGAAATTAAGATAGTTTCAGCGCGGTCCTGCGCTCACTGATGGTGCGTCCAGCAGCACTGAACACCTTTTCACTGCTGCTGCGACTGCCTCCGTTTCACCTCCTCAGCATCCATTTTCGCATCTCTCTCACACTAATTGAAACGCATCACATGACCGCTAATTTACCGGGCAAGCCAGAGCGCAAGCCGGAGCGCAAGCCCGAGCCCGTGTAAAATGATATGAATTAAGCCCGAGCCCGACCGAACCCGTCGGGTCCTGTCGGGTTTCATCCGGTTCGGGCAAAGATCTTCAGCTCTACTCAGTACACAGACGATGAACTTACACGTGATTCATAATAGTGATGGGAAGTTTGGATCATTTTACCGACTCAGACCTTTGAGTCTCGTTCAGCAAAACGAATGAATCTTTTTTTCAAGTCATTTTGTTAATTTCAGCAAATTATAATTAAAATGTTACGTGTTACTTTCCTAACACATCTACTGCTTTCACAAACATTAATCACACTACAAACAAGACAAAACTATAATGCTATAAGAAACGGAAAAGATTAATTCATTGTTCACCTGGGTCTTTAGTCTATGATTAGCTCACCTCACCTCTTATCTGACAAGTTTTCGGGTCGACGAGTCGTTCATTCATCATGTGATAGCCCCATAAGATAAACGAACGCCTCAAAACCTGAAGACTCAGGTGAACTAATTTCAGTACAGAACCTAATAGGATGTTGAGCATGTGCGACTGAACGAATCACTTCCTGAGATGACTTGTTCTTCCCGAGTCACATTGAAGATTTGTTCAAAATAGAAGAATCGTTCAAGAACAACCCATTACTAATTCTTAGCATCGCGGACGCGCATCCCAGAGCCTGTGCTACACAAACTTTTGTGCTTAAAAAGTACACACATTTTTATTTTTAAATAAAAAAAAAAAAAAAAAGACTAGATAAGACCCTTCTTCCTCGACTGGGATCGTTTAGAGTCCTTTGAAGCTGCATTTAAACTACATTTTGGAAGTTCAAAATCGGGGCACCAATGAAGTCCATTATATGGAGAAAAAAATCTTGAAATGCTTTCCTCAAAAACCATAATTTCTTTATGACTAAAGACAGAAAGACATGAACATCTTGGATGACGAGGGGGCGAGTAAATTATTTGTAAATTGTTCTGGAAGTGGAGTTCTCCTTTAAAAATTATGCATGATATATAATATGTAATATCCTAATACTCATAGTAACAATTATATTAATACAATGACTGAAAATGCAGTTTAGAGCTTAAAATGGAGACTTCAAGAGGATTTGTAACTCTCTTCTTTGTGGTTTTACATCTAAATTCTTTTAGTATGAGTCTGTATCCATTTTTGTTTGTTTGTCCAAAACAACCACTATGTTTGAGGCCTAGGAAGTTTCTTCCCCAAGCAATTTTTTGGGATTGTATTTTTTTTTGTGGAGAGTTTTAGTACACACATGCTTTGAATTAGAGACTTTTCTGTAAACCTCACAATGAAATGATGACAAAGCTTTCGAACGACCTCAAAAATGATCTTGTGGCATGTTTATACCCCTTTAGGTCTGAATTGCACACCATCCCTTGTGCTGAGACATGCTACAGTACATTTGTATTACTTAAATGCTGGGAAAAATAAATATTTGGCCATGTCTTCTGTCACCAGGACATCACGGATTATAGTTTCCAGAGGATTACATGTATATAAGTATAGATTGTAATTTTTAGCTTTCATTTATTTCTACAGGCCGTTCTAACTCCAGCAGGACCGCAGTGACACATGGGTCGACTCATGTTCTGTGAGCCAAAAATACACTGTATTAGTATTTGATTAAAAAGACATGTAGTGGCATAATGGGAGGATAAAAATAGTCAGCGGGATGCTGATACAGGTTTGCTGCTCTGCCGGCTTTCAGCACATCTGTCAGGTGGAGGCACAAAAGAACATTTCCCCCAACCATATCCCGCTAGCAGGGCGAGAAAAGAGCCACCACCTCATTAACAGACTCATTTCATCATTTAAAGCTGATTGTCAATAATCATAGCCGCTTCTTCACACTTCAAGACTGTAATGCGCCCAGATTGCTCAGCAGCCACATCCGGATGTCTGTCATCTCTTTATGAATGACCCTTCAGCTACAGAAAGCCCACATCCTGCTTTCTGAGCTCCTTCGGGATGTGCAGCACCGCCCTTTTTGTTCAGATGTTCTTCCTTCTGTGTAAGGGGAATCAGTGAGCTGGGCCCAAATCTGTTGAAATTTTGGAGGAAGCTTTGCAAAAGACACCATATGGCTTGGACACAGCCAACGTTAACCAAATTGTTGGGGCTTTCCAGGAGAGAGGGGAATTGCACTTGCCAAAAAGACTTCAATATGGTGCTCATTCTGCTTACTCTCAAACAATGGTCTGTCATTGCTTAGTCAATGTTGGCTTTTTACAGCATAGAATTTTTTTTTCAGATTTTCAAGCAGTTTTTTAAATATTGCAGAAATTTTTAGTGATACTTTTCTGCTATACCACTAATCTTCATACAACATTTTAGTGTCTTCAAGTTAGAAATGATATGCATAACTTCACATACATTACTTCTTAAAAGGATAGTTCACCCAAAAATGAAAATTCTGTCATTATTATTCACCCTCATGTCGTTTTAAACCCGTAAGACCTTCGTTCATCTTCACAACACAAGTTAATAAATATTTGATGAAATCCAAGAGTTTTGTGACCCTGCATAGACAGCAACGCAACTGACACGTTCAAGGACATTGTCAAAAAAGTCCATAGGACATCATAATGACTTTATTTGCCAATGTCTTCTCTTCTGTGTCAGTCTTCAGCACGCCAGGACTACTTTAATAATGTTCTTACTTGAACGTGGTAGTTGTGTTGCTGTCTATGCAAGGTCAGAAAGCTCTCAGATTTCATCAAAAACATCTTAATTTGTCTTCCAAAGATGAACAAAGGACTTACGGGTTTGAAACGACACGAGAGTGAGTAATTCATGACATAATTTTCATTTTTGGGTGAACTACCTCTTCAATGAGTTTTTAATTAGTGTTGTTTGTCTTTGTTTGACCAGTAAAATATTTTTAAAAAGTTGCATTTACTTAAAGCAGCTACCTGAGATATTACGTCTTTTCATAGATTGTAAGTGTACACTGAATATAAGTTTATCTTGTCTTACTACAGTTATTTTTTCACTTTATACTAGGACTGTCAAACGATTAATCATGATTAATCGCATCCAGAATAAATGTTTGTTTATATACTATGTGCGTGTGTGTGCCGTGTATATTTATTATGTACAGTATATATAAATACACACACATACATGTATATATTAAGGAAAAATATTTTAGATTTATATATAGAATATAATTAAAAAAGAATAAGATTATAATAGAATAAGATTAGACAAAATATTCAACAAATAGAATTTATAATAGGCTATTTTATAGGGAAATGTGACTACCTGAAAGCACACATGTAATTATATTTTTCTGTGCAATATGTATTTTTTGTTTTGTTTTGACATCTTGTTTTACTGTATTTTTTTTTATTGTATTGCCCTGTTTAGAAACCTAATGAAGTCATACTGCCTTTGGAATCTGTTGTAGTAAGTTGTTGGAAGACATTCTGAATCAGGCTGTGAGCCGCCTACACTCCCTTAGCTACTGTTTCCTTGGTAACTGATGTCAGGAACGGAGACGCCAATAAATGGATCTGCTGAATGTTTCCCATCTTTTAAACCCTTATTCCATGCTCGTGAAGGGGGTGTTTGCAAATTTTGCATTGCTTGTAGTTTTTCCTATATTCAGAATGCTCCAGACTGCAGTAGAGTTGCCCTACACTAGGGTAGATTCCAAACGGATGCTGTTTTTGGTCAAATTCCGGCTGTTTGATCATTTTTAAGGGGAGTTCTTGACTTGCTAACTCTGTGGGCAGGTTTAACTTCTTGAATACTTGGTGACCCTTTGACAAGCATCTCTGGGTCTGCTCCAAAATACGAGGAGAATCCCTGTCATGCTTTAGTATGTCATTGCAGTGGAACGAAACGGCAACTTTAAGTGACCATGAGCTTTGTCAAAAGTGGTTATTATATAAATGCACTGGAATGCTGAAGAACTAGAGTGATTGCTTTCCTGACATGGTGAAAATGGAAAAAAGGCCTGGCCTCAGTGTAGCATCCTGGGTTGCTGAACCCCTCAACCCCATATTTTGGCCCCTTCCAGTCTCTCGCCTGACAAAGCAGGCCCCGCTTCTAATTTTAAGTGTTTCTGCTGCTTGTTATTTCAGAATGTTGTGATCTCCTATGCCAGGGAATGCGTATGTGTCCGATAGGATTACGCACAAATAAAGCTCTCAACCAAAATGGTGCGAACTGCACTCGCGAACAGGTCTGGGGTGTCGTTCTCATTTAAGAAACAAGGAGCGTGCACATTTGATCCCATAAATCCTTTTTCCTGTTGGTCGAATGCCAGTTTGGTTTAAAGTAATGTTTATTTTCAGCAGCTTCCGAAAACAAGAAGCCTTTGATATTATTATGACCTCTCCACCCCTGTAGGATCACTGGGATTGCACGGCGGTTGCATCATGAAGAGTTAACCTCACCTAACCCATATGTGTCATGGAAATTAAATATAGGCCTGTAATATCACATAGCCATTTGACCCGGTTTCTTTTAAGTGTGGTCAGTCAGCGCTCCTCTCTATAGGGTGCTTGTTTTAAAACCCTATCCTGGGATGACTTATGGATGGCTCCGGTATGGCTGCCGTGCTCTTTTGGGGTAGTATATTGTCACGGACATGAACGAGGCTTCCTCTGCTCTTTAATTACATCTCTGAGAGCATGGCTCAGGCTCAGCAGGGATTTTGGGGGAAGTGGGACACGCTCTCAGCAATCCACGCCTCAACAGCATTTCATAATGGAGTGGCTCAGAATACAATCCTCTGGGAAAACAGGTACAAGAACAACTCTGAAACAAGGCAACTAAATTAAGGAGATATAGAGAACTCGGGCAGTAGACCAAGCATATGGAAGCTCCTTTCGGAAGTTATTCATAGTTGCCCTTGTGGATTCACTGTTAGCTTTATATAGTTTTATTCTCCTCGACTCAACCCCAGCTGTATTCATTGTATCGTTTCAGATGTTCAAGAATCTACCCTTGTTAAGCCACACCTTACCTAGTTTTATAATAAATGCTGCATCCATTATGTCCACACATGTTTTTTTTACTAACATGTCCCCAACTCGGAAACTCTAGACTTAAAGAGACTGTACTTAAGCATAAAAATACCATAATATATTTGCAGATGTTTAGGAAACATGCTAAGTTCACAATCCTACAACCTGTTTTCTGCTTTGAAAATGTGTGTTCCGTGTCAGAATGTCTGTTTTTGTTTTGTTCTGTTTGACTCCACTCGCTGCCAGTTTACCCAATAGTATTTTGACACCCTGGGTTGCCATTTGGCAGAAAACGGAGCGTATTGTAGCTATGGAAGCCAGCAAACAAACTGGTCGGAGATCACAAATCCTCCCTGACCTGAAAGCTCCATCATCCATCTAAAATGTTTTATGACCAGTGTAATGTTAAAATGGATTGCCTTCTATTGTGAATTGCGCTTGTTTCCCTTTGTGTGTCGTCAATCTGGCAACACGTGTGAGCTTGGAGTCTGAAGAGGGTGTGGGAGATAAAAAATATTGTGTTTTTAGACTGCAGTACCAATGTTAACCGCTAGCTGTTAATATTATATACTGCAAAAAAAAAAAAGAGTTGAGTTTCTCACTCAGCTACAGTTGAAGTCAAAAGTTTACATACACCTTGCAATACCTGCAAAATGTTAATTATTTTACCAAAATAAGAGAGATCATATAAAATGCATGTTATTTTTTATTTAGTACAGATCTGATTAAGGTATTTCACATAAAAGACGTTTACATATAGTCAAGACAAAATAGTTGAATTTATAAAAAGGACCCTGTTCAAAAGTTTACATACACTTGATTCTTAATACTGTGTTGTTACCACAATGATCCACAGCTGTGTTTTTTGTTTAGTGATAGTTGTTCATGAGTCCCTTGTCCCAGTTCAACTGCCTGCTGTTCTTCAGAAAAATTCTTCAGGTCCCAAAATAAGTTAAATTTATACCCTGATCTTCAAATTTAAAAAGTTTTCACCCCCCGGCTCTTAATGCATTGTGTTTCCTTCTGAAGCATCAGTGAGCTTTGAACCTTCTGTAATAGTTGCATACGAGTCCCTCAGTTGTCCTTGGTGTGAAAAGATGGATCTTAAAATCATAGTCATTGTTGGAAAGGGTTCAAATACACAAAAATGCTGGAAAACCAAAGAATTTGAAGGAAACTGAAGGATTTTTCTCAAGAACAGCGGGCAGTTGTATGATCCCTCTTATTGTGGTAAAATAAGGTGTATGTAAACTTAACTTCAACTGTATGTAGTGTCATTCATATGTGTTCAGTTCATAAATATAATATTCCTGACATGAAAACACCATCAGAATTTGTTTGAGAAAAATTTCAAGTGATAACATAAGTGTAAATGAACAGAATCGTTACTACCTATACAGCATGCTATAGTGCTGTGAATTCTTTAGCCGTCACCTCTACTATGACCTGAATCATTATGAGTAATTACATTTATATTAATTTACCTTGAAGCAAATGTCTGGGTTCTTACTGATGTTACACACATTCATTTGAGAATGAAGACTGACACATGGTTTAACCTACGGCATGCACTTCTCAACGTTAATTTAAAGAAAACAGGGTACACGGTGTTACTATTTTACATTTTATATTTTATATTTTTGGATATCTTCTATAAAATTATATTAACTGAAAAGTAGAACATTTGATGTTTTGATATAAATGTGAATGACCCAGTAGTTGAGATACTGTCTTGCACATGCTTTGTAGCTTTGACCTGAGATTTAAAGTCAATTTCAATGACTGATGAGACAGCAGGAGTGACTATATCGATTCAGGTGTGACTGCATCCGTTTGCGCCTTCGGCGTAAACTTGCTGTTCTAAAGGGGTCGTATTTTGAGGTGTGGTTTTCTCATCTTGTTTTCTTCTTTAAAAACATGTGGAGGCATGATGTCACTGCAACAAAGCTGGTATTTCTCATGGTGATGACTGTCTTGTTGTGTGGAAGGTGTGTCTGGCCAGATCCCAGGAAATGACATCATTTGCGCCCATTCATACAAAAAGATGCGTGGGAGATTATTAGCCAGATGGAAAGAGCAAGATCACCAGTTTTAATGCAAACCCTGATGAAAAGACACTGATGTGTCTTATTTATCATAGATCCGGTTTTTAATGACAGCTGTCTGATTTCACAAAGGAATAGTTCGCCTCCTAAAATGAATTTTATTTCATGTTTACTTTACATTCCCTTTTGCCATTTAGAAATGCAACAATGTTGTTAAATACTTTAAGGCGTAGTTCACCCAGAAATGAAAATTACCCTATGATTTACTCTCCCTCAAGCCATTAGACAAATAGATATATAAAAAAGTCCTGGCTCTCCCAAACTTTATAATGGTAGTGAATAGATGTTGAGATTTTTTTTTAAGTGCATCCATCCAGCATAAAAAGTACTCCACATGGCTTGTGAGTGATTGTGAGTAATGGCAGATTTTTTTGGGGGTAAATGTTTCTTTGAAGTCAAATATTGTGAAAAGACAACATGTTAAGGACAGCCTTACATGATGACTCTTCATATTGTTAGGCTCTTTGGATTTAATTTCCTTTCATTCATGAATGCTCTCCAATTTGTCCAGCCCCTCGTCTTCGAGTTGGGTCCATCTGTCCTGCTTCAGTGCCAGAGCTGCAAACAGCCCATTTTTCTTCATTTACTGTCCCCGCTGTCCACAGTCTAAATGTCTCTGGCTCTCTAATGTAATTACACACTGGAATTCTGGGCATGAGGATGTGCTGGATGCTGATTAAGCACAAGAGGACTGACAAGCAAATCTTTCATAAACCCTTACTTAGCAGAACATCTGCAGGCGAGCTGGTCTGCATGCTGAAGTTGGCACCCTCACACCTCTTGTGACTCATTTGAGTGTGCTGCCCTCTAGTGTATGATATGATGTACTTTGCTGCTTGTATTATAGCAATCATCTGTCTCAGTATCTGGAAGAAAGCAAGACATCTATAAAAGCCTTTACTGAATATGTCCCAGAGGCCCCTTAAGGCCATCTTGTTAATTCCTCCAACAGCCCGTTTATTTTATTGGGCAGAGACAAGTTTTTCAGCAGTCATTACTCCAGTCTTCAGTGTCACATGATCTTACAGAAATCATTCTAATATGCTGCTTTGGTGCTAAAGAAATGTTTATCAGTTTTAAAAACATTTGTGCTGCTTTTTGTGGAAACAGTGATACATTTTATTCAAGATTCTTTGAATAGAAAGTTCAAATGAAAAGCAAACTTACTGATCCAGACTTTGAATGGTAGTGTGCAGTTGAGGTCAAAAGTTTGCACCCCCTTTCAGAATCTTTAAAAAAAAGTTAATTATTTTACCAAAATAAAAGGGATCGTACAAAATGTCAGTCTCGTTGTTTATTTAGTACTGACCTGAATAAGATATTGCACATAAAAATATTTACATATAGTCCACGAGAGAAAATAATAGCTGAATTTATAAAAATTACCCGTTTCAAAAGTTTACATCCCCTTGATTCTTAATACTGTGTTGTTACCTGAATGATCCACAGCTGTATGTTTTTGTTTAGTAATAGTTGTTCATATGTTCCTTGTTTGTCCTGGACAGTTAAATTTACTAATGTTCTTCAGAAAAATCCTTCAGGTCCCACAAATTCTTTGGTTTTCCAGCATTTGTGTGCATTTGAACCCTTTCGAACAATAACTGTATGATTTTGAGATCCGTCTTTTCACAATGAGGACACCTGAGGGACTCATATGCAACTCTTACAGAAGCTTCAAATGCTTACTGATGCTTCTGAAGGAAACACGATGCATTAAGAGTCTTAAACTTTTAGAATTTGAAGATCAGGATAAATTTTACTTATTTTATCTTCTGGGAAACGTGTAAGTATCTTCTGTAGCCTCTGAAGGGCAGTACTAAATGAAAATATATGACATTTAGGCAAAATAAGGAAAATGTACACATTGTTCAAAAGTTTTCACCCCCCGGTGGATCTCAATATCATGTTGGAAAGGCTTCAAATACACAAAAATGCTGGAAATCCAAAGAATTTGTGGGACCTGAAGGATTTTTCTCAAGAACAGTTTCTCAATAACTGTTCAGGACAAACACAGAACTCATGAACAACTATCACTAAACAAAAAAAAAAAAAAAAAACACCTGTGGGTCATTCAGATAACAACAGTATTAAGAATCAAGGGAATGAAAACTTTCGAACTGGGTCATTTTTATAAATTCTATTATTTTAATTATAACTATTATTTTTTTTCTATATGTAAACATCTTTTATGTGAAATATCTTCTTCAGGTCAATACTAAATAAACAATAACATGCATTTTGTATGATCCCTCTTTTTTTGGTAAAATAATTAACATTTTTAATGATTCTGAAATGAAAACTTTTGACATCAACTGTACATTGTACCAAAACTACCAAACCAAATCAGAATCTGATTCTGGGTTGATGTGGCAAACTTGTTTAAGGTCTAACCTTGTAATTGAAAAGTTGTAGGATCACTGTGCACTCATCCATTCCCTTCTACTCTCATGTGTCCTCAGGCAGGTGCAGGAGCTCCAGCGTCAGAAGGAGCAAGAGAGGGAACGACTGGAGCGAGAGCGGCTAGAGCGGGAACGTCAGGAACGAGAGATGCTGGAACGGGAGCGTGCCGAAAGAGAACGCCAGGAACGGGAACGTCAGGAGCGTCAAGAACGAGAGCGTCTGGAGAGGGAACGTGCCGAGCAGGAACGTCTGGAGCGCCTGGAGCGTGAGCGTCAAGAGCAGGAGCAGCTGGAGCGCGAACGCCAGGAACGGGAGCGCGCTGAGCGGGAGCTGATGGAGAGAGAGCGTGCCGAGAGGGAGAAGCAAGAAAGGGAGCACCAAGAGCAGCTGGACAGAGAGCAGATGGACTGGGAGAGAGGGAGACGCATCTCCAACGCCGGTAAGCATCTTTATTTTCTTTAACATCTTTTCATAGACAGGAGTGACAGATAAAATGTAGACGGGCTGGAGTCAAAAAAATGAATGAGGTTTTAACACAAACTAACAATACAAGTGGCTTTTCTTTTGTTGTACACTATGCTTAGCATGCAAATGCCTGTGAAATGCTGTTGTTATCTGTTAGAAATCATTTCTTACAGTGTTACAGTTATTATGCTTAATGCGTCTGGACTGGGGATGCACCAGTATTACAATTATGGCTGATTTCCATGCCATGGCTGATAACTGATAAACAACAGATTAAAAATCTGTACTATTTTGTCTGGAAATAACTTGGCACATTCAGAAAAATACAAAAGTCAGTGCTGATTCCTGTCAATGTTAGACCAGTGTTGTGGTACTTAAGTGAATGTAGGCACCACAACAATGTAATATACAATATGAAATATGATGGCTATTCATTTCGAAATGTGATAAAGAAAAACGTTTGTTTGAATAAAAAAAGCAGTGTTCAAGAAACACCTCTTAAAGGGTTAAATCTTTCATCTAGAGTTGTCCCTTTAAGCTATAAATTGAGGAGTAATTTAACATGTAAAAATTGGCGGAAACAAGTAACCAAAAGTTAATATCCAATAATGGACATCACAAAAAATAATGAAATCATTTGATATCCGCTGTTGTGCATCTCTGGTTCGGATGTTTCCTTTGGTTGTTCTTGCTGTAAATTACATTTTTAGTCTCTATTCGGCCTCTAGTTCTGGATAAAGCTATTGTTTATATGAAGGAAGGGTCAGTACCTCCTTGCGTCTTAATATATCAATAGGTGATCTTCTCCTAATGTGTCCATCTGTCAGTATGTTGGAAGAGCTTGAATCAACAGCTTGAAAGATGACGAAACTCAGGGAGAGCTGCATGTACTAACCACACTTCCCTCATGCTGTCCTGCGACAGTCCACTAGGATTATGGGTAACCTGCCAGAACTGGAGAATTTGGGTGACCATAGAGAGAGACCATGATTCTTGAGCAGCCATCAACACAAATTTTGCTATAACCTGTTTTAGTTTTGCAATTTGACAAGTTTTTGAGAGAACCACTATATTCAGTGAGGAGGAAAAAGTATTTTTTTATTTTTTGTTCCATCAGGGTTAGATTGGATGTTTTTTCCATCAGAGTTAGATTGATGCAAGTTTGCCAAAACATTGGCTTAATAACTGCTGTTGGTTAATATTCCAATAGAAGTAGAAATGACATTAGCAGAAAAGGAAAGTTTTTAGATTTTACAATTTTTGGCTCTAGAATAACTAGAAGAAACTACAGTTGACCACAAGTCACAAGTTTACATACACAGTTAAACTGCCTGCTGTTCTTCAGAAAAATCTGTTAGGTCTCAGATTTTTAGTTTTTTTCAGCATTTTTATGTATTTGAACCCTTTCCAACAATGACTGTATGATTTTGAGATCCATCTTTTCACACTGAGGACATTTGAGGGACTCATATGCAACTATTACAGAAAGTTCAAACGCTTTTTTCATTTAGTACTTCCCTTAATAAAGCTACAGAAGATACTTACATGTTTCCCGGAAGACAAAATAAGTTAAATTTATCCAGAAGTTTTCACCCCAGGCCCTTGTTTTCTTCTGAAGCATCAGTGAGCATTTGAACCTTCTGTAATAGTTGCGTATGAGTCCCTCAGTTGTCCTCAGTGTGAAAAGATGGATCTCAAAATCATACAGTCATTGTTGTAAAGGGTTCAAATACACAAAAATCCTGAAAAACCAAAGAATTTGTGGTACCTGATAGATTTTTTTGAAAAACAGTGGGCAGTTTTGAAGAACAGTCTGTTCAGGACAAACAAGGCACTCATAAACAACTATCACTAAACAAACAAACAAAAAAAAAAAAAGCAGCTGTGGATTATTTAGGTAACAACACAATATTAAGAATCAAGAGTATGTAAGCTTTTGAATGGGGTAATTTTAAAAAAATCACTGTTATTTTCTCTTGTGGACTATATATAAATCTCTTTTATGTGAAATATCTTGTTCAGGTCAGTATTAAATAAAAAATAACATACATTTTGTATGATCCCTCTTATTTTGGTAAAATAATTAACATTTAGCAGATTCTGCAAGGTGTATGTAAACTTTTGACTTCAACTGTAAATATTTTTGATCTACTCTTTACTTTAAAGGGGTTGTATGCATTGCTCAGAATTATGTGCCAAAAATAGATTTTTTCTTCTCCAGATGGGGGGATGTTTATTCCACAGATAATGCGTGAGCGGTCAAGCCTGAGGCTTTCACAGACATAATTGTCATTTCAAGTGTTAAACATTTATTGTACCAAATAATCCATGTTATTTGGTGGTGATGCAATAGTTTGCATATAGCAAGATGCATTATTCCATAGCAGGGATGTCAGAAACCCTTCCGATACAGTATTGTTTGCTCAGGGATGTGTTGAATCTGAGTTATTACTACTAACACAACTGGTCCTGTTACACATCAACATACTAGCAATCAGATTTGTGAAGGAGATGCAATTTACAGAAAACTGAAGCTTTATTCACTAGCAGTGAATTGTAAATTGTAAGAGTTTTCTCCATATTAGATTAGCACAGTGATGTTTTCTTTACATACTTCCAAATGCTCTCAAGAAAGATAAGAATAGCGTTTCCTGATTGCAAATTTCTGACATAAATGCTTCAATGTAATTTTTAAAGTACATTCTACTTAGACAAATCATTGTACAGCTAGTCTGCAGTTAATGTGTTTCTCACTGCAGTATTGACTGGCTGCTGCTTCTAATGTTTTATTCTGAATGTTGAATTGACAGCGGATTGAGTTCTCTAGAATGAAGTCTTTTTTTATGGCAGTTGTAGTTTTAGTGGATCGTGTCTTGGCTCAGTGACTTTTCCAAGTCATGTCTGGGAGAATTTTGCTTTTTGGTAAGAATTGTCAAATAAATACCCTGAGGTTTTGGCAAATCGGTGTAACAGTTACTTGAAGCACTAGCATGGATAACCATAGCCAAAACTATTTGCTAACCATTCACTTTTTTACTTGGAAGCAGTATGTTCAGTAATGTTCAAAACTCATTAGTATCAAAAACATTATGTGAGGATCCCTAGTCCCTAGTATTATTGATTTAATAAAGTTGGATTAGTCTTTCTGGAGCACAGCCGATAGGTCTTGCCATGTGACCGCCTGTGCTTTAGGACTGGATAAATTTCATCAAGTCACTTTGGTGAACATACTGCGCTTCATCACAGGTCATGTGGTCTGCTTGTCAAAGCTAATAGTGTGGAAAGGAAGAGGAGGCAAGTAAAATGGAAGAAAGCAAGGTAAAGATAGGTTACATTATAATTTAAAACAAGGAATAAACAGAAATCAGCTGCACTTAAGTCATGAAGCCAGCGTGAATAATGAGAAAGTGTTAATAGGGAGATGACCTGAATGTAGGGCATGATAATTTGTGTTTGCCTGTGTGTTGACGTGTATTTTGATGAGTGCTCAGGGGGGCGTGGTGGGCTTTGCGCAGCAGGAGGGCAGCTGTGTCTGCAGGCTGCTTATGAGAATCACTAGAGCAGAAAGATTTGGCCAACATATGGCAGGCAGGGACTCTTACAGTGCAGGCTTTCCATAAACCAAAACATGAATTTACATGCGTTTTGTATATAAACACGCTTAAATATGTTGCAAAATGTATTGCCTTTCCCTAGAAAATAGAGAGACAGGGCCCTAGTTACATATATACTGTATAAAATATATACTAATTTGCTAACATTGTTAAAATTGTACTGTCAGGTTTTACTAAAGACGTGCAGTGAAGAATTAGCACTAAAAATGCATGGACACAGTTAATTTTGCACGTGACCTTATTGAATATGCATTTGTAGGAGTTGCCCTTTCAGATGCAAAATTTATGGGAGGTGAATCACGCAATGTGTTTTACTGACGTTTGTGCTCGTCAAATTACTGGCATTTGCACCATTATTTAATGCCCAAAACAATTGTTGCTATGAGGTGGCACCACAGAGAGCATTTCTTTCCACATGTATTAATTTATTTGAAATGCCAGAACACTTTATCCAAACATATCGTTTGCCAAGCCATGTTATTTTTAATTTGCTTCAGGAAATAAAAGACGACTTGGAACTCTTTAATAGGATTTACGCAATACCAGATCTATACCAGATTTGTGACTTCGCTAATTTGTGCTGCGCTTGGTATATTGCGTTGGTCGATATGTACATGAAACGTTGCATCTTCGGTTTTTAAAATTTGTGCATTGTTAGTAAATCACCCACAGGAATTTCTTCTCCCATCAGCACTTTTTTTCTAATTTGCGCTCTTACGCTAATATGCCCTGTTTAGTAAAACTGGCCCTAAGCCTGGCCTTCCAAACTTTTTACACTTTTATTTAGCAAGGATGCATTCAAGTAGTCAAAAGTGACAGTAAAGACATTTATAATGTTACGAAAGGAATTGTATTTCAAATAATTGCTGTTCTTTTGAACAGATAATTCAGGAAAAAAAGAATAAGGTTTTCAGAAAAATATTAAGCCGTTTTTCATAATAATAAGAACTGTTTTGAGACCATTAAATCAGCATATTAGAATGATTTTTTTTTTTTAAGGATTATGTGACACTGAAGACTAAAGAAATAACTGCTAAAAAAGGTAGCTTTGCCATCATCAGATTTTTATAGAGTTTATAGACAAACTTTGTTGACTTAAGAAAGCCTAGCTTGAAAGTTTGAAGTAGTTAAAAAAGCTTGATGTTTGAAGGCTAATACATTACATTTTAAAATATGATAAAATTATTTTAAAATGTAATAATATTTCTAAAAATTTTACTGCATTTTTGATCATATAAATGCAGCACAAGATACTTCAGAATCATTAAAATAAATTGGGCTATTGGGCAGAATTGGGCTGAGAAGACAACAGCAAAAAAACTGATTGGGTAAGTTTTGGGCTAGTTTTAATTAACAGTTGGGCTGGTTTTGTTTCGCAAACCTGGCAACCCTGCTTACCACAAACTTTTGAATAGTAGTGTTTTTTTTTTTTCTCTCTTTTTTGGACTGTTTTGCACTTATTTTTGTGCATTGATAAATTTGTACACAGCTTATGACTCACCACTGATGTTGTTTCAGCATAAATGTATAAATACTAGGTTAAATTCTATGTCTCATTCAGATATTAATGTGCTATTGGATTGTAGAAAGCTCAAAAAGTGCAGGTTTTCATTAGCATTTTCTTGGCATGCAGAGAGTGGATGACTAGTCTTAGCAGGTGTGTGACGATGCTAAGAAACTAACCTCATGTGATGCGTGCATCCAGGATTTACAGTAACCCTTTGGTGCTCTCTCCTGAAAGTACTACATGCTAAACTAGATGTTGTGTTGGAATTAATCCATCTTTTCCAGTTCATGATATGGTCAACAGCTAACCGATTGTACTAATACCAAGTGTGTTCCCTGTTCATAGACAGAAATAAGTACATATGATGGACTTGTAGGTCTCTGCTGGTTTTCTTGCTTCATTTGCCCCCTTTCTCTCTTCTGTCTCCTTCCCCCCTTTCTCTCTTTGTCTTGTGTTCTTTCCCTTTGCACGGTTGCCGCTTCCTCCCTCCCGTCCCGCCCCGTCCTGTCCCGTCCTCCGGTTGTGTGCAGCATTTGAAAGCACCCTCTACACTCCTCCACCTCCCGAATACAACAAGACCACCTCTTCCTCGCCCGTGTCTCCTTCCACACCCAGCTACCCGCCACCGACGCCATCGCCCTCCACAGCAGCTCCTCCGACCCCGCCCCTGCGCCACTCTGCTTCCCGATTCGCCACGTCGCTTGGCTCCGCCTTCCACCCGGTCTTGCCTCATTACGCCACTGTACCTCGCAGACAACCTGCCCCGCCCACACCGCCGCCCCCTGCCCCAGCTCCTCCTCCAGCTCCGGCCTCCAAATCCGTAGCCTGGACTGCTAACAATTTTACACCCCTACCGCCCTCACCTCCGGTCATGATCAGCAGCCCTCCGGGCAAGGCTACGGGTCCTCGTCCGATGATTGCGATCCCGGCCCCTAGTCCGCTCTCCCAGAAACCACCTTCGCCCATCTCCGCGCCCAACGGGCCGCCCACCTCGCTTCACTTCCACACCTCGTCACCAGTCTCGGGGCAGCCGTTCTCTTCGCCCCCGACGCCACCCCCTCCGCCTCCCCTGTATTCCCCCTCGCCCACCTTGCCCATCGCTCCCCTTGTGTCTTGTCCCTCACCCCAGCCTGCTGTTCTCCCTTCTCCTTCCACAGCCTTCCCTGCCTCTGCTGAGCACTCTGTAAACTCTGGGTTGGGAGACTCCTGGTCCTCTGCTCCAGAGCCGCCCACTCAGCCTGCTGACTTCCCCAGCCAGCCGGGTAAGGCCTCTTCTGTGTCGCTCAGCCTCCACTAACCCGCTACTCGGGGTTCAAGGAGGGGGCCTGCCATGTTGAGCTGGGTTGCTTTATTGGCTGCAATTGGCGATCGCTTTTTGGCTCAATATGAAAGTCCGTAGGAAATGTTTTGCTGTTTTGTCTTGTCTGTTGGGTTGCACCGGTTCATCGGTTTGATGGATGCTCATTTGTGTGGCCTGTAATTGTGTGAAATGGCATGGCATGAAAACACATCTCCACTCTCTCGTGAAACTTTGATTTGAGTCTCACAGATTGCAAAGCTGCAATATCATTGCTTTAGTGTATCACAACCATCTCATTCTGATTCTGTTTATGGTAAAGAAGTTCTAGATTTTAACATGTACAAGTGAACTGTCATTGCACAGGAAGCTTTACATGATCTATAACTGGCTGTCCCACATCCTCTTTGGTTATTCTTCACATTCACACATTTGTTCATTAAACATCCTTATTTAAAAATGAAGAGGAAATTAATTACGTTTTTGTTGTTTTATCTTGCATACTGCATACAGTAAGCAGAGCATATGAGGTCAGGTCAACAGCAATGAAGATATAAGATCAACTCTTCCTCTGAATTATTTATAGAAGAGGTTTTAGACTTCACATTTCATGTGCATGATGCAGCTTAACGCTGAGCTAAATTCTACACACTAATATGATTAACTTGAGTGTGTTTGACAGGAATGCATGTCATGTAGCCTTAAACTTCAGCTGTTTATATCCCAAAAAGGCAAATGTTAAAAATAGTCAACCTGATACGCTCCTAAATTGTGAAGATTATACCTCGTAATACATAGCAATGCAACATCAGCTAGTGTTATTTTAATGATTAAATGGGATGAAACCATTACCCTAATTACATCTCTGCATTTTATTAAATTGATTGATTTGTTTCATGTTATGATAAATCATCAGTTTCTTCCTTGTGAAAGTTGCTGTAATGATCATCAGCTATTGTCAAGTGTTTTTAATATGTTCACATCATGTATTAATGTCATCTGTCTTTGTTCGCTATTACGAATGAGCTTTGTATGTCATTGTTCTTATTGTTTTTGTTATTACTATTTTTTTATTTTAGATTATTATAATTGTTGAATTTATGGACCCCAAACTTCTGAATGCTATTATATTATATTATATTATATTATAGTATAGTATATTATAGTATAGTATATTACAGTATAGTATAGTATAGTATATTATAGTATAGTATGTAACCAGTCAAAAGTTTTTGAACACTAAGATTTTTAAAATTTTTTAAATAAGTCTCTCTTGCTCACCAAGTCTGCATTTATTTGATCTAAAGTACAGCAAAAACAGTAAAATGGACACATTTTTACTATTTAAAATAACTGTTTTCTATTTGAATATATTTTAAAATGTAATTTATTTCTGTGATTTCAAAGCTACATTTTTAGCATCATTACTCCAGTCACATTATCTTTTCTAATATTCTGATTTGCTGCTCAAAAAAACATTTATTATTATTATTATTATTATTATTATTATTATTATTATTATTATTATTTATTATGTTAAAAACAGCTGAGTAGATTTTTTTTTTTTTTCAGGTTTCTTTGAAATAGAAAGTTCAGAACAGCATTTATCTAAAATAATAAATCTTTTGTAACATCATAAATGTCTTTATCATAACTTTTGAGCAATTTAAAGCATCCTTGCTAAATAAAAGTATTAATTTTGATAAACCCCCTGCCCAAAAAAATAAATAAATTATACCGACTCCAAGCTTTTGAATGGTATAGTGTATAATGTTACAAAAGCTTTTTATTTCAGATAAATGCTGATCTTTGGATCTTTCTATATATCAAAAAAATATACTCAACTGTTTTAAATATTGATAATAATAAAAATGTTTCTTAAATAGCATATTAGAATGATTTCTGAAGGATCTTGTGACACTGAAAAATTTGAAAAATTTAGCTTTGATCACAGGAATAAATTAAATTTTAAAATATATTAAAATACAAAGCAGTTTTTTTAAATAGTAAAATATTTTTGTGTGCTGTATAAATGCAGGCTAGGTCAGCAGAAGAAAATTCTTTAAAAAAAAAAAATAAAAAAAAAAGCAATAATCAATTTCACAATGCAGTGCAGTTAAAACAGTCCTGGATGTAAAACATCACAGTTTAACTGCTAAGTAATAAAGACGTGTTATAACTTTCATGATCTCTTTTTTTATTTATTTATCACTACAGATTCAGTACAGGGGATACCGACCCCTCCACCTCCACCGCCTCTCCCTCCCGGCTCCACTGTGACTCCCACCACTGCTGGACCTCCGCCACCCCCTGGTCCCCCTCCTCCTCCCCCACCACCTCTGCCCCCAACGCTTACCCCAACAGGTCCTCCCCCTCCCGGCCCACCGCCTCCACCCTCAGGCCAGGCTCCACCACCAGCACCACCTCCACCCCCGGCCCCACCTTTGCCCTCGGGTCTGTTCACCCCCTCGCCCACCACAGATGAGAACAAGGGCCTGTCTGGGCTTGCAGCCGCCCTCGCTGGAGCCAAGCTAAAGAAAGTGCCAAGGGTAAGGGTTCAAGGACTGTAAAGCTCTCATTTGCATTGAATTTCACCTGAAGCATCTGACAAAGCACTAGGATCAGAAATTAATGTGAAATGTCAAAACTAATGAATGCCATTTGATTTAGATCTGCTTATGTTGCAATATGTTGCATTGGTAACAACCTAATATTCTGATTGCTTGAGGTGATCGGTTTAAGCCAGTACAAAATTGCCCTCAAAAAGTAAAGAAAAAATTGTCTCTGTAAATTGAAAAAGTAAATTTTTGACCCTACACTGCACCCTAAAGCCCCGTTCACACTAGCAGCGACAGAAGAAGGAAATCGCCAGCTCTCCATTGAAATGAATGGGATCATGTCACTTTGTCGCTGCCTGTCGCTTGTAGTGTGAACGGGGCTTAAGGCTGAAACTTTAGATTTTTTTTTTCTAAACATCATCAAAAATACTAAATATGTTCCTTACCAAATCCTATGTGTTACTATAGAGTGATGAGCCCCTGGCTCCAGCCACAGGATCAGCGGTGAGTTCTGGTGGTGCCAAGCCCGAGGCATCCCGTGGAAATGGTCCTTTAGGAGGAGGAGGAGGTCTGATGGAGGAGATGAGCGCCCTGCTGGCCAGGAGGTGAACTGTGATTGCAGTGATAGAAGCAGGGCCTAGTTTTCAAACACTTTTTAGTCTCAGGACTTACTAATAAAAACTTATGTCTTTGAGATCAATTATGAGAATGTTATATTGTATCCAGTAATGTAATGAAATTTAAAAATGTGCTGTTGTTTTGACACAGGAGAAGAATTGCTGAGAAGGGATCGTCACCAGAGCCTGAGCAGAAAGCTGTGAGTTAATAGTGCTTCATTCAGCTGTATACGGTCTATGATTAAATCTGTACATATAGACTACTCTTAATTTAATTGATATGACTGATTTTCAGATTGATTATTATATCCTTCTTTTTCTATCAGGATGATATTGAGGCTACCATAACTCCAAAAGTGTCAGCCTGTAGCACACCAGGTAAGCAGGGGGAAATACTAAAGCAACATTTGGCAACACCTTTTTTCCTGTTTGATGTAATTTTAATAATTTAGCATGTTGTTGACTTCAACCCCGTATATTAAAGAAGTTCACTTCCAGAACAAAAATTGACAGATAATGTACTCACCCCTTGTCATCCAAGATGTTCATGTCTGTCTGTCTTCAGTCGTAAAGAAATTATGTATTTTGAGGAAAACATTTCAGCGTTTTTTCTCCATATAGTGGTCTTGTATGGTGCCCCGAGTTTGAACTTCTAAAATGTAGTTTAAATGCGGCTTCAAACGATCCCAGATGCGGTTGTAAACGATCCCAGCCGAGGGGTCTTATCGGTTATCGGATTGGTTATTTTCATAAAAATAATACAATTTATATACTCTTTAAAGTCAAATGCTCGTCTTGTCTTGCTCTGCCTGAACTGTTTTTTTTTCAAGTTCATGACAACTCCCATCTCATGTTCTCCCTCAACTTCAAAATCATCCTATATCGCTGTTTTACCTTTTTTGTTAAGGATGTTTGATGATCTTTGCATGTTCACTTTGCAAAAAAAAATGACTGGGTCGGTACTTCTGCAGTGATGTAGGATGATTTTGAAATGATTTTTGAAGTTGAGGGAGAAAATACAATTGGAGTTTTTCAATTTCAATTGTATTTTTTTGTAATGAAAATAACCGATCGTTTCGCTAGATAAGACCCTTCTTCCTCGGCTGGGATTGTTTACAACTGCATTTGGGATCGTTTGAAGCCGCATTTAAACTCCATTTTGGAAGTTTAAAATCGGGGCACCATATCAGTCCATTATATGGAGAAAAATGCAGAAATGTTTTCTTCAAAAAACACAACTTCTTTACGGCTGAAGAAAGAAAAACATGAACATCTTGGGTGACAAGGGGGTGAGTACATATCTGTAAATTTCATCTTTAAGACTTGGCTTATTATAACGTAAATGATGTCTCTTACTAAAATGTGTAGTAGAAAACCCATAAAAGATTTGCACTCGGTGATCAACTGGCGCTACCAGTTGCTATTTTTACTGCAACACAACTTGTAAAATAAAATGCTGATACGATGTCACATTGTACGGCTTTTGATTGTAATTTTCAGTCAAGGGGAAAAAAGGGAAGCGGTTTAAGTCTTCACTGCTTTCCTAGCGATAAGAAGACGAGAAAAGAATGGGAAGATGCCTGTGGATGAAAAAACATTACTAAAGACTCGCGTCTTTGTTCTCTCCACTTCAGCCCTGATGCCTTTGCGTCTAATAGTATACCACAGCTACTGAAAAAGCTTACAAATGACAGGCAAAAAGCGCTAGATGCCGTACTGGCAGGATGTAAACATGGCGATGTGAATTCTTAAAATAATGTAAATATTTCATGGGTTTTCTACTACATATTTCAATAAGAGACATCATTTACGTTATATTAATCCATACCTGGTTTTCCTTTTAAATAAATTAAACTAGCACTGGGTCGCAGTTTTGTTGTCCAGTGCACTGTCTGGGCCTTGAAGCAATGCCGTTGCCATATGTGAAATATGAGACTGCTAATATCATAAAATTTCATATTTATCTATTTTTTTCACAGATATGCCCAGAAAGCCTTGGGAGAGGACAAACACCATGAATGGTAGCAAATCACCAGTCATTGGAAGGTAATCATTTGCATGTCATTGTTTTGATGAGCTGAATCAGTGTGTGCATTATACCTCCACCACTTTATAGTGCCTTTTGAAGAATATGTCCAGCTTTTAGGATCTGGGTCTTCGCCAGGTCCTGCTTTTCTCAAAGCTAATTTGAATTATTGTTGCTTCGACTGCTTTGCATCACGTGCTTGCGGCCGGGGGCCCCTCACAATCGCATGTCAGAATGCAGGCAGTCGGGTCCCGTGCTTGACATCACTAAAACACAGTGCTGTTGCTTCTCATCAGATCTGTGTGTACCAGAGCTGTTCAGCATTTTTTGAAGGATTTGCTTATGCTTTTTACTTAGCATATGCCATTCTTTCAGGCATTTGCATATAGAGTTATACAAATGGTATACAAAAGCACTTTTCAGTAGGGCTACACTGAAATAGAAATATTTCAGTTGGAACCAGTGCATTTGGAAGATTACTATGAAAATATAGAGTTCAGATCCACGCTGTTGTCCTCTGACCTGGTTAGTCTCTTTACTCTCACAGACGGGACGCACCATGGAGAAATCAGATGGGTACTGACAAGTACTATGATTCCTTAAACAGGTATAAGAGGCTAGTTTGAGAACTCTTCTAGACGTTGTTTGCTGAGAGTGCTCTTTAAATAGGATGAGGGTTGGTGCAGTGATTGTCTACGGTTATTCTTTTTTCTTTTTTAATACACAGATTCTGCTGTTGCCAACAATATAATCACCATGAAATGGTGTGAATAAAATGTTTTATGCTTTTCAAAATTGCTGCTGCTTTTATGCTAAAGGTCAGTATAATACATATAATGCATATTTAATATCTGAGTGTTTCTTCAACTTTCTAAGGGACAGTGGTAATTTGTATAAATATGTATAATACCGTTCAAATGTTTGGGGTTGGTAAGGTTTATTTATTTATTTTTATAAAGAAATGAATGTCCGAATCATTGTTTGAATGATGAAGTTTCATGTGACACTGAAGACTGAAAAATTCAGCCATATACTACCATTCAAAAGTTTTGGATCAGTAAGAATTTTTTTTTTTTTATGTTTTTTTAATGGAGTCTCTTATTTTCATCAAGGCTGTATTTATTTGATCAAAAAGCAGAAAAAAATGTGACACATTATTGCACGTTCTAATATTGGTTTCCTGTTTTAATATACTTAAAAATATTATTTATTTCTATGACGCAGCGCTGAATTTTCATCAGGCATTACTCTGATTTATTATGAGTGTTGAAACATTTGTGCTACTTAATGTTTTTTCGGAACCTGTGATACTTTTTTCTTGGATTCTTTGAATAAAAAGTTAAAAAGAACAGCATTTATTTAAAAATTCTAACAATATTAGTCTTTACTATCACTTTTTTATCCATTTAACACATCCTTGCTGAATAAAAGTATTAATTTCTTTAAAAAAAAAAAACTAAAGAAAAAATGCACTGAGCCTAAACATTTGAATAGTACTGTATATTGTAACAAAATTTGTATTTTGAATAAACACTGTTCTTTTGCCTTTTTTAGTTATCAAAGAATCCTGGAAAAAAGTATCACGTCTCAAAAAGTATTAAGCAGCACAACTGTTTACAACATTGATAATAAATCAGCATATTAGAATGATTTCTGAAGGGTCATGTGACACTAAAGACAAGAGTAATGATGCTGAAAATTCAGCTTTGCTTTAAATAAATAAATTGTTTTAAAGTATATTAAAATAGAAAACTTTATTTTTCTTTGCAATAATATGTCACAATTTTTTTTTTTATTTGATCAAATTGATACAGCCTTGATGAGCATAAGAAAAATCTTTATATTGTAAAAATTATATTAATTATTATTAATAATAATAATAATAATAATATTTTATATTAATTAAATTATATTATCATTAAAAATCTTACTGATCCCAAACTTCTGAATGGCAGTGTAAATTACATGTTAAATTATATTAAATAGAAAACTGTTTTTCTAATAATGTTTACAATATTACAGTTTTACTGTATTGTTTGATCAAATAAATGCAGCCTTGGTAAACTTTCAAAAACATAAAAAAAAAACAAAAAAACTTACCAACCCAAACTTTCGAATGGTGGTATTCATAAACAATTTTCACAATATATAAATGTTAAGGATTTATAATCATTTTGTTTGTATAGAATAACATAGTTGTTAATGTAATAACACATGATGAATTTTCATAATAAGGTGAAAGTCTGGTCTTGGATGAGAGTAAAACAATAAAATATATACATGTAAGACATTTGAAAAGTAGTTATAAACAAAGGCATGATAATGCATTTCCAAAAAGCTTCATGTTAAAAAAAGAGAAGAAAAACAGTCTATTTTAATAATTATCATTACATTATCATTACACCCATTACATAAAGTGCCTATACTTACAGAGAAACACGCATTTGAATTTGTTCTTATTGCGCAATGGAATGTAGCAATGAAGGATTGACCGTAGTATGACTATTAAAGCGTCCTGATAAATTCTGCAGTACTAGATGTCGTCAGAGGTCAGTATCAGAAAGCTGGAGCATTTGTCCACTCTTGCCAATTCGTCCACCTGGCTCCAGAGATAACACGTTTTCCCCCTCCCTCTGCAAATGTGCAATTAATTTAGTTTATCCTGCCAAGAAAGGAAGTCATCCTCTCCCTCTAAATGCAGAAAGCTTTGATACAAAGAGGAGGGAGCACATGCTTGTATTTCACACACAACTAATTTGTTTCTGCCTAAGCTGTGTCATAATGTTCTTATCCGCTTGACTTTTACTTCCTTTTTGCACAAGGCAACCCACTGTGCAGCATTCATTTCTTTCCCGATGGGATAAAGTGTCATTTCCCGGCACTTCCCATGTTTCCACCCTATGGTGATTATTGTGTTGGCAATAGTATCCTGTATGAATCGGCTACAGACGAGCATGAGAGTGATACAGCAGCTGCGTTGTGTGTTTTGAAGTGTGGATGGTGTCCCAAGCTGTGTTTTTGGTTTGCTGTGCTTTGAATTGATGCATTTGCAGCTCCTCTCAAGGAAAAACAATTCCCATGGTGCTCATTTTCATGTCTGGATGTGTGTATTTCCTTTTGCAGTACAATGTTTCAACTACCTGAAATCTGAAATATCTTGCATTTTCCCATGTTAATGCTGTGTATATTTTTTCAATCACCAATTGGGATTGAACAGTAGTAGATTTACATCGCATCTAAAATGACTTTTAAAGCGTGTCACTAAACTTCTGCTTTGCATCTTGACTGCATTTCTGTGACTAAAATAGCTTTGGCTCACGCCATTTCTTTTCTCCTCAGACCAAGGTCTACACCAACTCCTACCGGATCCATAAGTGCCAATGGGGTGCCAACAGAAGCTCTTGACTATGACAGATTGAAACAGGTACTTCTCAAAATTTGAGAAGAACTGAAACTCATTTAACCTTTTAGCCCTCCAGGGTTTGATAGAAGGGCTGTACACTTCCTCATTATGTTGACAAAGTCTTACCAAAGCTAGTGGCACGATTTCTCATTTTTCCCCATTCGAAAATGCATTTGTAATTACAGCACTTCCTTAAAAACAAGGGAGAAATACTAGTTGACTGTACACACAGCTTTTTGTGGGTGTGTACAATTATATTCCTTTCTACAAAGGCAATACCTCCCTTCTGTATGAATGAGCATGTTAGATATGAAAGGCATATGTGGGAGTCTTACTTATCTGAGAACACAGTTACTCAAGTCGCTCAGCTCTGTCTGCTACACTACAGAATGTTTTTAGTGCTGAAGAGTTACTTATAGCAGCTGTAATTAAAGTGACTGAGTGTTGATGTTATAACATACACCTACTCATCTGGTAATCTTGTCATTTAAACAGCCAAGGCCAAGTGCATTTGATATAACAGCTTATATTAATAGTATCATGGTAGCTAATTTCTCTTCTCTAGTGTATATATTCTTGTTTAATATGAAATCGTACAGACATCAAAACAGTTCAGTGACAAGTTGACTGACTCCTTTTGATTTGTAGAGTATTATAAATAGTATTCTAATATTATTGCAAATTGCTTTGCTTTTTAGGACATTCTAGAGGAGATGAGGAAGGAACTCTCGAAGCTGAAAGAAGAACTTATTGATGGTAACATATTGCGTTATATTGCCACTATATATAATGCACATACATGTATGTGTGTGTGTATTTATATATACATTATAAATATACACAGCGCACACACACATAGTATGTAAACATAAACTTTTATTTTGAATGCAATTAATCGCGATTAATCGTTTTGCAGCCCTGTTTTTAATACATTAACAAAAAAGTCAAAAGTTTGGACACGTTCGACATTATTTCTTATGATCTCAAAAACATTGAAGATCTAATGACTTATGCTTAAATTTTTGCTGATGATGTTGATAATAATAATATTTGAAAAATATTTCCCTAATTTATTTCCCTAATATCCTACGTTCCGCTCTATGGTGATTATGTTGGCAATGGTTCATTCATTCATTCAAATAAAGACGTCTTTACAAAATTTTACTTCAAATTAAAAAATTATTATTATTACATTTAAATTAATTTAAATTATATAAAATTATTTTATTTAATATAAATGAATTATATTAAATTATTTCATTATTTAATTTAATATAATAAACTAATATAATTTATTATCATTATTATTATTATTTTAAAAAGTAATTTATTTGTGCATTTATAAATGTATAAAGTTCCAGTTTTTATTTTATACAAATAAAATTGTCTTCACAAATTTTTTTATTACAAATAAATGAGTTGGAGCGGGAAATAACTAGTGAAAAGTGTCCAGCATATAAAGCGTGCCTAAAGTTTGATCATTTAAAATATTAGATTTATTTTATTACAGTTTTTGGTCACCATGTGATTCCCATATAATCATCTTGTGTTCTTTCTAGGGGTCGGCCAATACCAATTATTAAAGATCAAGTAGACTGATAATCGAAATTTTAAACCTGTGTTCATCATATGTCTGGTGTAAAAATGAAAATTAATGTCAAAATTAAGAATAACAAGGGCTCTGACAAAAACTTTCTTTAAATGCTTTTAAATTATTTATCTGCAAATCGGTTTTGAAAATGGTCGATATCGATAGGCAATAAAAATGGTCTGTATCAGTATATAGTTATCGGTATCCGTCATTTTCAGATCCGATTTGCAAATTAAAAGCATTTAAACAGGGTTGGTACAAGGTGCTTGTACAGTGCTTGAAGTACTTGAAATTGACTTTTTGAAATTTAAGGCCTGGAAAACCCTTGAAAATAGCAATATTCCTTAAGAGGTACTTGAAAAGTGCTTGAATTATTGAAAGACAATGTATCTATGAAATAAGTTTTATATTTAGTTAATAAGCGCACATCTTTTCACGCAAAATTCATGCAATTAAAAAAAAAAAAAAAACATCATACCATTTTTGCTTATTTCAGTTAATGTCAGAAAACAATTAGGTTGACTTCACTATTATTCTCTCATATTTTAAATTGGAGAGGGAGGTGTCTAAACTTTTGACTGTTAGTGTAAAATGGAAGCATGCCGTTGCACTACGGGCGTCCCGAGTTCAAATCCCATCCCTTCTCTCTCTCCCACTTCGCACTACTAGTCTCCTATCAAAATAAAGGCAAAAATAAAATTGAACTAGTCTACCAATCTGACTTGGACTGTTTCTGATTCCCTTGTCGTTTTTGTGTTTTCAGCAATCAGGGAGGAGTTGGGCAAGTCAAACTCTGCATAGGAGGATGAGATGCACCTGTATTTTTTAACCACAATCTGTCACTTCAGAGGTCAGCTTCAGTTTAAGACACTATCTCAAAAGCAATGAAAATGGAAAATTACAGTTTTAACCAGTGGTGATCACAATAACCATGATAATTCGGAGGATCTGTTGAGTACGATGCCGGGACAGACACGAGTTTTGAGCGTGGGGGCACGGGAGGCGTAACAGCGAGAGGATAACCAGACACCTCAAAGCCGACGCCGTACACCAAAAGCCCCGTCTTGAAAGGAGGTCAAGAAACAGTCTTAAGGAAGTGACTGTCAGTATGCAATGGATGACTCTTACTGTGGAACGAAAATGACGAAAAAAGACAAAAAAAACTATTACTGAATTACATATTAACCATCGAAGAGTGAAATTGTAAATCAAGCAGATGACATTCATTCTACGGCACATCGTTTAGCAAAGGGCAGGCTTTGTTTGTTATAAATTTAAAGGTGGTACTGGTGGCGGTGGTGAAGTAACGGTAACTAAGTTGGCCTTGTATAGAGCGAAACCTTGAATCTGGCCAACCAAATGAGTATGGTCTCTTGCTGCAGGACTCTAAAGCTTGTCTTCCTACAATTTTAACCAGAATATGTACATTAAATGACGACAAAATAAACGTTATACCTGCAAGTCATTCAGTCAACCTGTTCTAATGTACGCCATGACCACATCAGGTAGCTTACTTGCTCTCTTGGTCGGTTTATCATTATTATTCTCTGAATGCTCCACAAGCTGTCTCTAATGAGCCACTGTTATCTGTATACCTTCGTCTTGTGTGTTCGCTAACTGTTTGGAACGATCACGAAGGACAATGCCTTTCTACTGTACATCGTTGTAGCTCTCTACCAAAATCCTCTCAGCCAATCGAAGTTAAGGTTGACCTCAGCGTCAGCTCAGACCGTATCTGTAGATAGTGCTAACCAGAAATACTATGAACTTTTTATTCACCGTAGGCTCTTTTCGTATTACTTTCGATTTCAGTGCATGTCTTCTTACGATCGGGAAGGGAAAAATGGTTGCCACGAAAAATACTTTAGTTTTCAGTTCATAAGCAATAAGTGTAGCATTGTTGCATTTTCTGTCTCTCTCTCTTTTTTCATTTTTTTAATCATCCACTCTGCCCTCAAAATGTGGATGAGTGATGTTCCATACGCGTTCTAAAAATGCAGTTCGCAACAGACACCTCTTTATAGCCATAATAAATTTGCAGGGGTTACTCATTTTACTTCATTTTAGGATTCGAGAATGTGAAAGATCATGTGTGACAACCTATTCATTTTGCATGGGGTATTTACCAATCACACTGTTAAAAAAACAACAACAACTTAAAAGTTGTTTCAACTTAAAGTAAGTGTTCATGCTGCCTTAAAATGTTACGTTTACTCAACTCAAATATCCATGTTTTCATGTAGTACAACTTAACATTTCATGTTGACTAAACTTAAAATTTTAAGGCGGCACAAACACTAAGTTGAAACAACATTTTACAGTGTAGAGGGCGAAGCAACACATCACAGCTTTTTGAATGATTTCAGGACTTTTTTTTCCAGTTTATCCTCTTTCTGCACACTGGAAGGCACTTGGCTCTGTTTTTCAGAGGGGCTTTATCTTCCAACACGCTTTTGTTAGGGAAGTATGCTTTTTAAGAGCGAACTCTTTATACAGACGTGAAGTGTGATTATGGGCTGTGCGAATTTTGAGAAAACTGATAACATGAATTAGTGATGTTCTCTCTGATTTAAAATTGTTTCAACTTAGTGTTCGTGCTGCCTTAATTTCAAGTTTACTTAACTCAACTATCCACGTTTTCATGTAGTACAACTTAACATTTCATGTTAACTAAACTTAAAATTTTAAGGCGGCACAAACACTTTAAGTTGAAACAACTTTTTTTTTTTTTTTACAGTGTAGAGGGCGAAGCGACACATCACCGCTTTTTGAATGATTTCAAGAATTTTTTTCCCAGTTTATCCTCTTTCTGCACACTGGAAGGCACTTGGCTGTTTTTCAGAGGGGCTTTATCTTCCAACATGCGTTTGTTAAGGAAGTTTGCTTTTTAGGAGCGAACTCTTTGTACAAACGTGAAGTGTGATTATAGGCTGTGCGAATTTTGAGAAAACTGATAACATGAATTTGTGATGTTCTCTCTGATGGGGGAAAAAAAAAGTTGTTTCAACTTAGTGTTCATGCTGCCTTAATTTTAAGTTTACTCAACTCAAATATCCACGTTTTACTGTAGTACAACTTAACATTTCATGTTGACTAAACTTAGAATTTTAAGGCAGCACAAACACTTTAAGTTGAAACTACTTTTACAGTGTAGAGGGTGAAGCAACACATCACAGCTTTTTGAATGATTTCAAGAATTTTTTTTCCCAGTTTATCCTCTTTTTGCACACTGGAAGGCACTTGGCTCTGTTTTTCAGAGGGCCTTTATCTGTTAGGGAAGTATGCTTTTTAAGAGCGAACTCTTTGTACAAACATGAAGTGTAATTATAGGCTGTGCGAATTTTGAGGAGAAAACTGATAACATGAATTTGTGACGTTCTCTCTGATCAGATTTTTTCCCCCCTGCCCCACCATGCTCGCTTGTCAATCCTTCGTAGTTTCTTTTCACTTCCAAACCATCACTCGAAATAATCTCTCAAGGAATCAGAAAGTTTGTATAGAGTGTTTACAGCATTGATTGCACTTTAAAAACCCGTAGAAGTTCAAACGATTCTATTGCTGACGAGACGGCCGTCCCTTTGCGATCGGCACTATCACCAAAGCTAAACCGTAATCTCTAGAACGTCACAATCTCCTGATCCACCTTTGTTTTGACAACAAATAACTATTGTTGATTGGTCTTTAGGTTAAGCAGGTGAAATGTTTTGATCAGGGTTGATTCATTCCTGGATAAACCTGTTTGTGATCTTCATGGTTTGTGCCTTGTTCGGAAGTTGCATTTGATATGTCAAAAAATTTAAAACCGTATATATAGAGTATTAATTTAGGGCCTGCCATAACTTTATTCATTTGTTTTGCATTTTGCTTCAGTGAGTTGCAAAGGAGCTTTTACGATCTTTGTTTAAAATCAAACATGCATTCACGTTCTTCTCTCAGTGTCATTTTTTTTTCTGTTGCATTACAGTGTGGTTTGTGTTATGGGTAAGACCATGTATGCTGGTGGGATCTGAGAAACTGATCTTTGCCCTCGTGGAAATCAGTTGAAATATATTAGCAAAACGTTGACAACTGGTTCGATTCAACTGAATGTCCTTGTAATGCAATTTTCAGTTTCCTTATCTTTCTATTTTATCGTTCATGTTGTACCATACTGTTTTCATGTTAATTAGAAGTTTCTTACATGCTAACATTGTTTTGTTTGAGCAGATTAAATAAAAATTGCAATACATTGCTGTTTGCAGTTATTTCTGAATATAATGTGAAAGTGACTTAAAACTGATTACTTGACAATTCTCGTTTGATGACCTCACTTTGTTTTTCATCTAAAGCAACAGACTTTGAATTCTGCTAATTTACACCTGACATGGCTCCTCCTCAGTAGCAAATGCTGCTGCTTTTCTGTTTGCTGCTGCATGGTTCAGCTGTGTCAAACAGGAAGAAGGCAGGACTGAACTAACACTGAAAGTAAATGTGAGCATTACATAAACTGCTATTGAACACTCTACCCTTCTTAAACAATCTTACAGAGCCGGAAAGCAGCTACTACAGTGTGAGTAGTTCAAGCATCAAGGTGCACGGGTTCTTGACACCTCCAGGATTTAGCATGTAAAGGCATTGCTTCAGTTCAGCTGAGGTCAAATGCAGCAATGCAACTTTGCAAAAACGGAAACTGAGTAAGACTACATCTGCTGTGCGCCTACTCTTCAGCATACCCTGAGAAAAGCTGGTTTGTGATAAGTTTGATTAGTGAATAAGATTGCAAATGTTGAACTTTTTTGTGAATTATTTTATAGTAAATTACGCATTGATTTATATTGTAAAAATTTAGTAATTATATAAATTGTTAAAAATAGGATTTCTATTAAACAATACATTTAATTAATTTTTTTTTTTGTTCTAAATTGTACGGCAGAAATCTATTTTAACTGTCACACTGTAATTTCCATAAAAAATAGTTCAATGTGTGTGAGTTCACAAGATTAAAATGTTATTTTACTTTTGGTCCGTGCAAAAAAAAAAAAAAACATTTCTAATTTGTAATAGCCTGTGACGTCAATTTTTTTTTTACACTCTATGTATTAAATTCATTGAATGTTGTTTGTTTTCTAAAGAATAGTTTACCGTATTTACATTATGTATTTAAATAAACACACTTCTGTTTTATGTAGAAATACACTACCATTCTAAAGTTTATGAACAGTTAGATTTTTTTTTTGTTTATCTGAAATAAAAGGCTTTTTTTAACATTATACACTATACCATTCAAAAGCTTGGAGTCAGTATTTATATATATATATATATATATATATATATACACACACACACACACACACACATTCATACATACATATATATATATATATATATATATATATATATATATATATATATAGGGAAAGCAAGGATGCTTTAAATTGATCAAAAATGATAATAAAGACATTATATGTTACAAACGTTTTCTATTTCAGATAAATGCTCTTCTGAACTTTTAGAAAATATTCTACTCAGCTGTTTTCAAAACAATAAATGTTTTTTTTTGAGCATCAAATCAGAATATTAGAATGATTTCTGAAGGATCATGTGAGTGGAGTAATGATACTAAAAAATTCAGCTTTGAAACCAAAAGAATAAATTACATTTTAAAATATATTAAAATAGAAAACAGTTATTTTAAATAGTAAAAATATATTACTGTTTTTGATGTACTTTGGATCAAATAAATGCAGGCTTGGTGAGCAGAAGAGACTTCTTAAACAACAACATTAGAAATCTTACTGCTCAAAAACATTTTTGACTGGTAGAGTACCTATAAATCAACATTTAAAGTCAACATTTGGTATACGATCTGTAATCTGTATAAATAAATCCAGAAGTTTTCCAACAGACGTATCGTTTTAGTTTATGTATTTTAAACGCAGTATCCTCCAATGCACACTTCTAAAATATATATATATATATATATATATATATATATACAAGTTATTAATGTCTTCTGGTTTATTAAAAAATTATGCTGATCCTTTTTATGCCTCGATCCATTGTTAACCAACTATATTTACCATTTCCAAGAAACTTTCCCCGTTTTACAAGCACGACGTATGACGTCGGCTGTCCGTCCTCTCTTTTCACATATCTCACTGATAAAGATAAACTGTCTAGCCAGGACAGGACTCCATTTTGTAAAACCCGATCCCCTCCAGCTCAAATGCCTCGCCTCCAATGAGCGCTCACGTAAACCGCACCGGCGTCCAATCAGAAAATTCAAAAATTTAAAAACAGGGCATCCTAGCCAATCAGAGAGCTTCCCGCCCTCAAGGACGCTGGTAGGTTGAGCGGTCATAGAGGGAGGAACGAATTCAGAGCGGGGGCCAGTGTTTTAAAACAATATTCTCTATTTTATGAAGTTCTGTTGATAAGCTTTAGAGATTTTTAGGATATTAAGCTCCACTGAAGGTAAGAAATCTTAAGCAATTCTCTTTGTATGTTTGTTGTTTTTGTATGTGAATATCTTTATTGCGATTGCGTAGTTAACGGTACAGAACTAGATCAGCGCTCGGTCCGCCCGCAACTCTGATGAAGTAAACATAATGTATATTGCCATTAACGGTCACTAGCTCTATCTGGATATGATATATTATCTTGTAAAAACATGTAAAACTCGTTATTTATGTAAATAACACAACTGTTTGTCGTTGCTTTGGTGTTTGACTTGAATTAATAACCGGCTCGCTACACAGGAAACTTGGGCACGGCGCGCATTTATTGTCCTCTAAACACGGCTCGACTGTTTTACCTCACGATGTCTGCGTTTGTTTCTTAACGTTTTAATTGTTATAATGATCTTTTATATTGAACCTTTCGGTTTCATTATCTTGTTTCTGCACGAACGTGCAAGTAACTCTTTCCACTCCTGCGCAAAATAGTCATGTTTAACAGTTATTTGACTCCAGTACATTTATGTTTAATACACTATTCATTCATTATAAACGTTGATTTCTGTATCCGCTGTTTATTAACCCCGATTTAATGTTGCTGTTTATGAGCCTCTTTCACACGCGGGCTGACAATGGTTTGAATACATGACGTTTTCCCTCCATTCCTGTGTCATTCTTTTGCTGTGTTAAAGGAGCAGCATGTGAATCTGCTCTGGGTGCCTTTGTATTATATGAAAGAACGCTGAGACACAATAGCATTAATTTATCATACTAACTTTTTAATAAACATTCCAGAATTTATATTGAGTCCGCCTTAGCTGAGGTATTTCAGTTGTGTAAATAATCACAAATGTGGTCAGTTTCTAAAATGCTGTTGCTTTAAAAAGTATAGTCAGATTTTCTGTCGTAAGTTTTACTTGGAATAGATGTTGGTAGTGATAGTAAAGCGCGCGTGTCGTCGTGTGTCCCCCTCATTTGCATAACAAAAGCACCAGGCTCCGCCCACGCACATTCACTCAGTTTAAATCTTTTGCTGTGTAGTTTCACATCAACTCTCTGGAAGCACATGGGATTTCTACAGTGCTGCGCTTCATCTCAGTGTTGGGTGTGTGTCAGTGTGATCTGCATTAGGAATGTCTGGAATGTGTTCATTGGATTAGATGGTTTTAGGGTAGATGGGCAGAAGTTTTATGGGCTGTGGTTTACATATGGTTTTAATATAAATTTTTGGGTGTTTCCTAGTGGAGAGTGTCTGCTTAAAAAGTGCTTCTAGATGCGTGAGTAGAATTATTAGCTTATGTTTCTGGCCTTGCCTGAGTGCCAAAATCATATAATGTTTTGGTGGTGGTGTTTGGTCTTAATAACATAAGTTCTTCATTTTTTCAACTGTGTAGTGGTAGTTTGTTAAAATTCTAAATTTAGAGACTTTTTTTCCTATGAAATGTTACAGATTTTATGTTAAATGTCTTTTTTATTTCTGACATCCAGAATTACTTTTATTATTTTGACACTATAAGCCAGTAATTGTTAGACTACAACATTTAAAAAGTATTATTATTAGTTGTGGATTTACTATATATTTTTATGTTATTTACACATATTTATGGAAAAATGTTTTAAGCAGTTTAAGTGGTTAAAAGCTTATTTCCTGTTTTTAAATAGTTTTTCTTTTTGTATCTTGGTTTTGAGCTATTCATTTGAAAGTGAATGTTTGTAAAAATCAGAGTAATTGTGCAAACAATACAGTTGTTAAGTCATTTAATTGTTTTATTTATTTTTACTTTTGAATGCATAGTAGTGTGTTTTAGGGCACTATTCTGTAAAGATGCACCAGCTGGTGCCAGTTATCTGTACATCCAAAAATGAGAACTAGTGAAGTTGAATAGTGTGAATTAAAAAAAAAAAAAAATCTATCGGTCTTTCTCTAGTTTGTTGTTGTTGTTAGTCTGTAGATACACTACCTGTCAAAAGTTTTTGGACAGTAAGATTTTTAATGTTTTTTTAAACACGTCTCTTTTGCTCACCAAGCCTGCATTTATTTGATACAAAATACAGCAAAAACAGTAAAATTGTAAAATATTTTTACCATTTAAAATAACTGATATCTATTTGAATATATTTTAAAATGTAATTTATTCCTGTGATTTCAAAGCTTAATTTTTATCATCATTACTCCAGTCACATGATACTTTAAAAATCATTCTGCTGTGCATTTTTTTTTTTTTTTTGCTCAAAAACATTTTTTAATATTATTATGTTGAAAACAGCTGAGTAGAATTTTTGTTTTTCAGGTTTCTTTGATGAACACAAAGTTCAGAAGAACAGCATTTATCTGAAATATAAATTATTTGTAACGTTATAAATGTCTTTATCATGACCTTTGACCCTTGAAATATGCTGAATGGTGTAGTGTATAATGTTACAAAAGATTTTTATTTCAAATAAATGCTGATCTTGGGATATTTCTATTCATCAAAGAATCCTGAAAAAATATACTCGACTGTTTTAAATATTGATAATAATAAAATAATGTTTTCTGAACAGCGAATCAACATATTAGAATGATTTCTTAAGGATCATGTGATGCTGAAGACTGGAGTAATGATTCTGAAAATTTAGCTTTGATCACAGGAATAAATTACATTTTAAAATATATTCAAACAGAAAGCAGTTTCTGTAAAAATATTTAAAAAAAATATACTAGTAAAAATATTTCACAATATTACTGCTTTTGCTATATTTTGGATCAAATACATGCAGGCTTGGTGAGCAGAAGAGATTTCTTTAAAAACATTACAAATCTTACTGTTCAAAAACTTGGTAGTGGTAGTGTAGATGGATAGTAAAAGTTATCTGTTGATACCCGTGTGATAGTAGAATCCCTCTCATAAAGGCCATTGAGAGCTCAACAATAGTGCTGGTGCAGAGAGTACAGTGTTGGTGCATAATTCAGACCCATCAGCACTTCTGAGACGGCAGCTGACATCATCACTTCATTGTCATCAGGCCATGTGCAGCTACTCTGGTGTTTCCCTCATGGGTTTACCAGTGAAAGTTTTTGAAATAGGGTTGGACTGACGTGTTTTTCAGGGCCAATGCCGATACAGATTATTACATATCAAGTAGACCGATAACTGATATATGTCTGATGAAATTAAAATGAATGTCAAAATTAAGAATAAAAAGGGCTCTGATAAAAGCTATTTTTTAAATGCTTTCAAAAATCAGTTTCAAAAATGACCATAAAAATGCTTAACATCAATGCTGATAACCGATTATAGTTTTTAGTCTAAAAAGATTACTGGTTTGTTTTAAAGGGACAATGTATTTGCTCACGCGCATTGTTTATTATGTTAAGGTGGGGTGTGTGTTGCTGTTGTTCCATGTGAAAATACTTCTATTCCAACGTAATATGCAGAGTAAGCTATTCATAAGTTAATTGTCCCAAAAAGTAAACACTGGCATTACCAAAACACTGTTTGAGCATCTCAGGTTCACAACATTAGTTTTGTAGTTTGTCTTTTTAGTGGAAGACCAACTTTTGGTCTTTGTAAAACCTGTCTGAGTGCCTAAACCAGTTGTAAAATAATTTCGGTGATGCTACTGGCACAGAGACTACACACTTGACTTCATCTTTAAAGGCTGCATTGCTAGATACTTTCATTAACTGAGTTGCTGCATTTAGTTTCTAGCATGTCCTAATTTTCAGGCTGTTACGTTTGTTTAGTAGTTAAACTGGAAAGACAATAAAACTGGTTATATGCCTAGAATGCGAGGGAACTTTATTTTAAATTGTTAGTGTACTTAAAATGGGGAGAAAACATCCTGAATTGGTTGGGATTCAGAGCTTTTATTTTTTTGTAAATTATTTAGGTACACGAGGATGCCGACTGCAAGGTTTCACATTGGAGATACTGTAATGGGCCGCTGGCCTGGCAGTAACCTTTATTATGAGGTCAAGGTGCTGAGTTATGACAACAAGACTCAGCTCTACACCGTCATCTACAAAGATGGTACTGAACTGGAGCTAAAGGAATCTGACATCACGGTATGAATGAATTTAAGAATGATTCAAAGAGCATCCGACTGTACAAATGAGTTCGCATGATCACTGACACAAATTTACTTATTTGATTAGTGACGTGGAAACTGTGCAGATTATTGTTTCGTAGTTTATGTCATTCTTTAAATGTTTTAAAAATTCTAAAACTTTCTAGGTTTAATTTAAATCCTGTTATATAGATACTTAATTGAATGACATTCTGGATGTTGTTTTTCTTTATTGCAGAGCCTGACAATATTTAAGCAGGGTGTTACACGCTCTCGCTCCAGATCCCGCTCTCGCTCACCGGGACGTCCACGTCGCAGTCGTTCCCGTTCTCCAGCTAGGACGTCCCGCCGATCTTCCACTCGCACCACAGAAGTGCGCAAGGAAAAACTCAAAGAAACGCTGGAGGTCCGACTCACCCCTTTGGTAAGGAGACTTGTTTGCTAGGACCAAACAAACACAATATCTCTATATTTCTGTCTTTCTCTTTCTTTCTTTCTCTCCCCCTCCCTTTCATGGTCTGTCTAATATTTAGCATGTTTACGATGTTAAGTACAAGGGCTGCCCTCGACTAAAGATTTTTCTGGTTGACTAGTAGTCGTTCATTTTAAGGATCAGTCGACTATTAGTCACATGTTTAATAAACCATATAAATCATAATAACGAGCCTTTAATTAACTACATAGTCTAATAAGCGCTCAAGCGAACGCGAAAAAGCTTGCCACAGCGCAGTGGCAGATATAATAATTATGAATGTTTCAGGGAAAAACTGCAAGGAGACGGTGTTAACGTTTTAATAATTTATTGATAAACTAGTGCTTTCATTGTTTTCGGCGTTATAGATGAAGTCAGCGACACTGACTCATCATCTGTCTAGAGATAGACTATATTTTACAAGTCTGTAAGTTTTGTGCATTTAAGTTCACAGAGATCGTGACGCCAGAAAGCGCATCCTGTTTGCTTTCATTATTTTACAAAAGCGCAACGTTTTGTTGTTATTCTGAGTGCACGCAAATAAACGTAGAGACTTTACAGATTTGAAAGTTGTATTACTTTTATCTGTATGACCAAAAATGTTGGAGTATTTTAAGAGCAAGTACCATGGGTGCAGCAGGCGCAATGATATTACACAGCACCTGTAAAAAATAGGCTAACTTCCGTCAACATAACCACGTGCTTGCACAGGGAGACTGTTTTCAGGTGCTGCGTAATGTCATTGCGCTTGCTGCACCCATGGTACTTGCTCTTAAAATACTCTGTCATTTTTGGTCATACAGATAAAAGTAATACAACTTTCAAATCTGTAAAGTCTCTACGTTTATTTGTAAGTCTAAGTTCCTTGATTATTATGCCGGAATGAGAGTATAGTTCCTAGCCATATCAGCCTAGAAAATCAAAACTTTTCATTTTCCGTCAGTCTTAGTACATGATTGTATTTTAAAGAGTCAAGGTTTAAATAGGAAAAATATCGAAACTCTTTGGTAATTTTCAAGTGAGATGCTAACGGTCTAATCAGATTCAATTATCTATGCTAAGCTATGCTAAAATTGCTACCACCAGACCCGGAGATCGGCTGAATGGATTCGAAAATGACAAAACTCAACTGTTTAACTCTAGGGGAAATGAGACTTTTTTTTTTAGAAAAAAGTGGAGTGTTCCTTCAAATATTGCACATTTTTCTAGGTTAACAGTAGATTGAGCGACCATGTAAAGTTGCTACAACATACATCTTTCAAAGCAATATTTGAGGTCGATGAATGATAGGCTAGCATTTGGATGTCCTGCCTGATGTACTATCACTTAGACCAGCCGTTAACAATCTGTCCATCACAGACTGCGTGACTTCACCATTTCCAGTGGAATTTCTTTTTTCTGCAAGTAATAGAGCTACTAATAAAATATTTGTTGACCAAGCCTCTTCTCGTCGACTAACGACTATATATAATTTAATATATAGTATGAAAAAAACAAACAATCAGTTTATAATATTACAGTTCAATGACGTTTAGAGTTAGTAACATTTTTAAATGTTTTTGAAGGAAGTCTTTTTTTGCTCACCAAGTCTGCATTTATTTGATTAGAAATACAGCAAAAATGGTGCAATCATGAAATATTACTACAATTTTTCTGTTTTAATATATTTTAAAATATATTTTATTTCTGCAATGGAATTCCTGTTTGTTGATTACAAATGAAGGAGTTTAATCTAATTTAAAGCAGTTAACTCGACCATTTTAATGCTGTTAACTAATTTGTCTTTCCTCATGGGTTTACCTCAAATGTCCTTGACTGTCATCTCTTTCAGCCGATGACACACGAGAACAATACCAACAACAAACATGAGAAGAAAGAGGAAAATAATACAGCTACTAATACAGCTTCCACAATCATTGAGGTATGAATACATCATGGATTCACATTTCATTAATGTCTTAATCACTAGCAGCAATAGAACCTCCTTAATGTTTCCTGTCAGATATATTAGAAACTGCTGTAGTAAAGGCTGGAATGTCATGATGCATGCATGTTGTGCCTGTCATGTGTGACAGGAGCCCATTTAGTTGTGCACACAAAGCTAAAGCTGACTGTGGGCTCTGTTTAATCAGACCCTCACGTTTTTCAACATGTTTCTCCTTGTGGGACAATGGAATGAGCTTTACAAAGCATGACCAGACTGCGTCATGTAATGTAATCCTATTTAAAAATATTAAAATGTAACTTTTGTTTTAAATGCAATGTAGCTGTGATGCATAGCTGAATTTTCAGCAGCCATTATTACTCCAGTCTTCAGTGTCATCTGATTCTTCAGAAATCATTCTAATATTTGGCACTCAAGAAACATTTCTTGTATTGAATTTCGAAAACAGTTCTGATTTCTGTTTGAAATAGAAATATGTTGTAACACAAATGCTTTACTGTCACCTTTGACCAATTTAATGCATCTCTGCTGTGTTTTTTATATGAATTCATATTTAGTATGTTCTCTGATTGTAATTTTCTAACAGAAGACGACAGAGACTGATTTAGAGAATCAGGCAGCTGGGCGCTACAATCTTCGGCGCAGGAAGGACCAGGGTGATGGCAAGGCAGTTGAGTTGGAGCAAAAGACAGAGACGGAGACATTATCACAAGTTAAACCACCCATTGCCATCAAGACAGCTGATTTGGAGTTCGGAGGAAGAGTTGGTGAGTCTTCTCGTGTACAAATAAAAAGCAAAAAAAAAAGTAGAATATGTTCTCTTAAGTCCATAATAATAATTATTGTCAGGAATTCTCTGATTATTTTTGTTCATTTAAATCTAAATAGCTTTTTCAAGGATATTTAAAATAAATCACGGGATATGATTGTAATAAAATGCGTCTATTCCCTTTTATCTTTCAGGTGTGTTCTTCCTGATGTTTCTGTTGCCTGTGGCTGTGTTGGCATTGCTTATTCTCTGTGGGCAGAAGGATGCCAGTCTCCAGAGCTTCCCTCTTGAGGTCCCTTCCTGTCAGTCTCTCTGGGACTGGCAGGTCTTTGGCATCGTCCTCCTCTGGCTTCTCTTCCAGGCCGTTCTCTCCCTGCTCCCTGTTGGAAAGGTAGTGTCCACAATCACATGACTCCCTGTGACCCAGGATTAGACACATGACCGCATAACTCCATGGCTCTCATTTCTGCTTTGCCTGTTAGCTGTAGTAAAGCAGGCTAGATTAGATTAATCACTCTTGGTGGCATGCAGATAGAGAGCCTCGCTGGAGAACATCTGGTTTCATTTTCCAGCCTCTTAAGGGTAATTAAGATAGGATCTGAAAATTGCAGCACGTTTGCCTGAGTTTAAACAGATTATTTCAAGATAATTCTGGGATGATTCAGATATATAAAAAGACCTGTTTGCCTAGCAGTCATTTAATATTGAGTATGCTTGTGGAATTCTTTATGATAGGGCTGGGTGATGCTTTATTGTTTTTTTATATCTACTCTATAATATGTGACCCTGGACCACAAAAGCAGTCTTAAGTAGTACAGGTATATTTGTAGCAATAGCCAAAAATACATTGTATATGTCAAAATTATCGATTTTTCTTTCATGGCAAAAATCATTAGGATGTTAAATAAAGATCATGTTCCATGACGATACTTTGTAAATTTCCTACTGTAAATATATCAAAACTTAATTTTTGATTAGTAATCTGCATTGCTAAGAACTTCATTTGGACCCTTTTATTTAGAAGTATTAAGGTCACTAGATTACAGAACAAGAAACGTTACTTCATGGTTATGTAAAATATAAAATATTGGGGGATTACTTTTGACTCACAATGATTGAAATATTATGAAAATCATACACAAAATACAAAAATTAATATGTTAAACTTGTTTTTATCAAACTCTCCAGAACTATACAGTTTGGCCCACTAGTGTTATGTTAGTAAATTATATAATAATATATTATTTATTAATATTTTGAATTATTTTTTGGTACTTTCACTTTTCATTTTAATATTATTAATATTAATATTATGTGTTTTTGCCATTTCAGTGCCATCTGTTTAGCTGTAATTTATTTTTTATTTTAGCAACTTTAGAGTATAATAATAATGTAATAGTATAGTAAGTATAATATAATTAGTACTTAGTATTAATTTAGTTAATACTTAGTGTTTAGTTTCAATTAATTGTCGAGTTTTTCCATCTAATATTTTAATTTTGGTTTATTTCAGCTTTATTTGATTCAACAAACTTAGTAGTGTTCGTTAATAACAACATCTTTCCACTCTACAGCTCGTTGAAGGAATGCCTCTCAAGAATGGGAAAACTTTGAAATACAGGATTAATGGTTAGTCTTCGACATTGATGTTTTATGTTGTCATTTATGATGCCTTAATCTAAATGACTACCATCTAAAAAGCTTCAAATAAGGCATATTTGCATTTGGTTTTTAAAACTTTACTGCTTAGTTGTAAGCAATGTTTAATGATCTCTGATTGTGCTCTACGTCAGGTTTCTATGCACTCCTCCTCACGGCTGTGGCAGTAGGCATTGCCATGTATCAGGGGGTGGATTTCAGCTACATCCATGCTCACTTCCTGCAGTTCTACACCTCGGCCCTGCTCATCGTCACTCTTCTCAGCATCTACCTTTTCGTCCGATCCCGTTGGGCATATAAAGATGAGCTCGCTCATGGAGGCAACTCTGGTAAGATGCTTAATTTTAAATCAAGCTGCGTTGACTGTCTTCTTCCCTGGTATTTTCACTTTAATGGCTTTTAAAGTTTCTGATCACTGTTATTTAAGTTTAAATGATTATCCAGACAGTTGTCTCATATAGTTCCTGTTACTTTTTTCAGTACTGTTTACTAAATAAGCCTTTTAATAAGAACGTTTAATTGAGATTGCATGGGAAAATGTCCATTTATATTTTAGGTGCGCTTAATAGATTGTTTTATTCCTCTAGGCTACATCATCTATGACTTCTTCATGGGCAGAGAGTTAAATCCTCGCATCAAGAACTTCGATATCAAGTTCTTTTGTGAAATGCGTCCAGGTCTGATGGGTTGGGTGAGTATTGTTATTGTTTTACACTTTTCCAGTGATGGTTTAGTTTGGTTAGACTGATGTTGTAATCGCTCCCTCTTGTGGTCAAAATTCTGCTATTCGCAGGATGAAATCAGTAACACTAAAATTTAAAGGTCAGATAGTTCACTCCAAAAAAGAACATTCTGTCATTAATTACTCACCCTCATGTCGTTCCAAACCCGTAAGACCTTCGTTCATCTTCAGAACAAAAATTAAGATATTTTGGAATGAAATCCTTACTATGTTACTGGGCCTTGAATGTGGCAGTTGCGTTGCTGTCTATGGAGGGTCAAAACACCCTGGGATTTCATCAAACATGAGGGTGAGTAATTAATGACAGAATTTAAATTCATTTTGGAGTGAGCTATCCCTTTAATGTGATTCCTTAGTTTTTTTCAAGAATGCTAACTGTTAAATATAGTGTTTTTACTGATTGAAAAAACATAATCACTGCTTGTTTCCACAGGTACTGATTAACTTTGCGATGTTGCAAGCTGAAATGAAGCACCAGAATCTGGAGAATCCTTCTCCAGCGATGCTCCTGGTCAATATCTTCCAGCTCCTGTGGGTCGTTGATGGTATTTGGCATGAGGTACAACAACTCTTTTACAAACAGGGCTCATGCAAGGTGCTTAAATTTGACTTTTTGAAATTTAAGGCCTGGAAAACCCTTCACAATAGCAACATTCCTAAAGAAGTACTTGAAAAGTGCTTGAATTATTGAAACGCAATGTATCTCAAATAAGCGTTTAATTTTTTCAGTAAACATATCTTTTCACACAAAATTTATGCAATTTCAAAAAACATACTTTTTTTCTGATTATTTCAGTTAATGTCATTAAACTAGCAAGCTAAGCCAGTAGTAGTACAGACAGTGTCATGAAACCTGGCTAAGGCTCAAAAAGAGGAACAGATGAACCGAATCACTTCAGTGAAGTTCGTGAATCTTTTGCTTCAGATCGAAACTTTATAGCGCCGATCGCAAATCATTTTATTTAGACTGAAACTTCAGAGTTGGTTTGTGTGTGTTTTTTTTTTTTTATTTATATATCGGATTTGACTTAGATCGAAACTTCGGAGTGGGTTTGTGAATCTTTTGCTTCAAACCAAAACTTCAGAGCACAGATCGCAAATCATTTGATTTAGATCGAAACTTGAAACGAATTTGGAAGATAAGACATCGATAAGTAAGATCTCTGATTGAAGTCCTTGAAAATCAAAAAAGTAGTGCTTGAAAAGTCCTAAAATTTAATTGTGCAGTATCTGTATGATCCCTGTACAAATCAAACAATTATTTCTTAATGCAGTGTGGAAACCATGAACTGATTGTAATCAAATCACTCTGCATTTCAGGAGAAACTTCTGACCATGATGGATATAGTGTACGATGGCTTCGGATTCATGTTGACATTTGGAGATCTGGCTTTTGTTCCCTTCACGTTCACCTGTCAAGCGTACTATCTAGTCAGCCATCCCAATGAACTCTCCATATTCTGGATCATTACTCTCATCGCTATGAATGGTCAGTTTCTGACATTGTTTTAAATCAGGTTCTCTTTAGCTACACTAGAAATGCTAATTGCTAATACATTTTAAAGGACACAATATTAATATGCATTTGTTTTTAACTTCTCTTCAACTTTAGGAGTTGGATACTATATTTTCCGGAAAGCCAACTCACAAAAGTTTGCCTTCAGGAAAAACCCCTCTGACCCGGCAGTGTCTCGTAAGTATCTTAAAACAAATTAGAGGAACAAATATAAAATGTTAAAATTGTTAGTTTGAAATAATTTTTTCCTATCTTGCCAGACCTGAAAACCATTCCTACTGCAACTGGAAAGAGTCTTATCGTGTCTGGTCTCTGGGGGTGGGTCCGTCATCCGAATTACCTGGGCGACATCATCATGGGTTTGGCTTGGTCTCTGCCGTGCGGTAAGCGTTTGACTTTTACCTTTCTGATGAAATAAAGCTGTTGTATCAATCTGTCTTGACTCCTGCATTTCATTCCTGATCTTTCCTGTAGGATTCAACCATTTGATCCCATACTTTTATTTGATCTACTTGATCACTCTGCTGGTGCACCGTAATGCACGGGACGAGCGCCAGTGCAGGAAGAAGTACGGCTCTGCGTGGGAAGAGTACTGCAAAGCTGTCCCGTACCGCATTTTCCCAGGGATATACTGAGGACTCGACAGACTCGATCTGTTACAGACACTCGGGGCAACTAAATCTTTCCTCAGGATGACATTGAACATCATGAGTTGTTAGCAGCTTGGCATCTTTTTTTAAATCTTTGACTTTTTTGTAATTGAGCATCAAATTTAAACCAAATTTTCTGCCTTATCGCAAAACGTTTACGGATTGTGGACACTGCCCCGTTTTTAGAGTTCGATCTCTTAAAGATGTATATTGTTGTACAGATGTGTTGTTGTTTTTTTTTTTTACTCACAAGATTGTTTTGCATAATCCATATTTTTCGATCTCATCTTATGTACACATACACATTTAAAGAATCTGCTTTGCTGTTTACCGTTGGCTATTGTAATGACAGTTTGTGTAATGCTTTTGTATATTGTGTATGATGGGATATTTTTTTTAAATATGTATAGTAAGAAAAATGTCATGTTCTTTCTCAGGACCAGAAATTTGTGGAAGAAAAAAACAACAACAACAAAACTATATTTTCTTAATTTTTGTACATATTTAATAGAAAATTTTAGCTTTGGTTTGCATTTTAGGCATTATGCACTATGTTAAATGTCTTTCTTTTATCCAAAGTTCACAAAATTTGGCTTTGCTACCTCAAGTTGAAAACAATGTAAAAATTAGTTTGTTTTTAGTCCGTTTTTGGAAACTGTGGTTTTCAGGCACTATGTGAAGTGTCTCAGTATCTTTTGCGAAATCATAATTGTGTGCTGTGAACAATAACTTTGAGCTATGAACTTCAATCTTGTACAAGGTAGCGTCACTTCTTTACATTTTCATTAAGGTTTTAATTTAAAATGTCAATGCTCAGCTGTGAATGTGTAATGTAAAGCTTTTCTTAACTTATCGTTTATGCAAGTAATCACTTGTGGGCATTACATTTGTCCTAACAAGACTTTTAAATAGGTGTCTATTGCTAAGATGAGCTTTTACTTTATCGCATTGAAAAGAAGCATTGTACAATGTTATTTATCTGGTTAAATTTTAGAGTGTTCACTTTTGTTAAATTTTGTTATCTGACAAGCAATTTCTGTACAAATGCCATTTTTAAATACCCATTATTAATTAAACCACTCTAGACAAACCATCTGAAGTGTCTTGCCACAAAATAAAATGTACAGGTTACATTCTTTTATTCACAGGTTCATTCTTCACATCACTTCACTTATTCCAAAACTTTATGGATATGCTAACAACTCATGGATTACTTATATTTTGACCCTGACCTTGTCGCTACTTAACTATTATTAACATGTTTTTAATTATCTCCCTAAAATTGGTTTTGTATCTTCTTACCCTTTAATTTCTCCAGGGACTGAATAGGTTATGATTGTATGCTAATATAGCTCATAATTGAAATATTTGCCAGCAGAATGGTAAAAACTTAGTGACCCATCAGATAGATGTGTCTAGTGACATTATTACCATAAGAAAGATAAGTATTTTCTCATCTATCCACCTTATTTGTGACCCTGGAACACAAAACCAGTCTTAAGTCGTTGGGGTATATCTGTAACAATAGCCAAAAACACACTGTATGGGTCAAAATTATTGATTTTTCTTTTATGGCAAAAATCATTAGGAAATTAAGTAAAGATCATGTTCCATGAAGATATTTTGTAAAATTCCTACTGTAAATATATCAAAACTTAATTTTTGATTAGTAATATGCATTGCTAAGAACTTCATTTGGACAAATTTAAAGGTGATTTTCTCAATATTTAGATTTTTTTGCACCCTCAGATTCCATATATTGAAATAGTGGTATCTCGACCAAATATTGTTCTATCCTAACAAACCATACATCAATGGAAAGCTTATATATTCAGCTTTCTGGTGATGTATAAATCTCAATTTCAAAAAATTGACCCTTATGACTGGTTTTGTGGTCCAGGGTCACGTTTTTCTCGTAAGAGTGGGCGTGGCCAATTGTAAAGGTTATGGGTCTGGCTTCCAGTCTTTTTCAGCTAATTTTAGCTGTACAAAAGAGCTGGTTTTGCTGCTTGATATTGCAAATTGGTGTTTCTTACCATATTTGAATGTATTATCTTAATTATAAACACACTGGTTTGTAATGCAAACAGTTTAACCGTTTACTGCATGTTGTTATTCTCCTTATTTCCCTATAGCGGCTAATGAACCGGAAGTCTCACCCACAGGCTCACTTCCGCTTTGAAGAATAAGGTGAATATAAGTAATTTATGTTATAATATCTTTTAGCATAAGCATAGCATTTTATCTATTTTATTTTGTTAATTTTAATTATCATCACTGTCACGTCTCGAATGCAAATATAGACTGACTAAACCGCTGATAACATGAACAGCGTTTCAGTTGAATTATAAATCTCTTTTTTTATTATCTCTTTTGTTGGAGTTTTACGCCGGCACGTTCGGTACAGCAGCTGTTTCTCGGCTCTGCAGGTTATCATATCAACAAAGCACACAGACCGAGCAGGAAATAAGTGCTTTTGAACTAGTGACGGCTTTGCAGGTACAGACTGAGCCCAACAAAGCTAATCTACTGAACACCATGCCATACATTAGATCTTTTTCTGAAGGATTAATGAAGGTGGAGATTCAATATAAGAGAGCTGCATGAGTCATTGTTGGAACGTTATTGTTAGTTAAACCAAGAATCTACACTACAAGTGGCAATGTAGTATGCATTCAGTCTAGTGTGTTGTCATCTAGTAATATTGCAATGCTAGTTATTTGTCTGAACATTTCAAAGATGTCGTAATTGGTTGATTAAAGCAAGGCTTCCCAAAGTTTTTCATTTACTTTGAGACCAATCCACTTTTTACTGAAAAATGAAGAGAGAAAAAAAAACGAATTATTTTTACTTTATATTCCTTGTCATATTTTTACATTTGGAGATTGACTAGGCTACTAAATTAATTTACTTGGTAGCTATAAAAAAGACATTCTTTAAGTGAATCATTTGTTGATACAGTAGCCATTAACAGATACCTTTAGAACTCATTGTTTTTTAAACGATTCATTTTAATGAACCGATTCACAAGAGTCATTTGTTCGTGAATCAGACTACACATATTTTGTTTCTATATACCAGGGATATGCAACGTAGGTCCTGGAGTGCTGGTGAACTGCAGAGTTTAGTTCCAACTCTAATCATACACACCTGAACAAGCTAATCAAGGTCTTCAGGATTACTAGGACTACAGGCAGGTGAGTTTTTTTTTTCAGGGTTGGAACTAAACTCTGCAGGACATCGGCACTCCGGTACTCCGACGTTGCCTATTCCTGCTATATTCAGATGTGTTTTTGTGTGCAGCATGAGCAGAGCCACCCAACCAAATTTGAATTATAAGAAACCGCCAAGTAAATAAAATCTTGAAACATAAACAGTATGCTCTCAAACGCTGGGGGCGTGTGCTGTCGCCGCTGAAACCACGCCCACTCGCGGGAAATCTACCGCTTCTCTCAACTGTCAAATACCTACAACCTGAATGGACAACCGAGCTGTTTGTAAATGATCGCAACCAGGTAATATGCATTTACATGACGCATAGCAAGCTAGCAAACAGTAGGTTGTAGTAACTAACTGATGCTAATACGTTCTAGTTATTATCGGTTATTATAGTATTAGGTGAGGGGCCATGCTTAGTGGCTTCATTGCGTCATCATCAAGAGATGATTTCAGGCCCGCCCAAAAAATCCTGAACATAAAAATGGTTTAAAACTGTTTAACGGTCTAACTCCACAAGTGAAAACTAGTTCACATGGTACACTTCTATAATTTGTAATGTGTTTAGAAACAATTATCTGAATTGCCTTTACACGGAATTTAATTTCTGACGTATCTCATATTGAAACAGGACGTTTGGGCGGGAAATATATAAATTTAGTTAGGTCAGGTAATCCATTGTTGCCAGTTGGTTGCAAGTACAGCAATCTCTCTTTCTTTTGTAGCTTTTTGAAGCTTAACATCAGTGGTCACTGTGAACTGTCGAACATGGCAGATGCATACATACAGTATTCTTCAGAAATCCTGCATCTGTAAGAAATATCGGAGTTTGAAGGGTGAGTAAACATTAATTTATTTAATTTTGTTGTATTTCTTTACTTATGGGCTGTCTCCTTTCTGCAGTCTTGCTAATACATGATGGATGAACATAGGGTAATTCTTATGCACTAGCTACAGTCTAGCACTAGATGTCAGCAATGTGTTGTACAATCGATGTAGGGTTTGCTCTGTAATAGGTCAGCTGGCATACGGATGTTTATTTCGGGCTCCTGGGGTGAAGGATCTAATGTCAGAGTATCACTTACCTCATCAAGGGAAATGACAAAGTGACTGATGCATGAAACCAATCCATTCTTTGGCCAGTGCGCAACAAATGAAGATCCCATGAATGTGCACATTAGAAAGCTAATTGGTTTTAGTGTCATGCTAAATTGTGCTTTATTAGAGACAACATCTGTTAGCCTAGGTCTGTCTGAAGTGCTTTCACTTTTAAACTAGACTTTTCTTCTTTCCCGTGACAATTTATAAAGAGTTTAGCAAATTTAAACAACTTTTTTTTTTTAGACAAAATTTCTGACTGAAATGTGAAATCAAGTCAAAAATCTGCTCAACTGTGTTTCATAATTGCATATAGAGAGAATACACACTCCAAGCCGAGTGCATTTATCATAACTCGCCAGGGACTGATATAAAAGGTTACCCATAGTTTCCTCTCATACAGAGCAAGATGGGCATTTTAACAGAGCCCAAGCTTATAAATCGGAGACAGTATGTGATCTCTAGTAATAGAGTGTTTTCATGACGTGTCATCAGTCGGCCATAATGGCGGCACTGAATGTAAACCATGCCACTGAACGGAATGAAACTCACATATTTTGCTGATTATTGCTGCTGAAAATGATCATTTATTGTCATGTTGGGCTGTACTAATCGGTCGGACCGGGAAAAAACTTTTGGAGTACTATAGACTGCCAAAAGTTATAACAAATCAAGGAGAAGAGTGCAAAAACCTGTCTGAGGAACAAAAGGTGTTTGTGGTTGGCCAAACTGAACCAGGATTTTCAGGGCAAGACTCTTGACAACATTTGTGTTTGTTCTTATCACTTCCAGTCAGGTAGATGAATATTAGGGTAATATCTCTGCTCGTATGTATCTTTACCACCAGTTAACTTTAGTTTGTCAAAATATTGCACCCTTTCCTGCTTACTAAGTCCTTTTCTATATGATTTAGCAGCTTCCACATGTTTTTTCCATGGTTTAGACAGCATAAATTAGCAGCACAGTGTATTTAAATGTGTTTACATCTGAGTATATCCAATATGGCTACGCATCCGGGTAACTGACCGAATTGTGATTTAATTGCAAACCCTCTATGTGGTTTTGTCTTCAGTCTTTGTGTTCTTGTAGTGCATTGAGAAATGCATTTGGGATGCAGTTCAATTTTGCAACCACACATCCATCTGATTGGGGGCGGGAAGTAGTTCACTGACGCTTAAAGTAGTGTGCATGTATAGCTGTTCAACAAACCCAGTGAAAGCAGCATGAAATGCACTTCAAACTTTGATTTATCTAGCTGTTTTTGTTTGTTTACTCGATACAGAAATTAATAATGGTTAAAGAACAGATGCAGCACTAACACATTCCTATTAATCAGAATCACACAGACGTTTTTTTTTATCAGCTCTGACTGCTCCTCTTTTTGGGTGGCGAGAGGCGGTGCGTTGGTTTTTCTCAGCTTGGAGCTGGAGAAATTATAATTATGCTGCTCCAGATGGCTTGCATATTGTGTTGCTGTTGGCGGGCCTTGAAAGAGCTTTCGTCTTTATCGCGCAATAAAATCATCTCGGTGAGCAGACACGTCAAACTTAAAGACACAGCCATAATAACATCTCTGGAGGTCTGCGCGTTCCCTGCAGCCAGCCCTCCTCTTTCAAAGCATAAAGCGAGAGTGACACTGATGATGCTCGCGAGAAACTGAGAAACTGTGACTCGCTCTTACTGTTAATCCTGGCGGACAATGCCAAGAAAAGCCCAAGGGGGAAGATGTATGAGGTCCTTGTCCTTATCAGCTCAGCAGGCTCTCAGAGGGCAGAGCGGTTGTGGCGCCTCCACCGATCACTTGTGTTCACCGACCCGCCCTGTTATCATGTGTGCTCGGTGATATAACAGTGACATCAATCTGCTGCGAACCAGACCGTACCTGTGCCAAGTTAAACAATCAAAGCCGTGCATAAGGTGCCCTGTGAATTCACACACCCATGCAAAAACACATCCCCGCATATTTCTCTCTAGGGACGCAGGAGTTCATTTGGCAGGGAACCTGTCATGATCTGTGCATGTCATTTTTCTCACCAACTTGCTGTGCTGGGAGTTTTTACAGACCTTGCACCTTTTTTGCTAGAGGGGCAAACATTTCGGCTCATTTCAGACTCCATCCGAGCACAGACCCACTACTAGCTTGCGCGAAACAGCCTTAAGACGTTGAAGTCTTATTAAGCATCTGTTCATAAGGTAAGTCTGCATGAGTAATTTACATCTAATACAAACATTGTGTCTATTTTGAAGCAATATGTGGGTTTCTTTTTGCTGTAATACTCCTAATGCTCTTTTCGGCAGGATTATGACATAATTAAATCACTGGCTCTGTGTGTTTTCAGGGATATGAAGCTGGTTGCCGGGTTAGCCGTGCTGTGGCTGTGGGTTGCGGAGGCCGTGGAAAACTGCCCCAGTGCTTGCAAATGCACCCAGAAATCTAGTACCGAAAAGACTGAAGTCAGTTGTCAAAAGAGGGGGCTTGAGAGCATCCCACCCCAGCTCCCTCTGGACACATGGATCCTAAAAATGGGTGAGCTGAGACTGCAAACTTGTTTTTGGAGGAAATGCTCTTAGTAATAGTGAAATATTTCATTCATCATGGATCCTCATGTAATCTTATTCCACTGCGTTCCTGTTAAAATTTTTCATCCAAAATATCATGGTCACGACAGTATGTGTTTAGCAAGAATCGATTAAATTGATCAAAGGTGACAGTAAAGACATTTAGAATGTTATAAAATTGACTTAATTCAAATATGCTGTTGTTTTGAACATTTTATTTTTTAAAAAATCCTGAAATAAAATGGATCACGGTTTCACAGAAATATAAAGCATCACAACTGGTTTCAGCATTGATAATAATAAGACCAATTCAGCCTATGTGACCCTGGACCACAAAACCAGTCATAAGAGTTTTTTTTTTAAATTGAGATTTATACATCATCTAAAAGCTGAATAAATAATCTTTCCATTGATGTATGGTTTGTAGGACAATATTTGGCCGAAATACAACTATTTGAAAATCTGGAATCTGGAATATTGAGAAAATCACATTTAAAGTTGTCCAAATGAAGTTCTTAGCAATGCATATTACTAATCAAAAATTAAGTTTAGATATATATACGGTAGGAAATTTACAAAATATCTTCATAGAAAGTGATCTATCCTAATGATTTTTGGCATAAAAGAAAAATCGCTTATTTTCACCCATACAGGGTATTGTTGGGTATTGTTACAGCTATACTCGTGCAACTTACGACTGGTTTTGTGGTCCAGGGTCATATATTAGAAAGAATTCAGAAGGAAATCAGCTTTGCCATCACTGGAATAAATTACATTTTAAAATATATTAAAATAGACAACAGTTATTTTAAATTGTAGTAATTTTTCACAATATTACTGTTTTTACTGTGTTTTTTGATCAAGTAAATGCAGTCTTGGTGTGAATAAGTGACCTTGTGTGTTTTTAAAAAACATTCAAAAATAGTTTTACAGACCCCAAATTTTTTTAACTGTAATGTACAATAATGTATAAGTAAATAAGAAATGTAGAAATAAGAAATGTTTCCCCTGCTGGGGGTGAAAACGTAAACCTACACCAGCCTAATGTGGTTAGCTGGGCTGTTTTGAGTTTATATCAGTTTATATGGGTTTTGGACACTTTTCAGCTCATAAGGTTTACATTAACATTATTTATGTATTAATGTTTTACAGTAGTGACAGTACAGTTACAATTATGGTAATTGGACTAGTTCATTAATTATTATTCCTGACCCAATACTCTCACTTGGGTTAAAACTTGTGTAGTAATTTGTGTGGCATATTACAGTAAAGAATGGATAAATTGAAGAGTGTTATTCTCTCAAAGGAGTAGTTCACTTCAGAACAAAAATTTACAGATAATTTACTCACCACTTTGTCCTCCAAAATGTTCATGTCTTTTTTCTTCAGTTGATAAGAAATTATGTTTTTTGAGGAAAACATTTCAGGAATTATCTCCATATAATGGACTTCAATAGTGTCCCCGAGTCTGAACTTCCAAAATGCAGTTTAAACGCAGCTTCAAATGGTTCCCAGCCAAGGAAGAAGGGTCTTATCTAGTGAAACGAATCAGTCATTTTCTAAACAAATTGGCAATTTCTATACTTTTTAACCCCAAGCGCTCGTCTTCTCTAAGCGCATGCATACTCTGTGCATTCTGGTTAAATTCAGTTAGGGTATTCATTTTCTTCTCCAACTTCAAAATCATCCTACATTGCTGCAGAAGTACCGACTCAGTGTTTACAAAGTGAACATGCAAAGACTATCAAGTGCCCTTTACAAAAAAAGATAAAACAGTGATGTAGGACAATTTTGAAGTTGGAGAAGAAAACGAGATGGGATTTTTTTTCAACTTACCCTAACTGTATTGACACAAATTACACAGAGTTCAAATAGACCCTTAATAAGACCCTTCTTCCTCGGCTGGGATCACTTAGAGCCCTTTGAAGCTGCATTTAAACTGAATTTGGGAAGTTCAAACCGACGGGCACCATTGGAGTCCACTATATGGAGATAATTCCTGAAATGTTTTCCTCAAAAAACATAATTTCTTTACGACTGAAAAAACAAAGACAAGAGCATCTTTAATGACAAGGGGGTGATTAAATTATTTGTAAATTTTTGTTCTGGGAGTTTGGGAACTTCTCCTTTAACTGAAGTAGATTTTTTTACATCTTCTGAAGAAAATGTAATGGTGATAGTCACAACAACCTTGCTCCTCGCATAAGTCATCGTTAAAAATCAGTTCCCATACGTAGAAAATCAATGGGATTTTTTACTTCTGGAACTTGACGGTTTGCTCTAATGTCCGTTTAAGTTCTTTCCCCTAAGTATGAGCATAGTGATGTTTACTTATTAAACAAGCATGTATTAAACCCTCTTCCTTTCAAGGGGAAAATATACTGCAGGACCTCCCAGCCAACATCCTGAGCTCCGTCCCTAAAATTGAGAGCGTAAACTTAGAACGAAACTCAATCAAGTCAATACACCCTCAAGCATTTGATGGAGCCCAGCGACTGATGCTTCTGAATCTGCAAGGAAACCGAATGTCCAAACTCCCAGTGAAAGGCTTCAAAGATCTCCTAAACCTACGCTTTCTTATGCTAGGCCAGAATCAGATAGCTAGCCTGCAACCTAACATATTCATTGGCATGAGGAACCTCTCAGAGCTGGATCTGCCCCTGAACACCCTCACTGCTCTGCCACCAAATGCATTCAAGCCTCTGATTGCCCTCAAAGTCCTAGATCTAGCCTTGAACCGCATCCAAAGCATCTCACCCAAAGCCTTTGTTGGACTCGACGAGCTGCTTTTTCTCAATTTGGACAACAACAAGCTGAAGAATATCCAAGCAGGGACTTTTGGGCCCCTGGTTGCTCTTGAGATGTTGGTGCTAGACAACAATTTGCTCTCCACACTTACCGCGGACGCGCTGGAAGGTCTTTCCAACCTGCAGGAGCTCTATGTGAGAAAGAATGAAATTGAGAGTCTGCCAGCTGACGTGTTTCGCCACACACCTAAACTTACTCACGTGGGGTTAAGTGGGAATCGGCTTCATGCCATTGATGGAAACATGCTAGCCAACATGCAAGGTAAGAACAAGGACTAGTATGTGGGTTGCCTCTATCTTTTGGTTCTAAGGAAACTTAATATTGTGTGGGAAAACATACATATAAATACTTTTTATTTTTATCTGTCAAATGTAAGATGTTAATCACATCTCTGATTGATTCAGGTTTGAAGGAGGTGTTTCTGCATGACAACCCATGGAAATGTGACTGCAGTATCAACTCACTGGTACATTACATAGCTCAGATGAGGGCTAATCACTCTCCTCTGCAAAGACTTAGGTGCACTAGCCCAGAAGAGTTTCGTGATAGACCTATCTACCAGCTGAAATCTGATGAACTTCCCTGCAGGGCCTAGAAAATCCTCACGTCTGATATCATATCACGAACGACCTCCAAAAGTTGGGAGCACGGTATAATAACAGCGTGATATTTTCTGCATTTGAATGGTGATGCTTCACAGAACTCCAACCACAATGACTTTGACAGGTTAATGATAGAGCTGCTGTTCTGCAGATAGTCATAATTTTCACCCACACCATTCGACTATTTTCAGGCCACCTGGAGAGCAGTACATCCTACAAAACTAAGGAGGAAATGTACGTTAGTAATTCCTTATACAAATGAAATCCCTTTTTTGTAATATATTAATAATAATGTTTTCACATTCAGCTTAATATCACAAAAGATCCAACTGAATATTTTTGTTATACATATTTTATAATTATTAATCCAAAGTGTTTTTTATTGTCTTTTGGCATCTATGTATAAGACGCTTTTGGAATATAATATATATACAAATTTTATGATACGAGTAATTTTTATTTCACAGTATCGATATATATCATTATATTGTTATTTTGATGCCATATAAGTTTCATAATTCTTGTCACCATTGTCAATATCACAAAAAAAAAAGTAAACTGTCAGCAATTAAATAGGAATAAGAAACTAATTACAAGCAATAGGACAAAAAACTACAGTACAACAAATGCTACATACATTGTATAAAGTAATCAAGTATATAAAAACACATTTTCTTCACTGTGTAAATTATATATTTTTTCATATTATTATTACGAAAGTGATTTAGCCAAGAGCAGTGAGATATTTTCTCTCTTTTGTCGTTTGATTAACATAAATGACAGACAGCAGGAATATTACACTGCTGTCACTTTAAGAGCTGTCTGGAACCTATATACTATTACACGTGTTTTTCTTGCTCAGCTGTTTGCCTTCACTTAAGACCTAAATTACTGTGTTTACAAGGATACTTTCAAAAACTGGCATTTTAACACATGCCCGTGTGTGTTTTCAACTGTTCAAGGCCTAAAAAAGTGGCAAAAATAGCTCCCAAAATAAAATACTCCCATGCTCTATGAGCACCGCCTTTATGTGCGCACCAGTGTTGCCAAGTCCGCGGTTTTCCCGCAGTTGTGTTTTGGTGGGGTAAAACTCACATTCTGAATTGCGTTTCCACGTCCATGGGTTGAAGCAACCCCAATAACGTGATATTTATCCAACAGACATTTTTTTAATCGGCAGACAGACCCCCAATGAAACGCAGTTGGACTAGTTTTGGGCTAGTATTGAGTAGCAATTGGGCGGGTTTTGTTGTGAAAACCTGGCAACCCTGGTGCGCACACCTTTCACAGCACTCAGTGTGCGCATATAGCGAAATGAGTTCTCTTTCGCTGCTGATTGCGTTTTAACAGGTTAAATCACTTGTTTTTAAACCGCAGTGTTTAAAAAACCCATGCAAACAACAAACGCATGTTAGCACAGCAGTGTCACCCGAGCGTGTAACCGCGATAGAGATGATAGCCAAAAATCTCTATTGGTTGACAAATTGAAATCAGATGCTAGTAACAGGGTTTGACATTAACGCTTTGTGAAGGGCAAATGAAAGAGAATTTTACTTTCTCGACCAGACAAGTAACCTGATTAAAACATCAATAACAAACAAAAACTAGGGCAGCACCAAAACTTTGGTGAGAATGATTCTGAATTTACTACTTTCAGTGTAAACAGTGACTGATAACAGACAGTATCAAGGTTGCGTCCGTTGAAGCTCGTGTGCAGCCTATCTGACTCACGGAAAAATCAAAACTAATAGGCGCAACAGCACACACAAAGAAATAAACATGAACAAACATATTTTGGTAGAAAAAAGATAAATATTGTATATAACATGATATAAGCAACATCACATGACCAAGCACCAGCACGATTACAAATGTGACGTTGATTTTATACAACAGTAGTTCAAAAAACAAGTAGTTAATATTAACTGACTTGCATTTTAGACGTATTATTGACTGTTTTTACTAACAAAAATAGTTCTAAGAAAAGCCACAGCAGAACAGTCTTGCATCTCCAAGCAACAGCGGTGTTTCATTACTGAATGATTCAGCATTTTTGAACGAATCGGGCAAGTTAACGATTCAGTAAGCCATTCATAAAGACAGTCATTTATTGAATGAATTAGCCGTTTGAACGAATTGGTTGAATCAGTGACTCACTCAGTGACTTCCTGCCACCTACTGGTGGTTTGGTTTAATTTTTAAAAGTATTATTGCATTTTTCCAACATTTCAGATTTATATGTTTAAAAAAGTAAAGCATTAACCTCAATTGTAAAATTATTTATGCATTTGCAGTTTTACTGTGTAAATGCATTTACGGAACCTCTTATCTTCATTAAACAGTCTGAGTAAATACATTTAAATGGTACTTTCCATGCAGCTTCAGTGTTTGCAGTGGAAGTATAGAGTTTGTTGATACTGATTTCATTTGAATGGTAACAACCATACAGAGTCTAATTATTCTAACTTAATGTATTGATAAAATGTAAGAACTTGATGTAAATGACAACATACGTGTTTAGTAAGGTTAGGAAAATATTGCCCTTCATAAAGTTGAAAAGTGTCCCACAAATCAATTTAAGCCAAATATCACAAATACGCGGATTAAAGATCTCACAGAGCAGTGATGAGACTATTGTTTCAGAATGGACTACATTTATACCAAAAAAAAAAAGACTGATTTACTTGTCAAGGCTTAATGTCGAGCCCTGATTAGTAGGTGAGTAAATAAAAAATACACTGTCATACAGCAGTTATAATGTCATTAAACCCATTCTTAAAATGATTTCTCTATTTGATGTATACCGTATGTACACAATCTTGAAACTGCAAATGATTTTTTGTTAGAAGCAGTGAAGCTTAAAGAAAATAAATAGAGGTTAGAAAATCCCCTCTGCTCAGAGACCGACTGCAAACTTCCACCACCACCTGAGACTGAATTCCTCATCGGATTGTTACAGCTGAATAAGCTTCCTTTGAAATCATCATTCTGTCTCTAAATTCCACCCAGGGCGCTGAAGCTGCAGTCCCACATGCAGAAATGGGATCTTTTCAGATGCTGAGAAGGTGTTATTAAAGTGGGCTGCTAAAACTTATGCTTTGGTATTTGACAGTTAACTGATATTAAATCTAACTGGTGAAACAACCTTTCTAGAATCTATGAGTACATTTAAAAATAAAAAAACATGAAATATTAAATTGAATATTTATATCAAACACTGTCATACATTTATATAAAATAATATACACAAGCTACAGTGTACTATGATGACTGATATGTCATAATATACTATAAAAAACTCAAGCATGCAATGTTTTCACATTCATATGACTGTAGATATCTGCTCTGTAACTTTCAAAACAAATCCAAATTACTGGTGCATTGTGCTTTTGTGCATAACAAGATACTCCTTTAATACCTAATTTCCCCCAGCGTTGCCATGGCAACCAAAGCTTATAGTAGGGAGCTCCTGCGGATGCCTTACCCCTCACTGCATCACCTCCTCAACCAGCTGTTACCGACTCAGCGTCCTCCAGCCGCCTCACTTTCACTAGTAGATTTACAATGACAAATTGGCACGATTCTGGCACCAAATAAACAGCTTTACAGCAGCTTACATTAATCATAGCCAGAGAAAACCCCCTTTTCACTACATTAGTTAGAATTCCATGGTTGACGGAAATAAATTGTTTGTGCTTGCTGTTTTAGTGCAGAGTTTTGTATTATTGATGTCGTTTGCAAATTGACTCTGCATTGTGGCCATGCATACTGAGATTATACATTGAGAGTAGTAATATACGCTTTTCTAGCCATCCTAATTTAATACACAGCGTGCATGTAACATCCTTTTTAACCCCTAAAAGAAAGATGGATTTATCCTTCCTTTCTTTTAGGACTGTATGACCTTGCTGACTAATATACTACCAACAGTTATATGCTCAAAACACGGGTCTGTTCAAGCTTTGCTAAACCCTGATGAATGGGCGGCAGTGTTCTTTGGTGTTTAACCTTTTTAATATTCGAATATGATTAAGAAACTAATTTCAGCTCTTAATTAGAAGCATGCTGTTTCAAAGGTACAGCCTTTTAAGAATGAAACGCTACACTTCCTTGCTGCTTTTTCTATATACGTTTAGGCAAAAATGCCCAGGTTGCCAAAATGATCTGTGATCTGTAATCTTCAGGCTTATTTTCTAAGTGAAACATCCCCACAGCGTGACGCTGCTATCGCCATGTTTCACCGTAGGTATGGTATTAGCCAGGTGTTGAGCCATTTTAGTCACACTGCTTGCCATTTAGGATGAAGAGTTTAACATGTATTTCATAAGAGGAGAGAATCTTTTCCATCAGGATCTTACACTCTTAAAAATAAAGGTGCTTCACGACACCATAGAAGAACCTTTTTCTGTCTAAATGGTTCCATAAGGAACCTTTAACATCTGAAGAACATTCCTGTTTGACGAAAGGTTCTTTGTGGCGAAAGAGTATAAAAAGGTAAGAAAGAGATGGTTCTTAAAAGAACCTTTGACTGAATGGTTGTTTGTGGAACCAAAAATGGTTCTTCTATGGCATCGCTGTGAAGAACCTTTAAAGCATATTTATTTTTAGGAGTGTAGTACATGAACTGCTGTTTGCCAAACTCCACTCGGGTTGTTATATGTCTTTACTTCAGGGTGATTTCCATCTAAGAGTTGAACATAATGACTTAATGATTAATGAATCCATATGCTGAGATAGTTTTCCTCCCGATAGGTCCAGCAGGAGCTCTAACTGCCTATAGAGTGTTTAAATGAGTCTTAGGTCACTTTGTCTACATCTACAGCCATTAGAAATGGCATGGTATTCTCTTCATTTGTCATTTTCAAAAATATTTCATTTTATTGCATTCTGTACGTGACTTGACATGGAAAAGTATAGAAATGCCTGCATTTAGTTATTGCAGTTATTATGTAGAATATGTAAATATATAGAAATGTAATATCTGCTACAAGACAAAACTATATCAATAAAGTAAAAAAAAAAAATATTATATTTGAATAGAATATTTGCATGTGTCAACAATTAACAATTTTACTATTTCTGGGCTAACCTTAAGTGTTTTGCAGAATTTGTAATAGTATTGTAAATATAGCAACATATAGGCTAATGATTAACATTATTTTGAATTTAGTATGGAGTATTATACCTCAACAAATGTTTTGAATTGTTTCAAATATTTCACCACAAAAAAAAATCATTTACTTACCTTCATGTTGATGCAAGCTTCCTTTTTTTTCTGTAAGAAGTAGGGTGAAAAATAGCCTTTCAATTTCTTGATTTTAATATATTCTCATTTTTACAAAACCACACAGATTTCAAATTCTTTCAATTTATTGCAGTACTCAAATAACAGTAAATGCAGTTTTGGCGCTGTTTAATGTGGAGTGACAGATCGCTGTAGCGCCTCAGGTTAAGAGAAGTGGCAGAGAAGCGACGTGAGATGATCGTCTCCTCAGCTTTAATAAGTGTTTCAACACGAACTAAGCATGAATGAACATCCACAGGTATGTTAAAAGAAAGAGTACAACTTACCGAAATCCGTTTTTGTTTTATGTAATCGCTCAATGTTTCTAGCCGCGAAAAGACGTCAATAAGAGCTTGTAAACAATATGTAACGTCACATTTACCTCAGAAAAACATGTGCTTGACCATAAACTTGTTAGTCAGCTAGAAAAACTAACTCCAAAGAGGAGTATTTTGCTATTATATATTTTTTGCTGCTCTTCAGTGAATGCTTCAAATTATGTTTGAATAAATCCATCAAGTTTTTATGACAGCCACCATTTAAATGTTTATATATATTTTTTTAAAAATGAATTGGAGTAGAAATGTATTTATAATTGTAACTTTATCGTTATAAAAAAAAACTTTATTGTGTGTAATTTAAGCATTTGTATGCAAATCAGTTAATTTTAATCTTCAGTATTATAGTAATGTAGTACCAACTGACCTTCATTGCATGTACTGTACCTGATATATATCCAAAATAATCGAATTGTCGAATTGGAAATCAAATCAAATCGCAAGCTTGTGAATCAGAATTAAATCATGAAATTTGTAGTGTCTTTTGGGAAGTCAGTAAGTACCAAAATTGGTTAACAACATTCTTCCAAATGTCTTACGGAAAGTCATACAGGTTTGGAATGACGTGACGGCTATCATGAACTATCACTTTAAGACTAAGCAACGTTACAGCATCTAATGAATAAATACTAATCAAATAAGACACTGTTAATGTTAAAGCATGTGTTAATATGATTCTCAAAAGCCATGATTTTTGACTATAGTTTAAAATAAGTTCTTGGGAAACCAATCATGAACACTGTTCCTTGAGGGGAAAAAAACATTAAGGGATGTTTTGTAGGTGCAGACAATTCTTTCATGGGTGGTGATGATTACAGCACAGTAAAATACAACAGCAGATCCTCTGGATGCACTGTTTGCAGAAAAAGATACTAATGATGTGCCTTGTGTAAAAATTGACTGCCGGCAACTGTCTTTTTTCTTTTTCGTACTGTATTGTAAGTTACTTTGTAGCTTAAATTTAAATGTGAAGTTTTATCATGTTTGCTTAGTGGAATAAATTGTAAAAAATAACCCTTTTAATATAAAAAAGTAACATTTCAAAGCAAAACTTCACATTTTGTCAAAATCAATAGTTGGGTTGCTCTTTAAATGAATGCAGTGCAGCTCATGTTGTCATCCAGACCAGTGTTGTTAAATATTGCTCCGTTTGACATTCTGATGGCTGACATCTCTCTTTGAACAAGCAGTTCAGGGTTAAGAGAGACTATATTAGTGGCTATATTAAATGGAGGCACTTGACTTGCCTCATGACTCATTGACTTAAGCCTTACACTGCCGTTACGCAAAATACTGGCTCACTAACAGGCCCTGACGGCTTTAGCACAACTTCAGCTGAGATTTTCTTATCTTTTCTCAACTTCGTAGCTTGGCAAATGTTATGTGATAGAGGTGTTATGTTAATTTTATCCAAGTCTTGCTGAAACTAGAAACTGTGTGGTTGTCAGGTGGTCTGAACATTTTTTTTTGGCTCTTGGTTTAGCCTGAATTAGCATTAGATTGAATGGTTGTCCTAAAACTTTAGTTTATATGTTGCTCATTGGTCTTTACAGTTAAAGGAGAAGTCCACTTCCAAAAACAACAATTTACAAATAATTTTCTCACCCCCATGTCATTCAAGATGTTCATGTCTTTCTGTCTTCAGTCATAAAGAAATTGTGGTTTTTGAGAAAAGCATTTCAGGTTTTTTCTTCATATAATGGACTTCAATTGTGCCCTCAATTTTGAACTTCCGAAATGTAGTTTAAATGCAGCTTCAAAGGACTCTAAACGATCCCAGCCGAGGAAGAAGGGTCTTATCTAGCGAAACGATCTGTCATTTTTTTCGAAAAATAAAAATTTGTATACTTTTTAAGCACAAAACCTTGTGTAGCACAGGGATACTATTGAATCATGTCGAAAGGTCACGTGGAACATAGGCGGATCTACAGACCCAGTGTTTACAAAGCGAACACGCAAAGACTAAGAAAATGCAAGTAAGTCAAACGCTGTTTACAAACAAAAATGTACAACGTGTCGGACGATTCTGAAGTTGTAGGAGAAATTAAGATGGAGTTTTTCACCATACTCTACCTTTTTTAGCCGGAGTACACAGACAATGAACTTAAAAGTGATTCGTAGTAGTGATAGGAAGTTCGGATCATTTTACCGACTCGGACCGTTGAGTCTCATTTAGCAATATGAACGAATCTTTTTTCAAGTCATTTCATTAATTTTAGCAAAAACAGCATCACGTGACAGCCCCATAAGATGAACGAACGACTCGAAAAACCGAAGACTCGAAACAGGTGAACTAATTCCAGTACAGAACCTAATAGGATGTTGCGCGTGTGCGACTGAACGAATCACTCCCCAAGACGACTCGTTCTTTGCGAGTCACATTAAAGATTTGTTCAAAATGAAGCTTTTCTCAAAAACCATAATTTCTTTACGACTGAAGACAGAAAGACATGAACATCTTGGATGACAAGGGGGTGAGTACATTATTTGTAAATTGTTTTTTTGGAAGTGGACTTCTCCTTTAAGGGATATTTCAACCATAAATAGAAATGTTGTCATAATTTACACACCCTCATAATTAATAAAAGTGTTCTCTGCTCAGGTTAGTGTTGTTAGCTAACTATGAGTGAAAGTCTACTCTCATGTCAGCCTGAAAGCCTGACTTGTGTCTTCTCTCCGCTCAGATGAGACCCATCTGGCTTTCTCTAAGGAGTCTTCCTGCTCTGTTTCATGCGACTGCCTGTGTTAGGGCCTTATTATCAGAGTTAGGAAGGAGAAGTCTTCTTGCAAACATCAATTTGGTCTTGAACATCATCAGTAAGAGCTAGAAGAGTGCTAATAATGCTGTTTACAGCTAGACAGACTGCTTTTTATTTGTAGTATTTTTCTCTTATTTTCCAGTCAGTATATTATTTAAGAAAAATAACTGTATGCATAATTAAAAACCCATTTTAAGTTTTAGTTTTTGTAAGCCTAATTTTTTTAATTTAAAGGTGTAAGCATTACTAAATGTTGTTTGATTTATGGTTAAAAGGATAGTTCACCCAAAAATGAAAATTATGTTATTAATTACTCACCCGTTCCAAACCCGTAAGACCTTTGTTCATCTACAGAACACAAATTAAAATATTTTTGATGAAATCCAAAAGCTTTCTGACCATGCGTAGGGATGTTTAGATATTTTTCCTGAAAGACAAAAATACTGATAAGAAGAAAATGATTTGTTGCTGGATGCAATTATACAAAAAGCAGTCTTCTGTTCTATGAAAACTGAGGTGAAGTATATCTGGCAAAACAGAGATATGGTTGCACACGTTGCACTGCTGTTATATGCAAGGTGGCAGGTGTGTTTACATTTCAAGCGTAAGAAGATTTGTGTGCACCCCCTCACTCCTTCAAAACTGTTTCGCCTCACAGGTGCTTTCAGGGCTGTCAGTCACAGGCAATGAAAGCGTGCACATAAACAGAAATTTAATTTCACACAGGGGCATAAACTGATTGGAAAATGTCTCCTTATATTAATTGTTATCCCGTCTTTCCTCCATCATCTACTTTCTACCTCCAGCTCTTCTCTATCTCTCTCCCTCAACTGTGGAGGCAGCTACTGTAGGGGGGTTGTGCAGGTTTAAATATGCTCTTTTTGAATTGTATATGAGGATTACAGAGACCCATTCTCAAACGCTCTCCATCGACTGAGGCAACATCAATAAACCCCATATGGCCCCCATAAGCCAAAGTGTCCTTGTACATATACATAGTATACAGATTTATTTGAACTCTGTGTGACAGCATGAAGGTGCATAAAGCAAATGGCTAATTAGATTTTTGGTCTGTAATTTACATTCAGAATATTATGTAAGTATTGCATAAGAACCGTTCTATTTGTTATGTATTACTTTTGTAACAGATAATACATGAAAAGGTGTTAAAGTGATAGTTCACACAAAAATGATTTACCCTCATGTGGTAAGACTGTTGTGCAATAAACATTTACTAAGCAGAAAACGTGACACAAGTCACCCTAATGTACATTACTGATGAGGAAAATGTACAAGAAACAAGTCTATTTTTAAATAAAATATAATTAGGCCTATATGTGCTGTGTCACACACAGACTACCAATGGCCTTTTATTTTTTATTATTTTTTGTTTTTATTATATTACTTCAAATACCATAAGTCTGACAGTATTTTATCATATCATTTGTGTGCCTTCTTGCTGTCAAATTGTATTTCCTTGCTGATTGTTGGTTTTGACAATATGATGATTTTTTGGGGGAGAAAGTTGCTGACTATAACATACCACTATAGTTCCTGTACAGACATACTTTTTGCAAACTGTCTATTCCCCAACGACACTTGTCAGCATACTTTATGACAGCTGTGCTGGTTATTCTGCTGCATTGGATGCTTAGGGATTTGCACTCTCTCCAGCATAATGCGATTTAATTGAGGAATTCTTGTTGTTGCAACAGAATTACCCATGTACTCTCTCAACCCTCATTCAAACACAATTTTTAATAGTCATTAAAGAAATGGTCACCTAAAAATTAAAATTAGCTGAAAATTTTTCAAGATGTAGGTCAGTTTGTTTCTTCATCAGAACAGATTTGGAGAAATTTAGCATTACATTACTTGCTCACCAATGAATGGGTGCCATCAGAATGAGAGTCCAAATCCATCGTTAAGATTTTAAATCCGAGCCACTGAATCAGGCGAGAAATACGCACAGATCAAGTATGGTTTTAAAAAGTGAAATGAAAACAGTCCAAAACAGTTGGTGGATTTTGAAATAAAATGACAGCTGGGGATGGAGTCACTAGAGTAAAAGTTATTAAGAATTATGGACTTTTATTTTGGCTCGGAGCGATGGTTTAATGTTAAACAGGTTCAATGATGAATTTCTTTCTGACAAACACACAGCTTTTTACTTCACAAGATGTTGATGGACTGGAATCTTGTGGATTATTGTGATGTTTTTATCAGTTGTTTGGACTCACATTCTGATGGCACCCATTCACTGCAGAGGATTTATTGGTGAGCAAGTTTTTGGACAGTAAGATTTTTGATGTTTTTTAAAGAAGTCTCTTCTGCTCACCAAGCCTGTATTTATTTAATCCAAAACAGAGCCAAAGCAGTAATATTGTGAAATATTTGTACTATTTAAAATATCTGCTTTCTATTTGAATATATTTTAAAATGAAATTTCTGTGATCAAAGATAAATTTTCAGCATCATTACTAGGGATGCAACGATACCATTTTTTCAAAACCGATCCGATCCGATACCAAAAATTCTGAGTATCGGCCGATACCGATACCAGGCCGATATCAGTGGGGGTATTTCCATTTATTAAGCATTTAGTCACATACTTTATTTAATCACAAATCCCATATTTTTTTTTATCTTACATTTAATTGGTCAGTAACCAATAAAAGGGAAAGGAAAGTTAACAAAATAATTATCTGTTTTTCAGAATAAATAATGCTCAACAGCTTTTCATATATTGGTCAGACATAACGAATAGAAATTACAAATTACAAACTACAATAAATAGTTTTATATAAAGGCCAAATTTGATCATATAATACAATTTTAAGAGGTCGTTATCTGTTACCCAATCACAAAAAAATCTTGAGTATGAACTTTTTTTTTCAGAACGAATCGAAACTAAAAACAATTCGTTCTAGTTAAAAATGCGTAATGCATCGGATGGCTTAACATTATTTTAAAACGAATGAAAATCTGCACAATATGGAAAGCATTTCCAACCCTTATTTTAGCATGACAAGTGTTAATGACTAAAACTAAATTAAACTAAACTAAACTAAACTTATATAAACGTAAAAATCTATTTTTAAATAATAATAATAATAGCCTGGAAGTTGGAACAAAAAATTAAAATAAGTCCTCTGTAACATCGTTACATCTCAGCACTCTAAATAGGCCTAGGCATACACTAGGCCAACGCGCCATTAAAAATGAGTCTTTCTTAACAAATTAAAGTAAGATAAATTCTAAATTAAGATGGGTATTTGGCAATAACTAAATTAAGATAAAGACTCCGCGGGATTTGCTTCGCCACTTCTCTCCACAATCCGGCCTCAACGCGACGGTGAATAGCAGCTGAAATTTAATAAAAGAATAATGCCAATAGCCTATATACTCTACATTATGCATTTAAGACTCAATTATTATTTAGTTATAATTTGAAAAACCTTTACTCACCAAGATTAGACTACATGTTTTTGTGTTGGAAGTTTATTGAATTCACGGTAGATGGCTTTAACGCGGTCCTGCGCTCACTGATGGTGCGTCCAGCAGCACTGAACACCCTTTCACTGCTGCTGCTACTGGCCGGGATGCATAGTACTGATCTGGCTAATTTTGCAAGTTTTGTAAATTTTTCCAAAACGTAATCGCCAGAGGCAAGCCTCCGTTTCACCTCCTCACATCCATTTTCGCATCTTTCTCGCGCTAATCGAAACGCATCACATGACCGCTCATTTACCGTGCAAGCCGGAGCGCAAGCCCGATCCCGGCCCGAGCCCGTGTAAAATGATATAAATTAAGCCCGAGCCCGACCGAACCCGTCGGGTCCTCTCGGGTCCTGTCGGGTTCGGGCAAAGATCTTAAGCTCTACTGTGTCTGTGTCTGTGTCTGTGTCTCTCTCCTGAGACAGCAAACGTTTCAGAACTGAAACTGTTGGAACGACATCCTCGTTAACAGCTAGTATAATTTGGGAGTCCCTAGTTTGGGCTGTGTCGCCCACTCACTAGTTTGGCTTTGCAAATATTACAATTTGCAGTGCTACTAGCTGCTGTATCAAGAGTAAAATATTTACCGACATGTTTACCGCGCTGAGGTAGACTTTGCATGTAAAAGGTTCCCTCTGAACTCGCCTGTCACACTCACATAAGCAGCGCAACGTATTTTAAATGTATTTTATTTTTAAGGCAATGTTTTAAAATAAATAATTGTGTTCTTATATGAATTATTATAGTTTTTACAGTAGACTATTATTTTTTGCTATTCATTTAATCAAACTCTGGTATCGAATTTGGATCGGTCACACATCACCGATATCCGATCCATTCAAGAAGCTTGGATCGGCGTCAATACCGATCTAGAGTATCGGATCGATGCAACCCTAATCATTACTTAAGTGTCACATGATCCTTCAAAGTTCATTCTAATATTCTGATTGCTTATCAATAAACATTTATTATTATTATTGTTATTATTATTATTATTATTATTATCAGTATTTAAGATCAGGATTTATCTGAAAAGCTTTTGTAACATCATACACTGTACCATTTAAAAGCTGTTTTCAACTTAATAATATAAAATGTTTTTGAGCAGCAAATTAGAATATTAGAATGATTTCTGAAGGATCATGTGACTGGAGTAATGATGCTAAAAATTCAGCTTTGAAATCACAGGAATAACTTGCAATTTAAAACATATTCAAATAGAACACAGTTATTTTAAATAGTACAAACATTTCAAAATTTTACTGTTTTTGTTGTACTATAGATCAAATAAATGCAGGCTTGGTGAGCAGAAGAATCTTTTTTAAACAGCATTTAAATCTTACTGTCCAGAAACTTTGGACTTGTAGTGTATTTTCAACAACTTTTTTGGGTCATTTTTGGGTCATAATTTTTAGGTTGTTCACCTCCTGTCATATTTATATTTAATTCAACAACTTGAATTACTTGATGCCTACTTGTCTTTATTTCCTTTTGCTTTATTTCAGGCCTCATTCAACGTAACAGCAATCTTTCTTGTGTGATATTGCTTTCGCATTTTATCTTAGTTGTGAGCTATAGCTCAGTGTGACTTCTAAAACTATGACTGAGTTTGAGAATCTGATTTGCACATTTTCTCAGTGTCAGAAGGACCTTTCAAATTCTCAGTCACACTGCCTCCTGCTGCGTGTCCAGATTGTAGACTTCAGATTTTATTTACAAGGAAATGCAAACTCAAAATCCCCCAGGTAGTTCAGTAAGACTTGTGTGCACAACTGGTTGATCTGGCAGTCTGTATCAAAAACAGACCCTCGCTGTGAGAGAACAAACCTCAAATCTGGTGAAAACCGCATGTCACAGTCCCATATTGTTTGGAGGAGGTAGTGCACAGGAATTTAGTGAAAGTGTTTTGGTGTTGTTGGGGCATTAATAAGTCACTGTGGATGAGGTGGTTGAGATTGCATCAGAGGCGCAGTCTGTAATCCTTGACCAGCATGGGCACATATCATTACTCTCCAACTGGGCCACAGAGCCTCATTCTCACCGAGCGCACCAAAGCCTAATTAATCCTTCAACACCTCTTCTCCTACTCACCCTTTCTACTAGAGTTCAGCCCCAGAAAAATTCCCTCGTCCTTCGAGTCCTGAATTAGCGCGATAACTGCCTGTATCTTCCGAGACAGCTCCTCTGTAAGATAAATGATATGAATCATAAAAGTAGGCGTGTATTATTCCGATTCATGGGAGTTCAAAGCATGCTCTGACAAGAGACAGAAAGTGTATTGTAGGTTGTAATAAAATTTAGATGTAATTTTTTATGACAGCTCCCCTCATTACAGGGTAATGGTGCACTTTCCCAAATGTACTGATCTCCACTACAGTAGTTAGCTTGGGCAAAGGTAGCAGAGTGCTTACAAAGTAACATTACTGAAGAACATTTCTCAGGATCTGTGTTGTAGAAATCCAGCAATGAATATTAATGACTGTTTTTGTCTCTCTATATGCCATGGCTGATTTATCATAATTAACAGTATGTACAGATGGACTATGAACAGAAAAAAATCAAAAGCATCTTTAAAAATTACTCATTTATTATATTATAAAATTTATTATATTCTATTATTAAGGGCCAGTGGCACCCATTGTATCCGTTGGCATTCTTATTATGCTTCTTCCGCTCTGAAAGTCTATGGCAGCCCATAAAACTGCTTGTGGGAAAGTTATGAAATTTAACTGATAATAAATAATAGTTAGCATTAACCAGTACAAGTTTGGAGTCTCTAACTCAAGCTCTCTAGTGCCACCACTTGTTTCACTCATGTTTATGCTAATAACTTTTAAATCATAAGGTCTATAAGGAAATTCTTTTTCCCCTGAATCCTTGACTCAAGCCATGTCAAATGGACATGGAATGTAAAATTTGTAAGGTCAAGTTTTTTTTTCGCTATTTTTAATAGTTTGAGAAACCTACTTTTTTTTTATGTTCATCCTAAACGATTTGTCTGATTTTCACTAAATTTGGGTTAGATCAGCTTCAGACCATGCTGGCAGAAAGTTATGGAAATAAAATTGATTAGGCAAACCGTTCTTGAATAACGTGTAAACGAATTTGACAAAGAGCACACGAAAATGGATGCGAGGCTATATCTCCGCAACGGTTTGGCATATTGAGACCAAACTTGGTGTGTGTTATAATAACCATGAACTGAGGCTTCCTGCACAGTTTCAGCAAAAATGACCAAAATATCTGACCCCAAAAATTTTTACCAAAAATCAAAACTGGTCTCTTTAGATTCAGTGCAGGATGCCAAGTCTAACCATACCCAGTTTTCCCATATCAGCCATTTTGGGCGTTGACCATTCTTAATTTTGTTTGTAAAATATTTTATGAATGCATTGAACACACAAAACTCAGTGTGTGTCTTTGGCACCATGCTCTGATGGTACTGAAAAAGTTTCGGGGCAAACTTTATAATGAAATTTACAAAAATGCTAATAAACTTTTGAGTATATTAGCCCATTGTAATGAAACTCATCTTGATCATTTCCTTGGATAATGCCAAGAACATCAATTTAGGCTGGTCGATTTAGTTCGATTTAGGTTGATTTAGGTTGACAACCTACTTTTTCTAACTCCTCCTAGACCGTTGGTTCGTTTTTAACCAAATTTCACTTGGATCATCTTCAGGCTATGCTCGCAAAAAGTTATGGATTTCGTGCTGATACATGAAACGATTATCGTTAAACGCATCAACGAATTTGCAGGAATTATGCCAAACTGAGTCTGAGGCTGTATCTTTGCAAAGCTTTGACATATTGACACCAAACTTTGTATGTGCCACTGTCACCTCACACTGACCACATCACATCAGTTTGGTAACAGCGCCACCTATTGGTCAAAAGTAATAACCCATTAAATAATATTACTACAGGTTTTAGTCATGATTTTTCAGCTATTTTGGCTAAAATCATCCTAAAATGGCTTTAATTACTCATTGTTGCAGTTAGCCTGATGCTCAATGCCATGCTTAGCTCCTCATTTTGTCTCTGTTGTGCTTGGCCCCTTAATTGCTGCCTGCAGCTATATTTTAATATATTGTTTTGGTAACACATTATTTTACGGTTGCTTATTAGCATGCATATTACCAGAATATTAGCTATTTAGTAGTACTAATTAAGCACATATTAATGCCTTATTCTACATCCCTAATCCTACCCAGTACTTAAACTTAACAACTACCTTACTAACTATTAATAAGCAGCAAATTAGGAATTTATTAAGGAGAAAGTCGTAGTTAATAGTGAATAAGTGTACCCTATTCTAAAGTGATTCTGAAAGCATTTTTAAGTTTAAACCAATCAGAATGTCAAAATCAAAAACTGATAAATGCTGTTAGATTTAAATGAACTTTAAGGAAGCTAGAATAACCCAATTTACATTTTCTTAGTTCCCTCAGCAAGATGAACTAAATTGACCTCTTTTATTATGTCAATAAATTATCTCATTATCCAATATGCAGATAGTAGTGTTATAGCAAAAAATAGACTTCATGAATAAATTAAGATTAGACCCTCTGACCTCAAATATACATAACTAATGAATGCCTTTGTATGTTTTGCTGGAACTAAAAATAATTTCAGTTAAAGTTCAAGTAAACATTACACATTCAGAAAAGTCTATTGAAATAACAGATACATTGATCTAAACTGCTCAGATTATTGTTGCATGTGCAACTTCAGTACAAAACAACCAGTTAGCGTCATCGCAGAGACACTCACACTGTATGGCTCATCTGAGAAAGGTCATCAACTCTTTGAAGTGGAGCTCTGTATAATCCCAGTGGTTATGCAGTTGTTATCAGGCTGCTTAAATGTACCGCTGCAGATGGAAAGGGAAGTGTTGCATCTGTGCAAGCGCTATAAACTCACCAAGGTCTAGGAAGAGCTTCATTACGTTGGTTAATTAGCTACCTATTATCATAACTCACTGGAAGCTAATTAGTAAGGAGGTAAAGTCACATTGGGACCATGCGGGTGATAACTAAAAACTGTGTGCAGTTTCCTAATCCCTTCGTAAGGCCCATTTGACAGAATCTGCACTATCAGTTAAATGGCCTGGCTCAGCGTTTGCGAGACGGGGTTGTTTGAGGGGGCTCTTTAACCCATGTTTTTTAAAGATTTTTATTTTATTACTCCAAAAGTACAAACTAGGGCAGTCAAATTTTCACTAGGGCTATTCAAATTTTGATCAAAACAATTGCATGAAATGCTGATTAATCAAAGTATACAAACTGGCATCTTGCAGTTGAAACGATAGATTGAAAATCACCTCAGAGGACTTAAATAGTCAGTTAATATTATTGTGATATTGTTGCAGTGTCCGTCTTGTTCCTAGCACTGTAAAGCTTCACTTTATGAAATAATAGACTGATATTTGTTGTTTATTGATCCTTTAGACAAAACATATATGTGACCCTGGACCACAAAACCAGTCTTAAGTAGCACGGGTATATTTGTAGCAATAGCCAACAATACATTGAATGAGTCAAAATTTTCTGTTTTTTCTTTAATGCAAAAAATCAGTAGGATATTAAATAAAGATCATGTTCCATGAAGATATTTTGTAAATGTACTAACGTAAATATATCAAAACTTAATTTCTGATTATTAATGTGTATTGATAAGAACTTAATTTGGCGAAATTTTTTTTTTTTTTTTTTTTGCACCCTCAGATTCCAGATTTTCAAATAATTGTATCTCAGCCAAATATCCTTCAGAACCTTTTTTTGCATTTGAAAGGTTCCTTGGATGTTCAAGGTTCTTCATAGAATCTTTATTTTTAAGAGAAAATGAAACATAAACGTGTAATGAGCTCCAAACGAACTCACTGTATTGGGATACTGAGTGCAATTTGTGTCATGCTAAGTTGATCAAATATTTATCTGAGCTACCAAAAAAAGAAAAATGGGAATTTTGGTTAAAAAATATTCTGTTAAAATCTTGATCTAAATCTGTTTTTTAAAGCCTTGAGCTTTATTTTTTTAATGGAAGTCTGAGCAGGCATCTCGAAATCTTCCCACATCAGCAAGCTGTACTGTGATTCAAGGTGTTTTTTTTTTGTTTTTTTTTGGCCAGGGAGTTTTCTTTGGGATTAAACGCTTCCTAAAGGGATTGAGTCTGAAAATTCTTTTATCATCAAGATGCAGAACATTGAAGGGATTATCTTTCTATACTCATTCTGTCAGTTGTTTTATTTTCCTGTAATAAACATCCTCATTGTTGTATTCTCACGAAGAACATAATGATCTTTAAAGGAGAAGTGTGTCATTTCTGCATCGTTAGTGCAAAGTGTTACACTTTGCAAAAATAGACAGTTTTCCTAAACGCTTTATAGAAAGTCACATTGTGACAATTGATATTTTCATTTTATGTTTTATCCCAAGTTGAAATACATTAAGAAAAAAATAAAGCAAATATACATACTTCAGTAATAATAAATGATGTTCTATGATTAAGAATAAATGGTATTCATTCTCCATTGCACTGCTTGCGATGTATTGTCTGTGGCTGTCGATATGACATAACTTCCATGATTCATGGATCAGTGTAAATTACCAAGAACTTCAACCGTGTGCTGTTTATAGTCATGTGTGACGCACTGTATGCATGAGAGAGCCCTGCATTTTTTTTTTGCTCTGTTTCACAGAGTTTTCATGCTCCTACAGATACACTTTAAACACATGAGACTTAACATTAACCCTTGCCATTATATCCACTGGCGGTTCTATGTGTTATTTAATCCATACACAAACCAAATGTCTTGAACTGAAACATTTCTAACATGAGTCACCTTATTTATAAAACTATCATAAGATAAGACTATTGATAAGACTAACTTAAGATAAAATGAACATATTAATGATGGAAGAAATATGACTGAATAAATTTACACTTGATTAGTTTTGCATCTTGTTTTAGGGTAGTAACAACGTCATGTGACCTTATTAAATTAGGACCAGTGCTCCGGTTTTATAAGACCAATAGGAGTAACAGTACCAACCTGTGAGCAAAAATATTACTCCATGAAAGAAATATTCTAGAGTTGTCATGGGAATTACACAGATTATTAGTTACAAAAATGAGGGAAGATTTCCACTTTTCACTAGCTAGAGCAGAGGTCCATTAAATTAATAATTGTCTTTGATTATTTTTGTCACTCTTAGAATGAAATGTGACTAGTTGGGCTCATTGTCATATGCATGCATGTATTTATGTATATAAATATATATAATATTTAGGGCTGTCAACTGATTAACAAAATAAAAGTTGTGTGTAATTATTATGTATATATAAATACACACAAATATATATATATTTAAGAGAAATATGTTATGTACTAAATATTTTTATTTATATATAATATAAATTCTATAAAAATTATAATAAATACATATACTTGTAAATATTTCTTAAATATATACATGAATGTGATTTATTTATATATGCATAATAATTACACACAGTACACACACATATATTAGGCAAACTCAAACTTTTGATTTGTATGCAATTGATCGCGATTGTTTGCCAGCCCTAAAATATTTTAAGCAAAAAGCAGAAACGTACTTATGTACGTAGAAAAGTAATAGAAACTTTAGAACTTCAAAACTTTAGATAAAATGAAAATGGAAAATATAAAAATAAAATCTAATTTTAACTATTAGGGTTAGTTCACCCAAAAATTACAATTCTGTCATTACTCATTAATTACATTAATGCGTGGTGGTACTGTTGTAAACGTCTGTCGAAAAAATGATTGAATAAACTCATTATTTTAGTTTTCTTTGCACACAAAAAGTATTCTCATAGCTTCATAAAATTACGGTTGAACCACTGATGTCACATGGACCATTGCATATGGACAGTTGCATTGCTGTCTGCGACAGAAAGCTTTAAGATTTCATCAAAAATCTCCTAATTTGTGTTCCAAAGATGAATGAAGGTCTTGTGGGTTTGGAACAACATAATAGTGAGTAATCAATGACAGAATTGTCATTTACTATCCCTTAAATAAAAACAACTATAATAGTATCTCAGTCATGCTAAAATAACACTGTTAAAAACGTTTTATTATTATACTGACATTTGAAAGTGAACTTACCATGAGCATCCTGGTAAAAAAAAAAAAAGTGACAACTAGCCCCAGTCTCTCCTACAAGTTAAATGGCATAATTAAGAATTCTTGGAAAAAACTGTGGAATGTTCTGCAAAACATTTAAGCCTAATTCTTAAAAACAAGACATACTGTAAAAGTTTTGTGACCTAGTTTAATCCTCAGACAATCTGTCTGTGTTTCATGGCATTACATCATCCTTTCAATTAATACTTGCTGTTGCAAAGCACAAGTTGGAACTGAAGTTTTTGAAAAGGAACCTCCCTCCAGAGCGTCTATTGAGGAAACTGGTGGGGTTTCAGCCATTACAGAGCATAATAAAGCATATGGACACCCCCTGCAGACTTTTCCTAGCTGGGGCTTCACTTCTAAAAGAACTATGGGATAAAAGGCCAGTCGCTCTTTGCTCTGCCAGGTACAACAATTACATGGAAACAGACTATTTTCTATTTCTGATTTTCTAAAGAAAAGCTATTCTTCATCTGTATCAAGGTTGAAGACGTTTTATTCAGATGTTAGACAGCATTCTTTGGATTGCTGGCCATGCAAAGGACAAGGGTTTTTTACTCGCTCACCACCCTGGAGCAAAGATCTGTGCCTTGTTTATTAACCTTAGCTGTCACCATCGCAGATACTGTCCTGCTGTTGACCATAAGTCAGTCTTGCCTACAGGACATGCACATGAACACAGCCGCGAGTCTCATCTAACACCCACTGATGCTTGACATAGAGAGCACATACTAAACAGCAGAGCAGCTGCAACAAAACATAACCTCATGTCACTTCCGTCAGATTGATATATTGTGAAAGGTTTAAACAGAGTTTTTAAAGGAACAGTTTACCCCCACATGACAATTTGATGAAAAATGTACTTGCTCTCAGACCATCCAAGATGTAGATGAGTTTGTTTCTTCAATTAAACAGTTTTGAACAAATTGAGTATTACATCACTTGTTCACCAATCTCTGTAGAATCCTCTGTAGTGAATGGGTGCCATCAGAATGAGAGTCCAAACAGCTCATAAAAACATCACATGTAATCTATAAAACTTTAGTCTATCAGTTAATGCCTTGTGAAATGAAAAGCTGCATGTTTGTAAAAAACAAATCCGTCATTAAGGTGTTTTAACTTTAAAAGTTAAAACACCACTTCCAGAATGAAAATGTCCTAATAATTCATCAAAGATGTTCATATCTTTCTTTCTTCAGTTTCTTAAGTTTTTTGAGGAAAATATTCCAGGATTTAGTGGACTTCAATGGGGATCAACAGGTTGAAGGTCCGAATTGCAGTTTAAATTCAGCTTCAATGGGATCTACATGATCCCAGCTGAGGAATAACCATCTTATCTAGCAAAACGATTGGTCATTTTCTAAAAAAAAGCTAAATTTATATACTTCTAACCAAAAATGCATGTCCACATCTTTGCGTATTGCGAACACGTACGTATTACGTAACCAAAAAATGCTGGGTTCAGCCCGCTTGGTCATTTCATTGGGTTGTTTTTCATATTTGTACCCAGGTGCTGGGTTATTTTTTTTAACCCAAATGCCGGGTTCAACTTGTTGGGTCATTTTATTGGGTTGTTTTTAATATTTTTTACCCAGGTGCTGTGTAGTTTTTCTGTAACTAAGTTGCTGGGTCATTTTTAAGGCTGCGTTTTTTTTTTTCTACCCAACCGCTGGGTTAAGCCTGTCTCTGTTACAGTCAGAGCGTGGGCTTTTTGAGTTCTCTACAGGAGAGAGCTGTTCTCAGCGCTGCTGATTGGCTGCACTTCTGCAGCGAAATAAAGGTTTGTATACATTTTATTTCATTGATACACTCTTTACTGTGCTGTAAATTGTATCATTTTACGCAACGCAACATAAGGACGAGATGTCAGTCAGCTGCGTCAGCAGCGGTCATGTTATAGCTATTTCAGTAAAAAGCGATTACAGAGAATGGTTGAATACACTAAAATTAAAGTGCTACATTTAAATGTTACATTTTTTTTATCTAAAATGCTTGTTAAGCAAGTTTAAATGTATGTAATATTGTAAACTATGCTGTATTCACCCAAATAAATTCAGTTTGTCTTGTATTTTGTGTTCTTGCTTAATAATAAATGTTCATCATTTGATTATTGCTGTTGCCTCTAGTAATTCTGTGTTTTTTATAAGTTCCAGTCCATTTTAAGCCAGCAATATAATAATTTTTAAACAATAGTTGACTTGAATAAAATAACCCATCATGTTTGGTAAAAACATTTAACCCAACCACCTGGGTCAAAAGAACCCATCGTGTGTTTTGTCCAATATTTACCCAGCGCTGGGTTGCCAAATAACCCAAGTTGGGTTGTTTTTAACCCAGCATTTTTTTAGTGTAATCACACTGGAAAGGTCACGCACTGTTAGTTCTGTGTACTTCAGTTCAAAAAGGTATGGTAGGATGGAAAAACTCCATCTCATTTTCTTCTCCAACTTTAAAATCATTATTTGTTTTAATTTTTTTGTAAAGGGCATTTGACGTTCTTTGCACGTCCGTTTTGTAAACACTGGGTCGGTACTTCCACCTACATCACGTGTGACCTTTCCAACGTGATTACGTAGTCGAGCTAGTGAAAGACAAGCATTTGTAGTTAAAAAATATATAAATGTTTATTTTTATTTTTTTTTTTAATTTCACTCGACAAGACACTTATTCCTCGTCTGGGATTGTGCAGAGCCCTTTGAACCTGCATTGAAACTGCAATTTGGACCTACAGCCCGTTGATCCCCATTGAGGTCCACTATATGGAGAAAAATCCTGGAATGTTTTCCTCAGAAACCGTAATTTCTTTTCGACTAAAGAAAGAAAGCATGAACATCTTGGACGACAAGGGGATGAATAAATTATCAGGAAATTTTTATTCTTGAAATGATGTTTATATCAGCCGTTTGGACTTTTATCCTGACGGCACCCATTTAATGCAGAGGATCCATTGGCGAGCAAGTGATGTAATTGTTTTGATAAAGAACCAAAACTCAATTACATCTGGGATGGCCTGAGGATGAGTAAACATAAGCAAATGTTAATTTTTGGTTGAACTATTCCTTTAAAAAGTGTACAATTATGAACAAATTGAAACTATTAAATATACAGCATTAAACAACAACCATTTGTGTATATGCGGTAATTAAATTCCCCTTTGTTTCTGTTTATACATTTCGTCACAGCCAACCTTATATTTGTGCGAGATTTATGAACGCTACATACAGCTGTTTCAGAAGCAAACAATACAAAGCAATGAATAACAACTTGACTCTTTGTAAAACGATATAGGGAGTCTTAATGCTTTGTGACTCCATTAAAAGCTGATTAGCACCACCGAAATGATGCCCACAGCATATGTTTGTCCTTTATCCTCGACCGTGCTCCACACTGCCCCTATTCCACACGTAGTTAGTCAGTCTACTAATGTGCTGTTGCTCCACAATGAGATGGAGCGTCACAGGGAGAGATAATGACAGTCTGCTCCTGCTCTCCATTACCACTGCTCCGCCTCTGGGGACTCGTGGAGGAAATTGTATGCAGAGTGGCTTGCCGTCTGACTTTAAAGCTGCCGTACTCGGCCTTCTGCCACTTTCGATCCCACGGATAATGACATGATGGCTGTGATCAAACTTTTCATTTAACTAGGATCTGTATCGCAGAACTTTTCAAAGAGACTGTGTGTTTGACTGGGAAAAGAGAGGCTGAGTGTTGTGAAGTGCATTGTGAAATGCTGTTGAGGACTATTAGTGTAACCAGATGAGACAGAGAGGTTTTAGATATGCTAGATACAGACATGGGGTGAATAACAATACACGTACCGTCCATCCACTGAATACGAGTGGTCTTTAAAAGAATAAAGCTCATGTCATTGTGTTAGAGCAGATCACAGAAAACACTCTGTTTATCCCTTGGAAGTTCAATATAGACTAACCGGATGGACAGTAAGTAGAACTGGAATCACATAAGCCCTTGTCCAATGTTATCCTTCTTTCCCGTGAGATCCCTATTAAACAACAGCAAACCTCCTACACAATCAATGTGAATAGGAGTGAAGAGAAAGCTCACTTGAACATTTCGCCAGTGATCAATGTGACCTGAGAACAGAGGGATGAATCGATAGATGACGATTTCTGATCCATCAGCGAAAAAGCTGGAGTCTTTCCACCCGCTTCCTGCCCACCAACCAATTCGTGATCGGGTTGATTTTGCTGTGGGTCAAAATAATCTGGACTTTTTCATCTGGCACAGTAAAGGAATCACATAACAAATTTGAATAAATAATGGAAAAAATCAAATGGATGCTTTATAATAATGACTATATTATAATAATTATCTATTCAATAATTTAATAATTATAATTAAACAATTAAATATGCATTTGTTTTACTCTTGGAAAAAGTATTATTTTTCTTCTTCTTCTTCTTCTTCTTCTTATTTTAATATTGTTATTATTAATGGAAATAATAACAGTAATACTTATATGAATAATAATATCAAATCTTCTTGCCAAATGAAATGGAATTGTGGAAATTTAAACTACTCTCAATATTGTTGCTTGCTGTTGATTGTTATTATTATTATTATGTATTTATAAATTAGATGATTTAATAACAATAATTAAATGAATAAATAAATAAGTAGTAATTAAATACATTTTGATATGAAAAGCATTGTAGTATTATTATTATTAATACTTATAAAAACAACAACATTATTATTATTATTATTATTATTATTATATTTGCAAAATAAAACAAATTTGTTTAGAAATTTAAATTCTTATTAATATATTGGATATTATTATTATTATTATGTAAATAGAAAGTAAATTAATGAAAGAAATAAATAGAAATTAAATACATTTAGAAAAAGCATTGTTGACAGAATGTGACAGTGTTCCTATTATTATTATTATTATTAATTACAATAATAATATTTATAAAACTACATTATTATTGTTATTATTATTATTAAACAGGTATGTAAATATAAATGAGATTATTTAATAAATAAATAAACAAATGTAGTAATTAAATACATTTAGGAAAAGCATGGTTATTGACAGAGAGTGTAACATACCAATAATTATTACAATTATTATTATTAATAAGAAGAAGAATTCTTAAACAACATTATTATTATTATATAATTATGTAAATATAAATGAGATTATTTAATAAATAAATAGTAATTAAATACATTTAGAAAAAGAGTTGTTATTGACAGAGAGCGTGACATAGCAATAATTATTGCTAATTAATAATAATAATAATAATTCTTAAAAACAACAACAATATTATTATTGTTATTATTTACAATATAAAATAAATTGGATTAGAAATGAATATATCTTATTAATATATTGGTGGTTTTTTATTATTATTATCATCAAATTATTATTATAATAATTATGTAAATATAATGAAAATAAATATAAATAAATATAAATAAATAGTAATTTAATACATTTGGAAAAAGTTGACAGAGAGTGAGACAGAGTGTTGCTATTATTAGTAGTAGTAGTATTATTAATAGCAATAATAAAAACAAATACAACAATATTATTATTTGCAAAATAAAGCAAATTTGTTTATAAATGTAATGTCTTATTAATATTTTTGTTTTTGCAGTTTTGTTGTTGCGTATTATTATTTATTATTATTATTATTATGAAGCAACAACAATTTTAGTTTGCAAATATTACTATTACTACTACAACAACTAATGTAAATGGCAAAATCTTTTTAACCTTGTCTCAGGGATTGTTTTTTTTTTTTTTTATATATATAGACACATTGTGACTAGATAGCTTATCCTCAAATGCCATGATTACAGTTGTATTCCTTTAAATAGATGTTCCTCAAAGTCTAGCCTCATCCACCTATACGTGTACTCTGGCTTATTTGAATGCTCCGTTATCTGCCCTGAGAGAACATTGGCTTTCTGCTTCACTAGGCCCAGTCATTACAACAAAAATATATCCTGTGGATTGAATACACTTGACTGCTCACATCAAATTGTATCCCTTTGTCCAAACACATAAGCGCATAACATACCCTCAGAACATGATACATATTTATTGGCCCATCCCTCTCAATCAGCAGACACTGCAATGTCACTGCATTAGTCTTATTTAAAGCAAGTCTGGAAATTGGGGCAGGCTCTGAAGGGTGTATGGTGGGGGGGATGGTATAAACATCAAACAACGCATATGATCCAAAAATCAAACACTTTTTATACACTCAAAATCGGATGTCAGATGGATGCGTCATGCTTGATGGAAAACTATTCGGTGCTCCCTTCGTGACGGGCACTAGTGTTTGTGCGTACTGGGATGCAAGACATCGATGATAGAAGAAGCAAAGAAAACGATCATTTCCGCATACCACCGATAATTGCCTAAAGCGCAGCACTAAGTATAATTAATATGTGAAAATAATAAAAGCTCATGTTATTAATGACAAAATTGGATTAGAGATTGCTCATTCAAGTCCTGCAACAAGAAGGCCATCTATTTATACTGTTCCCTCAGTAAGCTGGCTTTAAATCTGCAGGGAAACCTACACACAGACATATCGCATATGTTTGTGAGAATCCACTGCTATAGAGAAGCCAAAAAAAGCACCGGTTCACTGTAGAAACATCCTGTTACTTCAGATAGTATTAGAGAAACAATGTATGGTGAATGGTAACAATGGCACTCACATTTTTGCAGAAAAAAATGCACAAGCTCTTTAAATGAGCGTTTTTGGTCTCTCTTCAGAGATCTTGACGTTATTGACTGTATCCAATAATCAATAATGTTACAATATAATAATTAGAGAGCAACACAATCACTCAAATCAGGGTTTTTGACGCCCAAAATGTTGTTTACATGGTTGCAAAAATTGCAAACCTCATATAAAATGAATAGAAAATAAAATGGCTCATATATTATTTAGTTTGACCTCCTGAGGGTACAGAGAGATTCAGGCCATCCTTTGTACTGTACACTCTTTCTGCATTGTTCTTTATTAGAATCTATGGTTCCATGTAAAACTTTAACATCCATGGAATCTTTCCAAAAGGTTTTTTTTTTTTTTTTAGATTTTTTTTTTTTAGATTATTCAAATTTGTTTCACACTAAAAAAGAACTGTTCGGAACCTTTATTGTTAAGACTAGTGTTGCCAATTGCCCAGCAAGTTTTGAGACTTGTTGAGTACTTATACTCATAGAGTTATGAGTATAACACAGGTGTGTTTTAAGGTACACTGTAAAAAACAATTTGTTGAGTCAACTTAAAATAATTTGTAACCTGGCTGCCTTAAAATTTTAAGTTCAGTCAACTCAAAAACAGTTTATTCAACTTGAAATGTTAAATTATACTAAGTGACAACTTAGATATTTGAGTTGAATCAACTTAAAAATTTTAAGGCAGCTGGGTTACTTACCCATCTGTTAAGTTTAGCAAACACAAATATCTAAGTTGTTACTTAGTACAACTTCACATTTCAAGTTGAATAAACTTATTTTAGTTGACTGAACTTAAAATTTTAAGGCAGCAGGGTAACAAATTATTTTAAGCTGACTCAACAAATTTAGTTTTTTTACAGTGTTACAGCTCCAGAATTGGGTTTTATGTTGCAGTTTTTGTATGTTTTACCATTGTTGAGCTATCTAGTCCTAGTATTGAAGTGCTGGTTTGTAGGGCTCTGTAAAAAATATTGATTTCTCAATTTAATCGATTCTCATTTTTACGAAACAATTTTGATTCTTAAATTATGTTTTTTGAGGAAAACAGTCCAGGATTCTCCATATAATGGACTGATATGGTGCTCCGAGTTTGAACTTCCAAAATGCATCAATCAGTCAATTAGTCTAGCTTGTTTTCAGTTAATGAACAGAATATTGTAGAGTACATCTCATCCAATAAATCGCAATAAGCTTTGTGCTGTTATTTTTGATATGAAACAAAAGGGGTCATTGGATGCCCATTTTCCACAAGTTAATATGATTCGTTAGGCTCTTAATGAGAAGTCTATAACATACTTTGATTAAAATTTCTCAGTGGTAGTGTAAAAAAACACCCTTTTTTACCTTGTCAGAATCAGCCCTTTTCAGAGCAAGCCGTTTTTTTGCGTTTGCCTTTAAATGCTCATGAGCTCTGCTCGCCCCAAAAGTAACGTTAATCCTTTGCATCTTTAGCAGCTCAGATCTCAGGAGTAAATGACGTCTGCTATGTTCATTATTACATTTAACAACAGAACACCTCAATCGCTTAGGAGCTATTCTTGTCTTCCCCTGCACCAGCGTCGAAACAATGGCGGTCGGAGTGTTCACAGCTCACTCAGGGTGGGTCTAAGGTGAGACGGCCGTGTCAGTCAACTATCATTGGAGCGGCCTTGGTCGGTGTGACTTCACACAGACAAGATGCTGAGAATGGCTTGATTTAAAAAGGTGATATTACTTATAAAGATTTTAAAAAATACCATTGGGTGGATTTTTATCATTATAGGGTGCTTTTGTACACACACATTTATGTTCAAACAACATGTAAAAGTGAGTTTTGCATCCGATGACTCCTTTAAATATGACATTTCTTGAAAGTGATTTCAGTATAAACTTTACATGAAAAGTTGATGCTTGAAGATAAAGGTTGCAAAATGCAAAATTTTCTCAGATCTCGATAGAATCTTAACTTGAGTGAATCTACAAGAGAAAACTGAAGAGAAAGCTGCAAATCTTCCCATTTTTGTATATGAATTTTATTGAAAGAGGCATCTTTATGACGTTCTACTGTGATGACTAATGATAGAATAGAGTAGGGATTTATTTGTTGTTTTGTGGCTAGGAGCAGCAGACATGAGGAGCGCTCAGATTGATCTTCATGCACAGCCTGAGGAGATCAGTATGAGACTGCAGATGCCACATCCAGTACTAATTAAAACCGTTAGTTGCTGAAAGCATGTGAAGACTCGCTATATGAACATTGCTTTCTCATCGTCACCTACATTTTCGTTCATGTTCTACGCATGTTACGCATGTTACGCATGTTCCTAATACAAAGCTGTTATAAAGTTAGATAACTTATGCAGTAATTACGCTGCCTTGTTTTGGAGAAATTCAGTGTCATATATATCCTCCATGGAGAAAGCAGTCCCAGAATGGATTAAAAAACAGCATTGCTTTTATGCTTATTCAAGAATCATACTGTTAGCTCAACAATGTGCTAACGTGAAATTCTACTGAGCTAAATTGAGCTGAGTCTTACGTTTAGAGCACTTTTTATATAGCAGCATCTAGGTTTTGAAAAATAACTTGTTCTTTTGCTTTCTTTCACAAGTGTTCACAACAAATTTGACTCTTGGCCACAAAACCAGTCATAAGTAGCATGGGTATATTTGTAGCAATAGCAATTATGTTTTTTAAGGAAAACATTTCAACATTTTTCTCCATATAGTGGACTTCTATGGTGCCCCGAGTTTGAACTTCCAAAATGCAGTTTAAATGCAGTTTCAAACGATCCCAAATGCGGTTATAAACGATCCCAGCTGATGAAGAATGGTCTTATCTAGCGAAACTATCTGTTATTTTCATGAAAATAATACAATTTATATACTTTTTAATCTCAAACACTCATCTTGTCTTACTCTCACTAAACTCTGTTTTTTTCTGGTTTATGACAGTTATGTCATAAAAAAACTCATAGGGTATGTCGAAAAACTCCCATCTCATGTTGTCCCTCAACTTCAATATCATCCTATTATCGCTGTTTTACCTTTTTTGTTAAGGGTGTTTGATCTTTTTTGCATGTTCACTTTGCATAGACTGGGTCGGTACTTCTGCAGCGATGTAGGATGATTTTGAAATGATTTTTGAAGTTGAGGAAGATTGGAGATTGGAGTTTTTCGACATACCCTATTTATAAGTATTTAAATTGGATTTTTTTTTAAATGAAAATAACCAATCGTTTTGCTAGATAGGACCCTTCTTCCTTGGCTGGGGTCGTTTACAAACGCATTTGGGATGGTTTGAAGCCGCATTTAAACTGCATTTTGGAAGTTCAAACTCTGGGCACCATAGCAGTCCATTATATGCAGAAAAAACCTGTATATGGAGAAAAATCCTGTACATTTTTGTTCTGGAAGTGGAGTTCTCCTTTAATTTGTGAGTAGTAACATGCATTGCTAAGAACTTCATTTGGACAACTTTAAAGGCGGTTTTCTCAATATTTCAATTTTTTTGCACTCTCAGATTCCAGATTTTCAAATAGTGTCTCGGCCATGTACAAATCTCAGTTTAAAAAATTGACTCTCATGACTGGTTTTGTGGTCCTTGGTCACAAATTGTACATTACACTTTTTTAAATGAGGCCCAGAAAGTCAGCTTATTATGAATTTATTTTTTTGTTTAGAGAATGATCAGCTATTTAATTTCACGTAAAAACCCACAGCAATAGTGCTGAAAAGTCAGATCATCTTAAGGTAACAATGAGCTTTACTAGAATTCTTATACTTTATACTTGAGTTTGACTGGTTGAAGATGCTTTAACTAAAGCATATAATATTAGCAAATAAATAAAAAGGTAATTTCTTCCTTAGCCAAAGTCATTACTGACATAATGCCAGTGAAGAAACTTCTGAATATGCTGCATTGTTTGAAGACAAGATTAATTCGAGATCCTCAGTAATCTAATTCTCACCCTGACCAGAGGATTGTGTCAGTTGGCAAGCACATTAATTCTTTCCCAAGGCAATATTACACTCTGCCCCATTACACATGCAGCTCAAACGGCATCAATAGCATATTATTTATACTGTAAAGTGAAATTTGTGTGCCTCAGACATACAGTATGTTGTCCATGGCCCTTTCAGTGTGCCTGCATTCATCAACATGTCATGTCGGGAGCTGTTGCCCTATTCCCTGGCGAGTACATGAATATTTAGAAGCAGCCTGGGTTAAGGCTTTAAGGCAGTAATAAGGTCATTTCCCCGGCATGATACCACCCCCTTGTGCGTATGTGTGTGTGTGTTTATCTGGTAATGAGGTTGACTACTGTCTCTGACGTGGTGTGCGAGTTTTTAAAAGCCATATATACATACCAGGGATCCGCAAAGTATCCTTGTACTGTTCGGCAGAATGAGTGCTTTTTGTTTGGCGGTGGGAACAGAGCAGTAGGGGAGCGTCATTAGAATATTTGAAGGAGCGTGTAAGCCTCAATACAGGATTGAACGGCAGATGCTCAGCCTGGTGCTTGGATGAAATGGAGGGTAAAATATTAGATACTGAGTTTAAAAGGTGGATTAATTGGTGATTTGGTTAAAATTGAAGATGAAATGAAGATTTAAAAAAACAGGTATTGGGTTAAAAATCCAAGTAGCATTTGGTTTGGAATCTGATTTAATGCAGTGTTGTTATTGTCGCTTTTATTAATTAAAATGAGGCTAAAATAAAATATAAATATGAAAGATTAAACATTAATATAAATAAAAGGTATTTTATAAAAAAACAAAAAGTAATTAACTAAAACAAAATTACTAAAATGTAAATGAAAATATAACAAAAGCTAATTCAAAATATGCTATAATAGTGCATAGTTTAATAGTATAATACTAAAATAACACTAGTTTAATTGGTAACACCTTACAATAAGGTTTCACTAGTTAATGTTAGTTAATGTATTATCTAGCATGAACAACACATTTATTACAGTATTTATTAATCTTTGTTAATGATATGAAAATACAGTCATTCATTATTTGTTCATGTTAGTTCACAGTGGATTAACTAATGTTAACAAGCATAACTTTTGATTTTAATAATGCATTAGTAAATGCTAAAATTAACATTAAGATTAATAAATGGTGTTGATGTATTGTTCATTCCTAGTTCATGCTAACTAAAGTAGTTGACTTATGTTAACTAATGAACCTTATTGTAAAGTGTTACAGTTTCAGTCTTGTGTTCAGTCAACTATATGCAAGATGGAGTGGAAGTTATATGAGTTTATAAAAGCACAGAAAACTGTATAAAATGTACTGATTTTCATAATGGTATGGCCAGTTGCTTAGCCCACCTATCACAATAATAATAAACAGGAACACCTACTATAGTGACCGGTCATATGGTGACCTTCAGTTATAAATCCAGTCATATTCAAAATTAATTTCTATAATTTCTTTCCCAAAAACAAAACAAAACAAACAAACAAACAAAACACTTTTGAATGGTATAGTGTATAATGTTACAAAAGCAGTCTGTTTCAGATAAATGCTGATCTTTGGATCTTTCTGTTGTTTCAACTTTCAACTGTTTTAAATATTGATAATAATTGTAATAATAAGTAAAAATGTAAAATATATTAAAATAGAAAAGAATTATTTTAAATAGTAACTCACAATATTACTGCTTTTGTGATGTATTTTGGATCAAATAAATGCAGGCTTGGTGAGCAGAAGAGAACTGAAAAAAAAAAAAGCACTTCTAATTTGTGTTGTTAAAATGGTTTACAAATGTCCATTAAATTCCAATCGAGGCTCCGGTAATTGCATGGTTCACTGTGCTGTATGGGTGTCATTAATCAGCAGAGGACTTTGTGTCCTGTAGGGGTGATGGGATGTGACATGTCACGTCCTGTGGATCAATCCCATGGATCAATACCATCACTACGGAGATATAGATCTCAATTTCACCGCCTGCAAATGGCAAATTAAGAGAGGCAATTTGACACCTCCCACTGTGCCTTAGCATTCCTGAATCCCCCAGTGGAAGACTGAAAAACTGCCATTGTAACACACATCGGTCGTTAGAAATGGCCGTTTCTGTGCACTGCAGTTTAGCAGAGCGGTGTTTCTGTATCAGAGTCATTAACAGCCTGCTGCATGGCAGAGTAATTTATTAAAAGCATTTCAAAGGAGTTCTTTTTTCCCTTTTGGAAAGCTGAAAAATTGTGGGGCACAAAAGGGAGTTGAAAGGCTGGCTTGCGGAAAAGTCGTTCTAAAGAAACTCCCCCACATGATCCTGCACTCTTTCAAGCCTTTGAAGCTGCACGGCTGACATCACTGAGGCTGGTGCACGCACTTGAATTATTCAGCTTTTCTGACTTAGTTTCTTGATTTAATCACTCCCTTGCACTTATTGATAACTTTGTGTGTGTCACTGAAACCAAAAAATCTGTAAGAAAGTATCTGCACCTTTCCATCGGATTCCATTTTGAGCGAGAAGTGGGAGACATTTTAAATGAATCAAACAAACAGCGGGCTGTGACTGTGTGGGAGAGTGGATGGTGCAAGGACAAAAGCTTGCAACAATGGAGCTGCAATATTGATCCAGGCCACTCTTTTGAATGACTTGGAGTCATTGTATCACCTTGTTTATGTGAAGGGGAAGTGTGGGTATGTGTTTGTATGTCAGTGAGGTGTCAGGTGCGTGAGATGGCAGGCTTTGTGTGATTTTGTGTCATTTTAAGCCTTGAGGCTAAGATAGCATTTCCCTCTCAAAAGTTCAGTCTCAAATTCTTAATTTAAAACTAAAAATACACAAACAAAAATCGAATAATGTATAGTGTTAAAGCGATAGTTCACCAAAAAAATGAAAATTCTGTCATTAATCACTCATGATCATGTTGTTTTAAACCCGTGAGACCTTTGTTCGTCTTCTGAACACAAGAAGATATTTTTGATGAAAACAGAGTTTTCTGACCCTGCGTAGACAGCAACGCAACTGACATGTTCAAGGCCCAGAAATGTAGTAAGGACATTGTTAAAACATCCTTGTGGTTCAGCCTTAATTTTATAAAGTTAAGAGAATACTCTTTGTGTGCAAAGAAAACAAAAATAACAATTTATCCAACAATTTATTGTCTTCATTCAAAAAAAGCATGGCGAAGACTGACACAGAAGAGAAGAAATTGTTGAATGAAGTCGTTATTTTTTATTTTAGCCTGTTATATTTTGGATTGGACTGAAGATGAACAAAGTTCTTACGGGTTTGGAACGACATGAGGGTGAGTAATTAATGACAGAATTTACATTTTTGGGTGAACTATCTCTTTAAATAATTGTATTATATATATGACAGCTGAATTATTTACCTGTTTTTCCAGTGCAAATAGTGACAGACAGTACAGGTCATTGAGTCATTCCAGATGAGTCAATCTCCATCTCTCAATGAAACTGCACCTGTCAGAGAAATGTGTAGACAGTTTAAGGTCATGGAGGCACACCACATGCGCCCAGTAATGTCTCCTGTGTACCCATCATAATTAAAGATCATTTCCTAACCAGCCTTTTCTCAATACATGTCTCAGATATCACTATTTAGATGAACTGCAATGATGCCAATAACACACATCAGTGGAAAAAAAGGAAAGTTTTTTTCCCACAAAAACTGGCTCGTTGAGCCAGCGAGAAACTCTCACACCCTCGCTTTTTTTGTCCCTCAGTGTTTCTAAATTAATCTCTCTCTGCATTTTACTAATCCGGTGCCACCAAATGTATTCTGCATCACTCAAGACATTCATTCGACCTCAATGAAAGCTAAGATCCCCCCTCTGAAAGCTGCATTTCCTTCAAACCAATTGATGAATAATGAGTGAATGTGCAAATGTGTTGGTCTGCCGTTGCTTTTAATCCAGCTGTAAGAGAGGCGAGAGGCAGAATCCAGTCGGTGACTCATCATCATTATCTACATAAACATGTTCTCAACATCATCTGTAGGAAAAATTAGTCCTCAGAAATTAAGCGTAGATAAGGAATGCTTACTTTATGGATTGAAGTATGAAGGCAAAACTGAGAACAAGATTATGTAAAGTTATAGACAGCCAAGAAAAGGTCCATTAACGACTAAACTTCTCAGTTCTTTTTCATATTAAGCTGCATATGGCTATTCAGTTTGTAGTCCTAACACATTTTTCTGAAATGTTTTAGTGGGAAATGCTTTAGCATTTTTTAAAAATGTTACTACTTGTTTTAATACATTTAGAGAATATTCAAACGCAACATTCCCATAATGTTTGCAAAATGCTAAAATAGAATGTTCCCTTAACGTTAAACAGGAAAATACGTTTTTAAAACATTTTGGACATTCTGAACGTTCAGTGAACATTCCAAAATTACTCACTGGGAATTAGGGCTGCAACGATTTCTTGATTTCGAGTATTCGATTAAAAAAAAAAAAATCATTGACTACATTTTGCCCATGTATTATATTAAACCCATTTAAAAATCATAATAAAGCATAATGCTATTAAGAATTCTCAAACGCTACGATTCAATTAAATAAATATATGGTATGCAGGTTTAATATATGCACTTTATTTACATGCGTGTATGTTATGTACATGCGGCTCCGTTCAAAGTAAATGCTGCTACACAAACTCCTATCATTTACATGTGTGGAGCTTCTCAAACTCAATCTCAATCTCTGCATGTTGTTGAGTTCATTTGGGAAGGCAACATGGGCTATTTTAACAGATTAAGTAAGGTAAATCATTTATAAACCTACGCAAGCACAGGAGAATACACCAATATGCTAACTGTTCATCGCGATTACAAAATAAAAGTTTAAACCCTTGCTCTGAGTTTGCACGTTTTGATGTCCATATATTCCATAAATTACAGTGGCTAATAAAGAAATGGGCAAATATTAAAGGTTAATTGGATATTTTAATTAAATTTTGTTGAGTCAATATTAAACAAGGACTAGATCGCGCAATAAAATTTAAAAACAATCGTCAGGCGGTTGGCGCCCTCTGCAGGCATTTTTTTTATACTGCGTAATGTACGTTAGCTCAATTGTTTACGATAAAGTATTTAAAACCATTTTGTTCAGTAAAACCATATGATTACTTGCTTTTGATACTTTATTTTAACAATTTTTTTTATTTATTGCTGTTATATATGTATTTTAAGTCATTTTAAGTCATTTTAAGACTATTGTACACTTAGGTCTATTTTTATTACTACAAAAAAAAAAAAAAAAAAAATTATAATGATCTGATTACTCGATTAATACAACAAAATAATCGTTAGTGACAGCCCTACTGGGGATGTTAGCAACCCAATCTTAGAGTATTGGGTGGGTTTATAAATAGAGGTGTCTTGACCTGACATGGGAGTTCAATTTTTTGTTTCTTTTTAAACAGAAATTACACTTAGCTAGTCATTATCACAAAATGCCCTTCCTTCAGAATGATGCCAGATCTGATCATACTGCAAAGTGTGTTGTGAAAACGCTAGAGAGAAAGAGAGCTCCGTAGATGATGGTTTTGACCAGGGGAATTAAAATCCTTCTCTTATCGTTGCTTTGAAGGCTGAGTTGTTTGTTCAAGCTCAGATGAGTTTTCTGTGCTGGGTTTCCGTGTGGACATGGGGGACAACTGCAGATCCCCGATAGCTGCTAACATAGCTTACAGCTATTTCAGGAATTCTTCAAGGCCCTCTCCAGCAGACAATTTGTTATTAGATTTGTTTATGAGTACAAAATCCCTGAATCGGTGCGGTTATGAGGACAGAGGTCTAACTCAAGAGCATTCAGGGTGTTTTCTCATAAGAGGCAAGGCAGGCAGTGCTTCTTGAGAAATAATTGACAGTAAAAAAAAACATACTGTGACAAAACAAATATTATGAAATTTGAGCTCAAATAGTGTAGGTAGTTTCTCTTTTGTCTCCCTTAAACTCATTGTGTTCATATTATTTTTTTACGCAAAAAATGGTAATGTTAATATAAATATTCAGTATTATTATAATATAGGTTGTGTATATGTGACGTTCAGTGCCTTGCGAAAGTATTAATTTTTTTCACGTTTTATGTTGTAGCCTTGTGTTAAACTGCTTTAAATTACTTTTTTCACAGATCAGTCTACACTTCATACACCATAATGACAAAGCACAAAACAGATTTGTGACAACACTGCAAATTTATTAAAAATAAAACAACGAAATAAGTACTTTGCATAAGCATCCTTAACTCAGTACCTAGTTGAAGCACCTTTACAGCCTCAAATCTTTTTTGGTATGATGTAACAAGTTTTGCACATCTGCATTTGGCAATTATCTGCCATTCTTCGCCTCACCTCTTTACCTCTCAAGCTCTGTCAGGTTGGATGGGGGCAGACACACATTTTCAGGTTTCTCCAGAAATGTTTGATTGGGTTCAAACCCAGGCTGTGGCTGGACCACTCAAGTACATTCACAGGGTTTTCTATAAGCCACTCTTGTTGTGTGCTTGGGGTCATTGTCCTGTTGGAAGGTGAACCTTTTGCCCAGTCTGAAGTTCTGAATGCTCTGGGACTGGGTTTTCATTAAGGCTTTCTCTATATTTTGCCATAGGGTATGAATACTTATGCAATGGCAGTTTTTTATTTTTAAAAAATTTCCAAATGTGTTACAAACCTGTTTTGTGCTTTGCATTATGGTGTATGGAGTGTAGACTGATGTGGAAGAAACAGTCATTTAAAGCAGTTTAACATAAGGCTGCAATGTAACAAAATGTGAAAAATTGAAGGGGTATGAATACTTTTGCAAGGCGTTGTATTTTTCTGCAGAATATTTTCCATGAGTCAGTGCTTTAAAGCAATGGCTAAACGCAGAGGTAAATGTTCTAGAATATTAAACAGGTGCTAGAAGGGCATGGAGAATTTGAATGTGCATCAGTGCATGAGGAGGTGATGTTTGCTTGCCAGCGCCTTGTCTGTTCCCCTCTGCTGGTCAGTCTTCAGCCCTTAGTTCTGGGCAAGCTGACAGAGAATTATTTGGATGGTGGGCCAGGATACCACCTCATATGAATATTGAAAACCAGAGAAATCCCCACTGCCATATTTCCCAGTGACATCCAGAAGTCTAAAACTACTAGTAAAATTGCTTTTATTTTATTATTATTATTTTTTTAAATAATAATAAAATAAAATAAATAAAAAGTAAATCAATATTTTCTAGCATTTCATATGTTTTAAATGCACTCATTAAATGCATGACTATCTATCTATCTGTCTATTTATCTAAAAGTTTAGATTAAAATCATAGTGAAAAAATATAATTATAATGAATTATATTATTATAATTTCCGGGTCTTGAATGTGGAAGTTGCGTTGCTGTCTATGTAGGGTCAAAAAGCTCTCGGATTTCATCAAAAATATCTTAATTTGTGTTCCGAAGATGAACAAAAAACTTATGGGTTTGGAACGACATGAGGGTGACTAATTAATGACAGAATTTGTATTTTTGGGTGAACTGTCCCTTTAAATTATTAACAGTTGTGCTGCTAGGAAAGGACAGCATTTATTTAAAACTAGAGGCTAGAGAGTGTATGTATACACTCTAGTCTGTTCTGGGCTTTATTTTGCTTTCACATGCTTGTTTATAGCATGACAGAAGGCACAAAAATCATTTATAATCCGTGCACAGGTGTGAGCAGGAGCATTCCAAGAGTATGGCAGCCAAGAGATCAGACTGGCAGACTCATAGAAGGCCACAAACCATTACACAACACACACATACACACCTTATGCCATCCTTTAGTGAAAATTAAATCTGTCTGAACAAAGCTGTTACTGTAAATCCAATCAATACATCTCCACTTCAGCACGAATGAAAGGAAGCATGCTGTTTCATACAGTAAAGGACATCGGTACAGTCTGCTTAAGTGCTTTCCTCTCCATCGGCCTCCTACATGCTGTGCAGGTGACTGAGGCAGTCAAAGGATGAGGCTGAAGGTTAAGACAGAGTCAAGAGGCAGCACGAATTGACCATAATTAACAGAGTCAGGGAGACTCAGGCATCTGCGCCGTCCTCCACCAGATTCACTGAGGCATATCCACGCAGGAGCCGGAGCCAAGAGCCCAAGATTAATGCAAACAGCCACTCTCGTTATAGAGGAGCACGTCTGTTAGCACCGCTAATTGTTATTAATAGCTGAGAAGACTGAGGAATGTGTTGAGATCGAATCGAAGGCCTCATGAGAACATTTTATAATTTTGCTTCTCATGCCAGCGGAATTTTCTCTGAACTGCTCATTTATTAGGAATCGTATGTCATTTAGCAGGTCCAGACGGAATCTGTGTATATATATATGTATATATATATATATATATATATATATGTGTGTGTGTGTGTGTGTGTGTGTGTGTGTATGTTTGTTTGTGTAATGGTATACATTTGTCACTGGCTTATTTCTGTGGATGTATTTGTTTTTCTGACTGAGTCTACGTGCTCTGACTACCCCGGTAGTTTAATATGCACATCCTCATGAGTCAGACATCCCTAGTTTTTTTGCTTTAGGTCACTGAATAACCCCATGCACCCACATGCATTTAATAAAGTCAGATGGCCGATTCTGCCCTTTCTCAACCCACTGGAACAATATGTGGGCAACTGAGAGGAGATTGACTATGACTGGATTACCCTCATTCACACTTGAATTAGGGAATACTGTATATTAAAAGAAAATCAGCCCAATCCCTAACTGTAAACAATGTACATAAAATTACTGCAATAAAATGACATTGATAAATCTGTATGTATGTATATGTATTTATACAGCAGTTCTGTCTGGTCCTCAAATCTGATTGGCTGAGAGGAGTGCGATATTCTAGTGATATTGGAACCGTTTCAATTGATTGATTGTATCACTCTGCTTGTGGTATTTCTCACAGCGAGTGTCATGGCAGACGCCCAAATATGCTATAATTTTAGAAATAATACTGTTTTTGTGTCACATAATGTAATTTTAAAGGGTTTTAGGCGAGAATGTACTTGTTTAGACTTCAAATATGGGGTTTGTTAATAAAAATAACATCTGTTTATCTAGATGTGAGCTCCAGGGGTGTCTGTTCAGTGCTCATGAACCCGCCAAGAGCAGCCTTACCTCGGCCAGATCTTCTGGAATTTGCCACTGATTCTGAAGTTTCTATAGTGGTTAAAGAAGAGATATAATTCATTTTGGGTTAATTTAATGGCAGCCTTTGGTCTCATTAATCATTATTTGTTCCAGAGCAAATAGTTTTGGCTGAGGTCAAACTCTCATCACGTTATATTTTATGTAAATTTAATGCTGTATATCAGAGCGCTGCCTTTGAACCTTTGACTGAATTGCCTAGCAACTTCATGATGCCTGTTATTGTTTATTCAATAAATAATATTTTATATAAATAAGTGTTGTATGAGTTATGTGTTTAGTGATGGTGATTAGTTACATTTTTCCGCCATTAGATGGCGACAAGAGACTGTTTTTATGAGTGACTCAGCAGTAAAGACTTTTATATTGAAAGAGAATAAAACAGGGTTGTAAACAAGGAAGTTATTTTTACTTTCAATGACACTTTGTAAAACAACAGCATGGATTGCATGGTTAATGTACTACTGAATACGTTGTTCTGCTTTCTAAACCATGGAAAAAAGATGTGGAAGCTGTTAAATCATACAGAGAAGGAAAGGGTGCAATATTTTGACAAACTAAAGTTAATAGGTGGTGTAGATACGTACAAGCAGTATTAAGATATTAGCTAAATATTTCACCTACCTGACCGGAAATGATAAGAACAAACACAAATGTTGTCAAGATTCTTGCCATGGAAATCCTGGTTCAGTTTGGCCAACCACAAATGCCTTTTGTTCCTTAGACAGTTTTTTAGTGAACATCAATGGGCGATTGATGGCGCGTCGTGAAAACACTCTATACGCTGAGCAGCGCTGTCATCAGAAATCACCCTTAACAGATGAAATGATAGCATCACAAAGATAAAGCTTTCCTCAGTGGACATTCAAACTAATGTTTTATTGTGAATATGAGATTGAGCTGAAGAATGACTGCTGTATCAGATGCAGGTAATCACACTCGCTCAGTCCATCTCTCTTTCATAATACTCCACATAATACAGTGAGCTTTTAATACACTAATACAATAAGCGTTCAGTGAAGCAACTCAGTGTTCCTTCATTACTAGTTCTGAAGTGACATTTTTTTAAATTAGTAACGGTGGTTTGGGCTCAGATGCTAAAGTGTCAACTTCTGATTTAAATCTGTGGTGGAAGGAAGTAGTTCTGCACAAAAGAGGGTTTTATAGACACTCCGCTGTTATTTCTTATGTATTTACACACTACTGCCTGTTGTATAAATGCAATATCACAGTCATAGCTGTGCGAAATTGCTGTATATCGGCACGGCTGTGATTCTGCCTCAAATGATATTGCTTATATATGTATGTGAGTGTGTGGGTGTGTATGTCTTTACAAAACTATTCTGCCGAATTACAATATTAGAGGATTTATAAATACAAAGTCAGATTGTTTGGCAGAGAGAGTTGTTTTAGCTTGTTTCAGGTTAGAGAGCTATACAACAGGAAGTGCCTTTGTATTTTGTTAAATGGGTTAGATTGTTGAGATCTCAGGTTTGGCTCCGTTTTTTAAGCTGGTGGGAGGAAATAAATGTTCTGTGCAAACAATAGAGAGGCCAACACTGCGCTTTCCACCTGATGGTGTTGTTATCGCCTGTCTACATCCCTACTGGCGTGTTTCGAAATGGATTTTTAGATTCAGACACTGAGAGCTGGGGAATCATCGCAGAGGACAACATCCTCTGATGTCTGCTCAGAACTCGGAGCATCATTTTTTAGTTTACCCAGTGGACCAATTTATGCATCATATACAGGCATCGGTGTTGTTATCTAACTAGAAAGGATCAGAGTTTGCTCTCTTTTGCAAGGATCAGCTTTTATTTTCTCGCATTCCTCTGAAATGGTGCTCATCTGTCTTTAACAACCCGAAGCTATGATTCACAGGCTGTAGCTGAAGCTTGTTGACAGTCAGCACTGTTAGTTGAAAATACACCCAATAATAGGGCAAGAGAACCCTATGGATTTTTTTTGTAGATTTAAAAAAAAAACATAAAAGTTTCAGATAAAAAGGCAGTTGACAGTTATATTTAGTTAATAGAAAGTTAATATTGACTAACTTACACTACCAGTCAAAAGTTTTTGAACAGTAAGATTTTTAATGTTTTTTAAAGGTCTTTTTTGCTCACCAAGCCTACATTTATTTGATCCAAAGTACAGCAAAAACAGTAACATTTTGAAATATTTTTACTTTCAAAATAACTGTTTTCTATTTGAATATATTTTAAAATGTAATTTACTCCTGAAGTTCCAAGGCTAAATTTTTAGCTAGTCACATGATCCTTCAGAATTTATTCTAATTTCAGCTGATTTGCTGTTCAAGAAACATCTGCAGTTTAATCTTACTGTTGTAGTGTATATTTTACTCATAATGCCGTAGATGTTATTATTACTTGCTATTGTTATATAGGACATGGGGAAGCATAATAAGCTTTATTGGATTCTTTATCCTGTTTTTAAGGATTATCTGGTACCTAAGAGGCTGAAGCCTATTAGTAAGTCAAGAACAAAATCTTTGTGAACAGCTGCCAGATTAAAAAAAACACCAGCACCTTGGCGACTGTTTTTCTCTTGGGTAACTATTAGGTTTTATGTTGTGTTGCCAGAACGCTGGCTTGATGTGCCAGCAATCGCCGGCTGTGCAAAGTTTTGCAAAAAGCTTACACAAGCCAAACTAAACCAATATGTATGCGTTTGTTTGTGTGGCCAGGAAGCAAGGTGAAAAAGTCCTGAAAAGACAAGGCAGGTAAAATCCATGCTCAGCTGGCCTTCTGGGTAATCTGTGCTGACAGCCTGGGCATCTGAGAAACCCGGCAAGCTGACAGGTTGCCCATCCAGCACTGTGTGGGGGACAACCACACTTGTCAAAGCATATAATGTGCAAAGCTCTTCGCTCGAGGGCAGGGATATTTTCTGAGCGAGGAACACATGGAACTCTTAAGAGCAAGGATACTTCATGAAAACGATTATTTTCAACAAACTGTAGTTTGAGATACGCAGCACAGGTTGAGCTCCCATGAGTCCATTTAAAGCCAAAGCCAAAATTCATCACTTATCTGGTGCCGCAGCACACTGACCAGGGTCAAAAATTGGTGTCGAAAGGGTGGCAAAAAAGCTCTTTGAGTGCCAAGACCTGCAGACATCTGATGACGTTCATTTCACGGCTATAAGTGGCAAAGTGTTAGATCGCTGGCAAAGGGAGCTGCATCCTTTACAAACTGTAATTACGGAGCATGTGGCAGTGATTTGGACGGATAGCAGGTGGAGCAGGAGGACAGCCTGTCACCAATCTGTCAGCCAGTCACTGCCACACAGGGCTTGGCTCCGGAAAACGCAGATAATAGTCGACTTACGAGCGGGAGGCGACGTTCCCTGAAGAGGAGACATGTGAGAGACGGGGGCATGTGTCAGTCCGAGGTGAATGTTTTTCAGAGAGTCACTCCGGGGTGAGGATTCAAATGAGGAGATGTGAGAAATGCTTTGTGGGTAATTGAGTGAAATAACCACATATGGATCATGAACCGCATGGCTGATGAAATTAATATGATTATGGAGTGAAAAAAAAAAATGCCTCCAGTGTATACTCTCTAAAAAATGCTGGGTTAAAAACAACCCAACTTGGGTTATCTGGCAACCCAGCGCTGGGTAAATATTGGACAGAGCAAATGCTGGGCTATTTTGACCCAGCTGATTGTCTTAAATGTTTATACCAAACATGCTGGGTTATTTTAAGTCAACTATTGTTTAAAAATTATTATATTGCTGGCTTAAAATGGACTGGAACTTATAAAAAAACAGCAATAATCAAAAGATGAACATTTATTATTAAGCAAGAACACATGGACAACATCGAAGACAAACTGAATTTATTTGGGTGAATACAGCATAGTGTACAATATTTTAAACTAGTTTAACAAGTATTTTAGACGTAAAAAATGTAACATTTAAAAGTAGCATTTTAATATTAGTGTATTCAACCGTTCTCTGTAATCACCTTTTACCAGAATAGCGCTAATTCTTGTGCCGTTGTGTCACTGAAATCTGAGCCGGTGAACAGCTGGGCAGCTGTTCGCGGGGGTAACTGTGAGCTTCAGACCGTGGCCTCGCGTTTCACTCGTAACTAAAAGATGCCGTGACTGACTTCAAAACCTGACCATAAACAAACAGTACTGACACTAGAGAATGTCAAATTAAATTAAACTCAGTACTATAATGAATAAAATCAATTTATTTTATGCAAGGCAAAAGGCGTTTCTATCATGTGAAGTGACCACTGCTGACGCACCTGACTGACATCTCGTCCTTATGTTGCGTTGCGTAAAATAATACAATTTAAAGCACAGTAAAGAGTTTATAAATGAAATAAAACCACAAGTTTCCGGGGCGCTACTGTAAAAAAGAACGTGGGTACAACTTCCGGTGAGGCGGCGGACGTAGTATACCAATGATATTTTGTGTGCTAATTAGCGAAGAGGCTAAGTGTTTTTTAGACCATTGTTTACTCTGTAAAGATGCACACCTTTATGGGAGATGCGTTTACGTTGTCTTATGGACAACATATGCTTTTCGAATGTGTGTTCCCACATCATTAGCAAGTTTGGATCGCTAAATCTTGAATGACTGTCAACTAGTCAAATAAAATTTTAACCGAGACATCAGAGCTTGTGTTAAAGGGCACGCCAGATGAAGCTTGATTCGAGGCTTGTTAATGTAGAAATCCCTTTCGTAGAAAGCCTCACTTTCTGTCCAGTCATATGTGCGATTCACTTGGCGTGTCCTAATGTTCGACCCCCAGATCTTACTTTGCCAGTACATTTTCATTGGAATCTATTTAATAATTACATTCTTAAATACCCAGTCATACAAGTAATATGAAGAATACAAATTATTTAAGGAAAATTAAATATATGCCATATGCAGGTAATGTATGTGTACATTATTCTTCTATTACATCATATTGATATTTGTACTGGCACTGCTCAATGGGTAAATTAACAACAAACACACACATGGTTAGGCTTTTATTTGTGCATATAACATGGATCGATCTATCGAAATTGTGGTGAATGCTACTTCCGACGGAGCTTTAGTCTTTTGGCTGCTTTATTTTTTACTAACCACCAGATCATGCTGTTTTCGACACTCTCGAAGCTTTGAATCTTTTCCCAAAACAGTTTTGGTGCTTCACGAGGCTTCATTTGCCCGTCACTCCTGTCAACTGTTGAATGAATGAGTGTCACGTCCTGCTTGTTTATTTTGAACCGGAAGACGCTCACACTTTTGACGCAAGGCCTCATGGGGCGTAGGAAACTTGTGGATACAAACCTTTATTTCACTGAGGAAGTACACCACATCAGCGGCGTTGAGAACCACTCAAAAAGCCAGCGTTCCAGGATTGCCAGGTTTTCACAACAAAACCTGCCCAACTGCTACTCAAAGCTAGCCCAAAAGTAGCCCAGTTGCATTTTGAGGGGTTGTCCCTCTGGAAAAATTGCGTTCAGGGCATAAAATACATGCTTTTTGGCAGGATTCTCTTGGAAAAACTACCATTCCAGGGTCTAAATATTACAGTATTGGGGTCGCTTCAACCCATGGACATGAAAAACAACCTGCAGCAACAGTGTTAAAGTAACATAATTTTGGCAACACAATTCTGACCGTGACTCAGTAGCTGGGTTGTTTCATCGGACACAGCATTAAAAATGACCCAGCAACTTACTTACAGAAAAACTACCCAGCACCTGGACTAAAAATATTAAAAACAGCCCAATAAAATTACCCTACAAATTGAACCCAGCATTTGGGTTAAAAAATAACCCAGCACCTGGGTAAATATATGAAAAACAACCAAATAAAATGACCAAACAGGCTGAGTCCAGCATTTGGGTTTAAAAAAATAACCCAGCATTTTTAAGAGTGTACGTGTGATGCATGCATAAGAAAGCACTTGTAACGGATTTAAAATAGTCTGTTTTATTTCATATACAAATTTCGTAACTTGAATGGGTGAACACGTCCACAATAAGGATATAGAAAATGTTTGGTCATCATATGTGTAACTACATAAGGCATACAAAAGACAGCAGGCTACATGACAGCAGCAGAGTATAGTACTGCTGGGGACTGGTATTATTATCCCCTACACGGCAATGAAAATGATGTAGTGTGTCTACGGCTATTTTCAGTACTCTGCATTATATATGGTGCTCATCCAAAGCATCTCGTAGATGTCTTGAGGGGTTTATGCTTATATGCATCATGTGGTTACTCTAGATGGTTAGCCTGACTGATCCAACACTATTAGAGTAAAAGCTGTAGAAAGTAGTAGTCAGAAACACTGATGAACTGGGTGTTTGGAGATCTTTTTTTAACAAACAAAAAAAGATAGATAGATAGATGATAGATAGATAGATAGATAGATAGATAGATAGAATAAACTAAATATTTTGTTTCAGTATTGCTGACCTCGTCGTATAACAGTAATACAGTTAATATAATAACGATAATACAAAATGAAAGTGGAATTTGTAGATCATGAGCTGTGGTTTTAATTTCTTCCCTAGAATGAAAATCTATGATCGTTTGATGCACTGTAATATACTGGAAGACTCGTACTGGGTATATAAATATGACTTTTTTTCCACCACAACCAATAACTGTATCTATTGTGCAAACTCATAACAACCTTGTGCAAAATTGTGGAAAATTGGCTCTTGTTTTCTATAATAAAGCCTCGATATCAGCATTTGTAAATATAAAGTCCAAAAACATCTCAACCGACACCAACACACAAAAGCATTACACAAAGTTCTCTATGTACACAAGTAATGCAACACATACGTGTTTCATATTAAAAACGCTTATTCTAGGAGTGCACAGATACACATAAAATATATCACAAAAGCTTCTCACACGTAATCAAACTCAGTGGCCTAGTTGTGTGACTGGTAAAAATAATGAACATTCTCTGATCAAGCTAGCTATAGTTTCCTTTCGTTTGTTTTATCCCAACATGAATTTGAAGCTACATATAGTGAGAGTAAAGGTTGGCAGGTTTTGTGCCTCAAAGTGGTAAAGGACATGTTGTGCTATGCCTGAGACAATCTGTGCAAATGTTACTGTGAGCTTGTGAAAAGCGCGTCACACCAGGTCCATGAGACATCTAGGGCGTTGAGTCAGATCTGTAAACAACACTGGGTTCTTCTGATACTCTGGGAAGATGGGGTCAAGTCTTCTCTGTGGGTTCAGACACTGCACTGTGTTGAACTTTTGTCTCTTGTTTCATCCAAATGTAGTTTTCGGAAAACTGTCTTATGAGCAGTGTTGAGAACTCTGTTATGAGGTCACCAAGGAGTAGATCATACTGGAAGACAGAAAAAACAGGCATTACTGATATTGTGTACAAAAAGTTACACTAAAATCAAAAACTATAGAGTAAACCTGATGAAGTTGTTCCAAGTCACTAACAGCTTACACAAGATCTTGGTTGTAGGCCATTTTCAAAGTTATTTTGATCTGTTTATTTGAAGGTGGCAAATGAGCTATTTAAAAAGCCCACAGAAGAAACATCAGAAGTGGTTCATCACGTGCACTCATAATTTTTTTTATTATAAGCTATGATTAATTAAATCAGTCAGATTTCGGTGTTTATGATTTATGTTAAGAAACATCTGCTATTAGAGATATAATGAGATTCGTAAATAACAATCCAGACAGAAGAACAACCAAAAAACCAACTAGTTTTGAAGAAAATGAGTGCTTTCTTGTGCAAAAAAAAGATTGAAAGATAGACGGATGGAATTAATTTTAAAGGGGACATCGGATGCAAAATTCACTTGGTACATGGTGTTTGCATATAAATGTGGACACCAGTGTTAATTTTGACAGCAAATTTAGATTTAGTCTTAGTCATAGTCTTTCGACTAAAATGCTGTTTAGTTTTAGTCATATTTTAGTCATCTGAATAGTTTTAGTTTAGTTTTAGTCGACTAAACATCATACGTTTTCAGTCAACTAAATCTACAGTAGATTTATTCGGCTGAAGTTGAATGGGTTTAGTTACAGTGTAATGCATTATCATAATGCATTTCTCAAAAATTCCCAAACTCATAATATAGGTTTGATATTGAGGTTTTATCATAATAAACACTGATTTAACTGCGGTGCGGTGACTCACAACATGCCTTTATATTAAAATTCAATAAAACCACTTCTCATAAAGAACAAGAACATGGTCTTCTTTTCAATGAAATACCAATGGTTATATAGGCTAATTATACATTCTTTATAACAACATGTGTACCACATTCGTCAATCTTTCAAGCAGACACATTTATGTATATAAATAAATTTAGATTCAGTTTTATTAGGTCTATTAGTGATTCAGTAAGTCTTCTCTAAATCTTTCTTTTGTTGCTTGATTAACATCAATGCCACAGACAATATCAACTAAATTAGGCTGTTGTCCCTTTAAAACTGAATGCATGAATGCAATGCACTGATACATGTCCGATATTCTCCCAACTGTTTACATTCACCTAAGACATAACCGAGTGTGTTTACATGAATACTCGTCAAAACGGACAATTCCACATAGTCTTGTATGTATTTCTCTGTTTATGTGACGTGAAAGAGTACTTGTACTTTGTAAAATAATTGTTCTCTTTGTGTCATCGAATTTATCCATATTTCTCCTCTTTTCTTACTCCCAGATATTGACATTTTTAAACATTTTATGAGACTTGCAGCAAATGTATGCTAGCTTATGTCCCGCCGGATACAGTTTAAATGTATGTATCTAACCTCCTAACCAGATTTGTTCTGAATTAATCTCTTTCCAAATTGGCCCTCCCTAACATTTTTTCCTCATTTTGAGGATGATGAAAATTTCAATAGATTTTCAAAATATTTTTGTCATTCAACATGAGTTTAATTTTGTTATCCTCTTGTTTTCGTCGGTGAAAAAAATGTTGTTGACAAAACTTATGACGAAAATTATTCGTCAGTGATATTAACCAGCCTACAATGATAAAATCCATTCACTATTTTTTTTATCACCAAAAAACCTAAACCAGTCTCAATTATAAAGCCGTTTTGATTTTCGGAGCAATATGATGTTGTACTGCTGAGGCCCTGCCCACGACCACTGATGGACTGTCCTGTATTTGCATATTCCCGCACTCAGCCAGTTGTACGCAGTCCGCCATTTTCTCCACACTCGAGCAGCTGTAGCGACAACGTCTTGTAAGCAATGCAGGTGTTTTGTAGTTGGATGTAAAAGTGAACATACAGTAAGAGTCTTCCATTTTTCCCAACATCAGAGTTTTTGTTTTTTGATGGTAAGATGCCACCAAATACATAAAAAACAACAAGAGAGGGGCAGGGTGAGCAGTAGCTCATTATCATTTAAAGAGACATGCACTGAAACAGGTCGCTGTGAACAGATCTGTTTGTGATAAGGTAAAAAGAGAAATTTGAACTAAAATATGTTGCAGACATTTCATGAAGACCCTAAAAAATTATACCAACTTGTGGAAAATGGGCATACAATGTCAGCTTTAATTTATTTCAGAATATTTTATTAACTCCATTCCAAACATCACTCCCATCCGGCAGACTGAAACGGGGACTTCTCCCTTTACGCACGTTACTTTCCGATTCTGTGAAATGAGTTTGTGCCTGTGGGTTCAGTCATTCTTTCAGAGAACGGCTTTAATTAGTTCATTTCTCCCTAGCTAACAACAAACACAAAGATGCATTTTGTCCTCATATTATCCGGCTGAAACCACAGCATTCATCCTCAGCTGGTGGAGGCATGAAAATGTAAGGCGAGACTTCAAAGCAGCTGACGCTATGGAAAATGACAGCCTCACCAGCTTGAGGATCACTCCGGGCAGGTCATGTATGATATTGTATTTATTTAGAATGCACTGCCATATGTTGATGTATGTTGAATTTCTGTGCTGACTTCACACTAGAGGCCATTGATGTCATGCCAGAATGCTGTCCACAGGCATTAATACATAATAAGGGGTTGCCCTGATAAAAACTGCATAAGCTGTTCTTGGCTCGCTGTGTCTTATTATCTTCAGTGTGTGGGGGTTGGAAAAGTAGCGTGGATCCTTTTATATTCCTAATCTTTTTAAAAAAGAAAGCAGATCTATTCATTCTCTATTTATGCTGCATATAGATTTAACTTCATCAGAAAGTGCTTTTTAAATGTTGAATCTCATGATTTTATTCAGTGCACACAGCTAAAGTCTCATCTCAAATCTAAAGATATTTTAAAACAGCGTCTGTGGCTTATCTGTATCCTGAAAATGCGTTTTCAGTGTTTGTGTTGAAAGTGGAAGATCAATGAAAAATGTATTTCAGCTATGATCATAGATATGATCCTGATGGAGCCTGAGGCGAACAATGTTCCTAATGCCTTTGCAATCTTTGTGAGGCTTCAACACATGAGAACTAGTATTATGTATGTGCCTAAATCTCTCTCTTTCACTTCAATCGGAATGGTACACTCCTTTCTTGAGTCATTAGGTTTGAATGGTGTTTAGAAAAAAGGAATGACAAACCTACTATTGTAATTGGATGGGTGATGGCCTGGTGAGCTGATATTGGATTTGCAATTGATTTGTAAGATTGATTCGTAAGAGGGAGAACAACACTGTGGTTATTACGAAGGGTTGGAGTACAAACGAAGTTTGAAGATCAAGCCACAGGGGTTAAACAAGGCAAGACAGGCAAATGGAAGCATTCATCAAATCAGGGTCAGTCTAATTAAAGGGATAGTTCACCCAAAAATTAAAATTCTGTCATTAATTACTCACCCTGATGTCGTTCCAAACCTGTAAGACCTTCGTTCATCTTCAGAACACAAATAAAGATATTTTTTATGAAATCCGAGAGCTTTCTGACCCTGCATAGACAGCAATGCAGCCACGTTCAAGGCGCAGAAAGGTAGTAAGGACATATTAAAATTGTCCATGTGACATCAATGATTCAACCTTAATTTTATGACGCTATGAGAATATTTTTTGTGCGCAAAGGAAACAAAAATAATGACTTTATTCAACCATTTCTTCTCTTCCATGTCAGACTCGATGCACATTCACTAAAGTACCACACTCTGCAGGAACCGGCATTCTGAAAATTTTCTGGAATGCGCGTCCACAAGTGACGCAGTAGAGATGAAAAAACTGCAGAATAAAATCTTTATTTTTGTTTTCATTGCGCATTCTCGTAGCTTCATAAAATTAGTTGAACCACTTATGTCACATGGACTACTTTGTCGATCATTTTGGTACTTTTCTGGGCCTTGAACGTGGTAGAACACTAGCTGTCTATGGAGGGTCAGAGACCTCTCAGATTTCATAAAAAATATCTTAAATTGTGTTTTGAAGATGAACAAAGGTCTTACGAGTTTGGAACAACATGAGGGTGAGTAATTAATGACATAATTTTTGTTTTTTGGTAAACTAACACTTTAAGGGGATCAACGGATGCTAAGTTCACTTTTATATGTTGTTTGAACATTAATGTGTGTTGGCAGTGCATGTACAAATCTACCCTATAATGGTTTTTAATAAATCTGTAAAAATAATATCCCCTTTTTGCCTGTCGTTGTGGCGTCACACCGACAGAGGCCTCTCCCACAATAGTTGATTGACATGAGCGTTTAACCTCAGATCAGTTGTAACAGTCCAACCTCTTTGTTTCGATGCCGGACCAGGGATGTAAATTAGACAAGAATATCTCCGATTGAGCGATTGAGGTGTTGTGTTGCTGGATGTAATAATGAACATAGTGGTCGTCATTTACTCCCGACATTTGAGCTGCTGTGGATGCAGTGGATTACATTTGTTTGTGAAGGGAATGCACCTCCCGATCTACATATATCCATCTATATTCACGCAAATCATTCACTTACACTTACACTTACAGCAGAAGTGAGTTTAAGGTTTTTTTTTATGAATCTTTGCGATCGCCTTTCCTAATAATGTGCTAGTTAGCAAGTTTAGCGACTAAACGTGGCTAAATGCGGCTAAAGTAAACAGACTTATCTCTCCACAGAGAGTAGAGAGGGGCGGGGCGAGCAGAGCTCATTTGCATTTAAAGCAGCCTCGACCTGAATGAGATGATTTTTGCAGAGCTGATTTTGACGAGGTAAAAAGGGTGTTGTTAAACACAACCATTGAGAATTTTTAACCAAAGTATATTATAGACTTTTCATTAAGACCCTAAAGAATCATATCAACTTGTGGAAAATGGGGATCCGATGACCCCTTTAAGAAAGTAGCAATAAAAAGCAAGCAATTAAAGGTAGGGTCAAAGGTCAAAGTTACAGAGACCATTGGTGAAGATCCTTGGAATATGCTGTGAAGTAAGACCTGTGAATGTTTCCCAGTACATGGCACAATTAAAGGGCAGGTGAAGTTTAAGGTGCACAGGATGGTCAGATTCACAGAATGGCATAACCACTGAGAAGAAAAGCTCCAACTCACTATCGCCACTCCTTAAGAGTGGGTAAGTACAAAAGGTGCTGGACTAAAAGGCTGTATTTTATAGAATTTCAAATAGCAAATAGGGCTAAATAATGTAGAACATGGCTGATGCACAATTGCCTTTGATCTGACAAAAGGTCATAAGGCCTGTTCGCTCGAAGGGTGAACCTTTATAGAATATGTGCGTTTTTATATGTGTACATTAACATTTAATGTGACGTGATATACAGTGTGGAGCGAAAAAGGAATACAGAAATTCTACCCAAGGGCATGTTGCTGGCGCCATCCAAGTGCATAGAGTCCTTGTCAGATCAAATGCTTGTTTAAGTATACATTGTTGCTATACTGTAGGCTTAAGGTATATAGCTTGTACTATAGCAAAGGCACACAATAAAAGGCATATTTGGGTGTAATGTTAAAAAAATCTGTGAATACACTGCACATAACCCCATTAGTAGGCAATTAAAGAGATAGTTCACCCAAAAATGAAAATTCTGTCATTAATTACTCACTCTCATGTCGTTCCAAGCCCGTAAGACCTTTGTTCATCTTTGGAACAAAATTTAAGATATTTTAAATGAAATCCAAGAGCTTTCTGACCATGCACAGACAGCAGCCCAACTCTACAATAGCAAAGATGATGACCAAAGATCTTACAAGTTTGGAACAACATGAGGGTGAGTAGTTAATGACAGAATTTTAATTTCTGGGTGAACTATCCTTTTAAGTTTGGTTGAGGCAACTGCTGTGTACCTACTCACCAGTAGAGATAGTAGAAGAACGAGAGGACAAAGAATGACATCTTGCACCAGGCTTCTTTTTGGCAGAATTTGAGTGTGTCTCCGTTCATGACTGATGCTGGATCGTAGAGAAGCTCCTTAGTGTCTGTGGGGCTGTGAAAGTACCTGCCGAATATGGGAAAAAACACAAGCCGGGTAGTGCGTCTTGAAACATTAAGTGCACCCTTATTTTAGTTTTTTGTTTGTTTGCTTGTATATTATTTAATTTAATTTAATTCATTATTTTATAATTATTTTAATAATTGAATTTTACTTCATTTTAATTTTTTTTTTGTCTAATGCAAATGTTTAAGCCTCTTTATTTTAAATATTTCTGTCAATCAAGGCAGCCTTTGGAGTTGGATGACTTAAATATCATCTGTAATTGTAAGACAAGGAAAAGCATTACCCCTGGTGCAATAATTCTATTAGGGAAATCAAAAACAAGGAGTGGAGGCTTTAAGCACATTAGGAGGAAAAACGTGAAAGAATTAGAGCAAAACAGAAAGCAGAACAGAGTGACAGTGCATTATAGCAGCATCACTGGATCTGAGGAAAGAAAGGGTAGATTTATTGCAAGAAAAGCAATAGATCTGGTAAGGACTGATAGTGAGTTCAACCAGCTAATCAGACATAACTTTATAACAATAATCAAAATCCATCATTACTATTGCACTAATTAAGTTTAGTGTTTCATCATTCTGTGAAAAAAAAAAATGAATCTCTCATATTCTGAGAATGCTGGCAGTCATTGACAACAGCTCTAAACATTCAGTATCAAACCCCGAAGAAAGATTTAAAGCTCCACTGCAAAATGACTGAAACTCATTTCATCCCAGTTATGATTTCCCCAGTTGTTTCACTGTGTGATGAAACATTCAGTCTGCTATTATTCATCTAGAAAAATCTAGACGACTAATGCGCAGAGACAAGATTAGATAGACACTGTAGCAAGGAGCTTTAATATAGGAAAATTAAGAAGGGGATCGAACCGAACATTGACAATAGTGATGCATGTAAAGCATCCATACTGATTTACATAAAAATATTATGTTTTTAAATATTTAGTCATTTGATTATTTATAGCGCATCATCATTCATTCAGTTAAACTGTACTGTTAATAATGGCTTTTTTATTTTTCCAAGTCTATAATTATTTGTTTTGTACTTGGAGGTATATTAATATCAGAAGTATTCCTGTTTATAGAGTCAAGGGCTGTTGCAGGGGCAGGTGTGATTTCTCAGGACAGCTGTTTTAGTGAAAACTGTCAGGCACATAGCTTGTTTAAGAAGAGTAAGGCTGGTTCAGGTGCTCACCTCCATGTGTTGTAGAAGAGGAGAGGGATATTCAGGCCTACAGTAAGCCACTCCTGAGCACACAGGAACATGATACAGAAGAGTCCATGGATAGAGTACTCTGGAAGCACCAACTAAAGAGAACACAGATAAATAACTCAGTTTCTTTCCTTGGGTAATAACAAGACAGTGCTCTGATTTAGGTCTGATTTTTGCAGAAAGATTCATTCTTAAAGGGACAGTTCACCAAAAAAAAAAAAAATTCCGTCATTATTTACTCATTCTAATGTCATTCCAAAGTTATTTTTTTTTCTTTTCTTCTACTCTTTTTAAGAGCGACTAGAATATTTGGCCATGATTAATTTATAGAGAATAGGTAGAATATTTGGAATAGCTTTAAGTCAGGGTAGCAGCATATTTAATTTTTGGCGAAAATGAAAATGAGGCTGTGAGGGATGGAAGTACAGTGCATTGAATGTTTAACTTACAAACTGTCCAGCTGATCAATTGTCTATTTGAAAAACATTTCAGTAGACAAAAACTTAGAAAATTATGTGATCTAGGACCTTTATACAGTTTTCTTTTGTGTTAAATTTAATGTGGCATCTAATCTGATTAAGGTCTGTTGTCATTCTGAGTGAACTATCCCTTTAAGTAAGGAAGTGACTGTATTGCATTCATATCTGTTGCTCTGGAGAAATTTCAGGAATCAGTGAAAAATGCATTGGAGTTCTGATATATAAGAGAGAAGCACAGAATTGTTAATTTTCCATGGAAACTAAGAGAGAGTACTTGATGAAATAAAATAAATCAATAAAAACTTATGTGATCACTGGAGTTAACATTGTGAGTTTGAGGACATTGTTTCTAGGTTATCTTAGTTCACCTTCAGCTGAAGAAGAACAGGACAATTTTTGGCAACACCGCTGTGCCAGTTTGCTGTAAATGGACAAGAAAGGGGACTCTTAGGGCAGTTACTCACTTGAAGTATGTCTAATACTTCAATACCCAAAATACTTCAAATGTGTTCCCATTCACAGTGGGATTTCCTTTGTAACAAAATCCCATACAAGCACTGGCAGCTGAATAAAAACACAATAGCCACAGCAAACATCAAATAAACTTCAGTTAGACTGTATAGCAAATCGATCACCAAGTATATATATCTAGGACTTAAGGCCTTGTAATATTGTAGCCATTAACTCCAGTTTATACCTGACGCAGACTGAGACTTGGCTTCAGTGATTCATTTATCATTTAAGACACAACATCCTAAGGCACAAAGCTTTCCTGTGGCGTCCTTTCACAGCAAGCTAAAGGAAATGTGGTTCAGGCCAACATTTACGCAAGAGGGCTCATTAAAGTTTGACCTGTCCTAGCTATTTAACCTTATTGGTGCAAAAAGCCCAAAATATTCCATCACTAATACAAAAATACCCTGGATATAAAAGGAAAACGATAAATGCTTTAGATAAAAAATGTCTTGTCCTGTGTAATTCCTGTGTGTCCACCACATTCTTATCTTCATAACAAGAAGATAAATTAAAAAATGTACAGAAATGAAAGAGTTTAACATATTAAGACATACATAGATTCTAACTATTACTCAGACTGTTCCCCTAGTGTGTTTATTAGCTTCAAGCTGAGGCTCATGGGTAATTTCTTATCTGGATTCTAGCTGAATTGTGAACTGCCGTTGGCAAAGCAAAGTTTCTCCTCAGAAACTGGCTAAAACTAAACTCAACTCTCCTCACTAGAATAAATGATATTCATTTATTCTCCACATGGGAGACTCTGGAGGGTTTATTGTTAGCATGTTGCTATGCTAATGCAGTACTCTATCAGTATTCTAATCAGTCTTATTATTGTTTATATTTATATTATTTACAATTATTTATAATCAGCAGTATAATCTTAGTTTTTTTTTTTTTTCCCACTGAGCTTGTTGCATTCTGCACGAGTGTTTGTAAAGCTGCCTTCAAATTTGGCTTTACTTATCTTATAAAGCAGCATAATTAATTTATTTGGAACTGAGGGCGGTGATGAATGCTGCATAATTAAGTAAATATGGACTGGCAGCTGGGTTAGGAAGGGCCCATCTGGAAAATTAATCTTTATCTGTTAGACTTCAGGGCTTCTGAACATCTGACTAACTTTAGGCACCGCATTTTGTCCTTCATTTCAGTAAACAAAAACAGCAATTTTGGTATGATTTTATGTGTGATATTTATATGACATTAACTTTTAATCAGCAGGCCAGCTGCAACACTTAAACCAGCATTAAATATAGAATTGCATGAATAAAGCCATTTTCTGTGATCAGTTTGAATATTAAGAAAAGGAAACGCTGTCTGAGATATTTCAGATAAAAAATAAGATTAGGGGTGCAAAGTAATCAGTCAGTTATTCTGACGATCAATTGGGTAATCTGATAAAAATAATTTTTATTTGTAGTAATAAAAACAGACTTAAGCGAACAATAGCCTTTAAAATGACTTAAAATATATATATAATAGCAATGAGGCAATAATAATTAGTTCAAATAAAGTATCAAACACAAGTAATCATATGGTTTTATTGAACAAAACTGTTCAAATACATGTATTATAAACAATAGAGCTAATGTACATTACGCAGTATAACAAATGACTGCAGAAGGCGCTAAAGGCCTGACGATTGTTTTTTCACTTTACTGCATGAGCTAATCCTTGTTTAATATTGACTAAACAACATTTAATTCAAATATCCACTTAATTTTTAATATTTGGCCATTCCTTTATGACAGAAATGCCACAGCCAATGTAATTTCTTGAATATATGGACATCAAAATAAGTAAAGTGTAAACTCCGAGTGAGGGTTTAAACTTTTATTTTGAAATTGCGATGAACAGTTAGTGTATTAATGTATTCTCCTGTGTTTGCATTGGTTTGCAAATGATTTACCTTACAAATCTGATGAAATCAGGCGTGTTGTATTCCCAGATAAACATTATAATAAACCCAAAAATATGCAGAGAAATAACGTTTGAGAGCACCACACGTGTAAATGATAACATATATATTGTAGCCTATGTCAACCATTTTCCTGCATTTTGCTGACTGTGTACACTTGAAGCCTCTGATGCACATATTTAACCATTCAGAAGGAGCTATGGTTTCTCCTACATCGTTGCTATAGCTATATGTTAATTGTGAGGCTGTGGTCCACCACTCAAACCTAAGTCCAGGAGCTTTAAAGTGTTTTTTGTGTAACATTGAAAGTTGCCTTCCTATGGGAATCACAAGAGCCTCTTCAGAGTAATGTCACCTAATGAGAGGTCTGCCGTCTGAGTGCTTTTGACTGCGGAGTATCTTTTACATTCTGTCTTCCTTACTCCCTCTCTTACCCTCTGTTCCTATCAAGCTCTCACCAGCCTGCCACTGCAGGTCTCTCCAATTAACACTACTTACTACTAATGACATGTCCCACCATTAGCGCAGAATGGAGCAGGCACCAAACTTGTAGATATTGCTTTAATGAGGCAACGTGTCTTGACAATGTATATATTAAGAATAGAGATGAGAAGGAATGGATAACATTACTTTTTTGTGGTAGAGAACTGACCACAAGATTATAGTTGGTCGACATACAATACTTGTATGGTAACTATAAATAAATTCATATATGCTCAGGAACCATTCGCTTTCACATTCACTTATTACAATGACAAATCTGGCTGCACCCTCCGATTAGCAGCAGCAAAATGTTCTCGGCCTTAGTAGATCAGAAGAGCCGCTAGTCTCCAATTACTGTCTTTCTCTTTCAGCAGCAGCCAATAATTAACTGCAGCAAAGAATTATACATATTTTCTCTTTAAAGAACACCTATCCCCATGACACTGGATAACATATGAACTGGCTCTCCATTTATCTATTCAGACTGTGATTATCACCATTTTGAACATGATATGGCACAGCAGATCCACTCTTCCAGGCTTAATAATAATAATTAAAAAAAACATATCTGAAACACTAAAACAGATTATATTAATTTATTTCTATATTCCCAAAATAGGCTTGAATTCTACAACCCATTATCCATTCATTTAGAATAAATCAGCATATAATAAAAAACGTAATAATAAACATAAGTAAAAAGTAATACATTTTTTATTGTAATAAATTGAATTTTTAGAAATTCTATATCTTATATATGAATAATATTAAATATTTTTGTAGCACACTGAAAATCAGTGTAGAAACCATTTTCACTCAGATTGTTAGTAAATTTCACAAACACATTTTTATTTAAATGTGAAATTTAAAAAATATATTTAAAAAATATATATATACTTTGTTATATTTGCAGCTTCTTAAAATATGTATTTTTACAGTGTAGTACATCGTGTTGTTTTTACAATCCTGTAAAATCCTTTCTGTCAGAATAAAACAATAGATAATAATATAAATATAATATAATATCTACCATTGATTTATTGTTTTGTATTTCTACATTTTTTTGTATTTTATTTTGTTTTATTTGTAACTGTTTGTTTTGGGTATTAGAAAATTACATCATAAATAACATTATTATTTATTATTAAATTAACTGAATAATAAATAATAAACTTATGAAAAGTATTTAAATTGTCATAGTAATGAATGTGAAAGAATCTTAATGTGTAATGTTAATGTTAGTGCCAAAAGTTTACAAGAATATCTATTATCAACAAATAATATCTATTTCGTAGTAATAATTAAGCTGTGTTTCTACCAGAGGTGAACAGTAGTGAAGTATTTTTACTTTACTCAAGTAAATTTAAAAAGCAGAGTGTTTTTCTTTGAAAACTACATTTCATAAATAAAAGTTGTTCTTTTCCTTTAATACTTAAGAACATTAAAAGTGTAATATTTTCTTGTACTCAAGTAAATCTTTGAATTACTTTTACTTGAGTAAAAGTAAGAAAGTACTAGATTTCTAATGTAATAAAGAATTGAATAATATTTAATATGAAACAGTGCAGTAAAAAGTACAATATCATGCATTGGAATGTTGTGAAGTAAAGTTTTCTAAAGAAAAACACTCTGATAAAGTACAGACACTTTTAACGCAAAGTAAAAATACTTCACTACTGTCAGCCTCTGGTTTCTACAATCCTGTAATATAATTTCTGTCAGAATAAAACAATGCATAAAAAATATAACTGAATTGAATAATAAATAATACATTTATTTGAAAAATATTCAAATTATCAGTAATTAATCTGTTATTAAAAGATTTTTGATCCTTTCTGCATGCAATATATAATAATGTTAATTTACTAAGCAGTCTAATTGGTAAAATATTCAGTGTCAAAAAGAACGTAACACTTCTAAACAATCCTGACCATAAAAAAACCTATAATAAATATGCAAATGTAAGTCAACCTTGGGTAGAAGCGAATGACGTCAAGCTGGAAGGGCAACACTAATTGAAAGTTATAGTGTAAGATTGTGATTTTTAGGGCCAGAGTTAATTATACCACAGATCAGCCGCAGCAGCAGCATCACTGCCACACCTCTGCTGAGAGCACATTGTCTCAGAGGCTGCTGACAGGCTAATAGGCCCCTGCTGCCCCCTACACACCCATGTCTCAGACCTAACAAGATGCATACAGAGACAAGATACTGTCTGATTACCAGCCAGATGTTGCTATTTTTAAAAGCCACAAAGGAGAATGCTCTTTTCTCCAGCAGCGAAGGGCCGGCTACAAGAGGCTTGATAAAAAAGGTTTATTTTTAACCGTGGTTTTCTTTCTGAAAAGAGTTTAGCATATACATCACAAGCAAGTTTACATTTCTCATAGTACACGACCAATCTAGGTATAGCTCATGCAAATTAATTTGCAGGTTATGCCTCGGCAGCAGTAGTTTAGTAGTTATGACGGCTGGGCTGCTTTTGGCTGGGTTAGAGACTGAGAACAGTGCAACAAAGCCCCCTCCTCGTTCTCTGCCTTGAGCCCTTTGAAGGCAAATGGAGCTTTTCCTCCAGGCAGAGGCAGGATTTCTTACTGCACCCCCAAGTATATCAGTGTAGGGTGTGAAAAAGAAAAATCACATTCTCTGCTCTAACGAGATAAGGATTGCTCGGAAAAGTCATAAGAGGGAGAAACTACAGTATGGGGTGAAACACAGCAGTCTACAAATTTAAAATGAGGTTTGTTCTGACTTATGCTTGAAAAAGTGCATCTGAATCTCTTAAAGGGTTACTCCACCCCGGTTTTCATTCAAAATATCTTATATTGTATTCCGAAGATGAACAAATCATTTATGGGTTTGGAATGACATGAGGGTAAGTGATTAATGACAAAATTTTCATCTTGGGGTGAAGTAACTGTTGAAGGCCTGTGTTGTCAATAGAAATAATTGGGAATATATTGTGTACATTTATTGTTTATTTACGTGGAGTGTCTATTTACACTAAGTGCAAATAGCCTGCTTTGTTGGCAGAGGCTATTTACAAGTCAGAAATTAACGAGGGCTTGTGGTGAAAATGTCACCAAAATTACCAAAAATGCCCCATAAATTCAAGACAAAGGGGCAAAAAATGCCCTGCTCTATTAAATGAGAAGTTCACTTCCAGAACAAAAATTTACAGATAATGTACTCACCTCCTTGTCATCCAAGATGTTCATGTCTTTCTTACTTCATCGTAAAGAAATTGTTTTTTGAGGAAAACATTTCAGGAATGTTCTCCATATAGTGGACTTCTGTGGTGCCCCCGAGTGTGAACTTCCAAAATGTAATTTAAATGCGGCTTCAAATGTCTCTAAATTATTCATGTCTCTGTCTCTGGTTCATGACAGTTAGGGTATGTCGAAAAACTTCTCCAACTTCAAAATCGTCCTACATTGCTGTTTTACTTTTTGTTTTTTTTTTTGTTTTTTTGTAAAGGGTGTTTGACCTCCTTTTTCATGTTCTGTTCACTTTGTAAACACTCGGTCGTTACTTCTGCAGCGATGTAGGACAATTTTGAAGTTGGAGGAGAAAATGAGATGGGACTTTTACGACATTCCCTAACTTTTATTGAACCGGAATACACACGCAGAGCTAGACAAGACGAGCATTTGAGGTTAAAAGGTATACAAATTGTCAATTTTTTTTTTAGAAAATAACCGGTCGTTTTGCTAAATAAGACTCTTCTTCCATGGCTGGGATTGTTTAGAGCCATTTGAAGCTGCTTCTAAACTGCATTTCGGAAGTTCAAACTCAGGGGCACCATAGAAATTCACTATATGGAGAGAAATCCTGAAAAAACATAATTTCTTTATGACATTTTTTCTTTAAGAAAGGGGTAATCATCTGTAATTTTTTGTTCTGGAAGTGAACTTCTCATACTGCATCAGATTGCTTTTACGCACTGTTTTGTGCAGCGTTGAGCCTTATAACCTATCAAACGCATTACTGTTGAACTTAGGAATGTTTTGGCCAATCAGAGGCGCTTAGATTAGTCAGCGCTGAAAATACACCAATCAGCTTAGATTAGTAAGCACTGAAAATGCTGGAGCTCTTGATGAGGGAATTCCCTCATCAAAAACAACAAAGTGCAGATACAATGTAGATAAAATAATAATTTCATAGCTTTCCAGCTGCTGTGATGTCTGTTAGTCAAAGAACAAAAGAAAAAAGAATAAATCTTTAAGGATTAATTTATATTTAATTAAAAATGTATTGTAACCAATTTCTGTATATTTCCAACTTGCTGAAGGAAACAGGTAAATAGGTAAGTTTGTTATAATGGGTTTATGTGAAGATTGTTTTAAGTTCACTTAAATTAGAAGTACATATCTAGAGTCTAAAAACAAACATTTTTAATGAATGGGGAGAATGGGGTAGAGTCTGGTAAAATGTGCCAGTATGTCCTCTATTTCACTGTAAAAATGAAAAAAAAACAAAAAAAAACTAGAGGCTCTTTCACTGATGTTCAGGCAACCTGTTTGAAAACAATCATCATTTTGCAATTCCATTTGGTGCAAAAAATACACTGTTCAGCTCATTATGATCCTCTGAGAAGATCCAACATCAGATCTCAGACCCTGGTTTCAAAAAAATCTTATCAGATGTTTTATGCTCCGTCATATCTCGAATTATGTGTATCAGCATGTACCCGAACATCATTAGGATAGTTTCCAAAGAGATATGCATAGCATACATGTCTTTTATGAATGATCCTCTGCCTTTCAGTTCCACCTTGTCATTTCCATTTATCGCAATTTCTGTGCAAATGCCTTTGGTGATGAATGTAAGTGTGAAGTGGAATGATGAGAGGACAGAAATGTTTGTACTGCAACATCAAAAAGCAGCTTCTCGTTTGAAGAACAAACACACATCGTCGGCAACCATAGGGGATTACACCGCACTCCCCCAGCGCACGCCTCTGACTGGCTGCCTGAATATTGACCTTGACCTTCAGAGTTACAGGGAAAAGCTTAGCTTAAGAGAAAGACAGGGTCAAAACAATGATGGTAAACTGCAGGGACAGAACTTCACAGCAAAATGAAACTATTATTATTCATAGATACAAAGCCACAGAGCGGAACTGTTAATTTATACGGTGATGATATAATTTATAATGTATTCAGAGCCATATTTTTTGTGGCACAAATACAAGGTAGATTTGAGCAGTTTCAGATTTTAACTGTGAGTAAAGTCATGTAGGGTACAATGGGGTTAAAGGCGCCCTGGAGTAAAAGGCACCTTTGATATTATTTTCCTCTAAACCACTAGATGGCAGAAAAACGTGGCGTAGCACTTTCCAAAACATCCGCTTTTCAACATACACATGCAAAATTGTCTGATGCTTGATGCGATCACAGGCAGTAGAGCGAAGTCGATTCTGTGCTTAATTGATCTAATATTTTGATGTTTTAAAAATGTTGTAGATTTAAGTAGCAAATGAAAATCATTCAATATATCTTAAGACAAAGGTCTTCTTAATGATTTTTGTTTAAGATAATTAAAACAGCAGTTTTTAAATAATGAAAGAATATGTAAAAGTATGGTATTTGGGGTAAAAAGCGCCCCTGCGACACAATAATTAACATGATAATTAATAGAAGGCTGACTTTTCCATTTGTTGACATGACATTGTTAAATTCAGATGGTAACTATCATATATTATGTTGGGTGTCCATCTTAGAGATATTCACCATATTTAGAATGAAACCATCATTTAAAAACATGCTATTAATCACATCATTTAATAAAATATCATTTGTTGTTACTACTGTACATCTATACTGTATGAAATTATTTTGGGATCTCCTTCAATGCTTTTAGAACTTTTACATTTTAAAAAGATTTTGTTTCTGTATTTTAAAATATGTTTTATATTAACATTTTAATGACAGTATATGTATTGAACAAAAAAAATATTATTTTATTTATCAAAATGAGCAGAAAATAGTACAAACTTTGCTAAAGTGATTGTTTTGAACAAGTATTGATTTGCCACCTCATACATTTATGAGATTTTTAAACAAAATAAACAACTTGTATGATTTATTTTCACACAAAATCTGTCGCTCCATAAATGTTCAGTATTAATGTTCAGTATGTATTTCTCTGCAGTCATACACTTTTGGCACAGTGAAAAGCACCTTTTTTTTCAGGGGGTGCCTTTAGCCCCGAATCCTAAAACAGTTTCCACAAAAATATTAGGCAGCACAACTGTTTTTAACATTGGTAGTAATAATAAGAAACGTTTCTTGAGCACCATGTACTGTAAGTATATTAGAATAACTTCTGAAGGACTCAAGACTGGAGTAATGGCTGCTGAAAATTCATCTTTGCCATCATAGGAATAAATAATATAAATAAATATATACTAAAAAAATAGAAAGCAGTTTGTTTAAAATTATACAAACACTTGACAACAATACTGTTACTGGATTTACAGTTTAGTGCATTTTTAATCAATAATCAATAAATGCAGCCTTGGTGAGCATAAGAGACTACTTTCAAAAACAAAGAAACTTATTGACCTCAAACACTGTGTGTGTGTGTGTGTGTGTTACAAACAAATACGATATGAATATGTATAAATTACAAGTGTGAGGTATCTGAATTATGGATCCTGAAAAGATGTGTTAGCAGTTGTCTAAAAATATGCTTGCACTTTGCAAAGAAGCTCTGCGTGACTCAGCATAAGTTTCTCTGACTGACTTTAAGTCAGTCAAACAAACCTTCATTCCTTTCTTGTTTTCCAGACGTTTTGGTGAATACACACAAAATGACACAGATGTCAAAAAATGACATTCATACCAGCCTAGCGAAAATTAGAGAATGCATGTTTGTTTGTCAGCTGTGAAAAATACTCTGCACCTTTATGGGAGAAAATAAATGATCTCATGCTGCCTTTTGTCACCTCAGCGCTGAATACCTGTGAGCAAAACTGAATGTCTCATTCTGGAAAGATGCACAATCCACAGATTCACTCGTTCTGCAATAAAACTGTCTCACTAGCAAAAACTCTGCTAGGTATATGTCTATTCTCCCACACACTGATATATGCAACTCTCTTATTTGCTGAGTAAAGAGATGCCATCTGTTAGGACTACCTGTTCAGAATAAAAATACACTTTTATTTGTTTACTCTCTGGCTTAATTCTCACAAATTATCACTGTGCTCATATCAGTCAAAGCAAAGACATTGTGGCCCATTGGGAAGTGATAAGAGCCTTAAGCTAATGTTTACATCCAAGATAATTAATAATGATAATAAATGACAAACCACATGCCCTGTGTACATAAAGAGGGAGGGGGAAAACAGAGCTAGCTTTAAACACTAGCTGTAAACGTAACTTATCCAATCACTATTTAAAGCCGTAAACTATTTTCTAAATGGTGTGTCTGTAAAATTAAAGGCGGTTCAGCTCGTGGACTCTGCTTGGATAAGTGTTTTTGTCAGACATTGTTTTCTTTTACACTTGCAGTCAGGTGAAACTGAGTGACAGCAGAAACCTTTTCTGCTAGGTGCACATGCACACGGAGCAGCTGGGACTCATGAAAGCGTTCTGCTGATGTTGGCACAATATATATATATGGAGCATAACAGGATCTGGCCCCCTGTAACACAGTGCTTGGATTCAAATGTTCAAACAGCCACAGTGCATTCAGTTAGTTTTGATTAATAAATCTGCATTCGCAAACTGAGACCATTGAAAAATAAAAAAAGTCCCTAATAATAAACTCAAGCTTGATTAGTTTTAACATAATGTTAGCAAAAACTAAGGCGGACTTCATAAGTTTGTGTAAAAAATTAAAGATTTTCCAAATTAAAAAAAATAAAATACAGGTTTAAATATAAGACTATAAATTACAGATAATATAATATAATATAATATAATTTAATAAAAAAAATGCATTTCCTTATATTATAATGGTCTATATATTAAATTATTTAATGTATATTAAAAATATACAGAATAATATATTCTGTTAATATATTACAATATATCAAATATTACACACAGTAAGGTACGTGTATATATTGGAGTATACTCAAAAATAGAATCACTGATTTCCCATGTTGTGTATAATATAATATAATATAATATAATATATAATATTTGGATATTAAAATAGAGATATATGTATTCTGTTAATATACATATATATATATTGAATAATACATAAGGAATTGCTGCTTTTCATATATTGAAAACTATCTGACAATATATTTAGTTTTGAAACTTTTTATTTAATTTTATATATTGTAAAGTATGTAATTTCATGATGTTACATTACATCCTCATTGCTATATTGCTATGCATGTATGTATATATATATATATATATATATCTCAATATATAGCCATACATGGTCCATGCATATATTGCCGTATACTGAAAAATATATCACATTATTTAATGTATATTAAAAATATACAGAACAATATATTCTGCTAATATATTACAATATATTGAATAATACATAAAGAATTTCTGATTTTCATATATTGAAAAACATCTGGCAATTAATATTGTTATATTGTTAACAATATTATTGTTAATACTGTTAATATTATTACAATATTCATATTGTAATGTTATTTCATTATGTTAACATAACATCCTCATTACAATAATGAGATTAATAATTACACAAAGAAAATGTATTTCCTTATAAGTTAATGGCCAATATATTAAATGATTTACTATATATTAAAAATAAAATAACCCATAAATTCTGTTAATATATTACAATATTGATATATTGTAATGTATGCAATTTCATGAATTTTTTTGGGGGGGAGGGGAGGTATAATTATATTATACTATACTATAATATAATTATAAAAAATAAAATACAATAATATAATAATAATAATAATATAAAAATACAATAATATATAAAAATAAAATAAAATACAATATAATATAATATAGTATAATATAATACAATACAATACAATACAATACAATACAATATAATATAATATAATATAATATAATATAATAATACATATAGAATATTTTAATAAAATGTATTATGTCACACTATAAATACATAGGAAGGGTCATTGCTAAAATATAACCCTACTGCTCACACACTCACTCACTGATAATATCTTTTGGTTCAATTTTACTATATATTATGATTATTTTAGACAAAAGGAAAATCTAAGTGTAAAAGTACAGTACATGTGCCTTTTTTAGTAAAGTGGTCGATCAGTATGGGTTAAACTTTTAAAATTCCCCCAACAGATAAATACAAAAGTTACATACCTTTCTCAGCAGGCAGCAGATCCTTTCAATATTTCGCAGTCTTTCGCGCTGTAAAGAGAAAAAAATATCTGTTAAGTCTTTGATAACACCTAAATTGAGAGTCTTAAGAACAAAACTATAAAGGCCACGTCCTTCATCAGCTGCTAAAAAGTAGACGATGCATCAAAAAAGCAGGAGTTGTGGAGAAGATTTGAACTAAGCTTAAAAGTGCACATGCATTCATAGGTGTTTGTGGCACAGCTTTGACATGCACTGCTGCCTAAGGCTCTTGTCTTCCCCAGCTCCTGGCCAGTCTTCCTCTGCAAAAACATAGAGCACTACACACTGGCAAGGACATCAAGGGACTTGCATTTAGAAAAACAACTGCCAAGAGGAGGAAAAAACAGCAGGGAGATTGTTGAATGGCATGTGAAAATGGCATATGGCGATTACATCCAAACATGTATGTTTTGGGGGGCAGGAAAAGTGGCGGTACTCTCCAGGGACAATGTTTCAAGATCTATTTTTATATTTACACTCCTAGACATAGTAGTTCATGTTTTATCATTTAATCACATGTGTGCAGTGAAATAAATCGAATTCAACAGAGATCTCAATGCAAAGTATTAAGATTTAAACCAGGTTAGAGGTTTTTTGCATCCTGAATTGACTTTCTCTGGATGCAATTTTTTGTCATACATGCATTATGGAATAATTTTACATATTTGAAGGCACTAAAAGCAGCGGAACCCAATAGGAGGCATGAATGGATGTATGTTAAGGCAAAAATTAATCTTACATGAGTAACACAGAAGAAAAACTACATATGCCACTTGGCGGGTGGAGTGCAAAGATGCTGTTTTCTAAGTCTAAACATACATATTTGATTGCTATTTTTTGAATTCACATTAACTTCATTCAACTCAATGCATTATTTACACTACTAGCCTGCACATGTAAATAATTAAATCATTTGTACTGATATTCACTGATCCACAGAACCACCCATAGTGACCAATACAACACTCCTACGCAGCAAGAATACTCTCTTTATCAGAAATAGCCTTGTTAGTCAGTTTAATCACACACATTCACTGTAAAATTAAAATCTGTAAAATTAACAGTAAAACAGCAGCTGTGGTTGCCAGAATTGTAGCATAAAAATACGGTATAAACGTTTTAGGTTTTATGGTTTTAACTTACATTTAAATAATGTAATTCCATTAACTGATATAATGTTAATGTACCAACCTATTGAAGCACTAAAATCTGTTTTGTATCTTTGTAATACACCGATAACCACCAAAAGCAGTTGGTGATGAGAAAGTCACATGATGAACCAAAGCCCATCACAAGCAGCTTTTAAATATTATTATAGAAGGTGCACAGTGTCATTCACACAAACACTAAACATCGTCATGGTAACACACACGAAACTGAAATAATGCAATAAACTTTAATTTAACAACATTAGATGTAACACACAACCTTAATGTACAAAACTGATAAGATAAAACTAAGAAAAATGTAACGCAGGGAATTCTGTGAAGTCAATTTACGGTTATTTGCTGTAAATTGTACATTCTTTTTCACTTCTGAAAACGGTATACTACTGTAAAATTACATGCAACGTCCAATACAGTTTTTCACTGTATATAGTAGGGCAACTTACAGTTATCCATTTAACAGGTTTTTACTGCAGCATTTTTACAGTATTTTACCGTTAAATTCATGTCAGTTTTCACAGTGTACACACACAAACTAATGATGCTGTATTCTGTTCCTAGAATGTTTTTACATGTACAAATGTTTTTTAGACAGGGGAAAAACTGAAATATGACATAATTTATTTTATTTTATTTGTCCAGGCTCAAATAATATCCTGTATAATATGTATTATTTTTGTTTAATAATATAATATAATATAATATAATATAATATAATAAATTCAAACAATTCATCGCGATTAATCGCATCCAAAATAAAAAGTTGTTTACATAACATATGTGTGTGTGAACTGTGTATTGACCAACACATGCAATATATATTTTAAAAAATATTTACATGTATATATTTATATTCATATAATTTATATTATATTATATATAAATATATTTAATATCTAAACATAACACATTTTTCTTAAATGTATATATATATATATACACATAATAAATATACACAGTACACACACATATATTATGTAAACGTAATAGATGCAATTAATCACAATTAAGCATTTGACAGTACTAAATATAATTAATATACTATAATATTATATTATATTATATTATATTATATTATATTATATAATAATATTAACTAAAACAGTTTTACTACAATTATCCTGTAATATATTTATCAAAGACACAAATAATTCCTCTCAAAGAACAAACCAAACTGGCACTATGCTTGTTTGCTGAATTTGTGAAAAATAATTGATATGCGACTATTTTCCCAAAGTTTCCTCAGTGCATTTTAAGCAGTTTTTTCAAGGCTTTGATTGGCAACCTCCCACTCTCTTGTTCCAGCACACAGCTGTGTTTCAGAGATTACACCAAACATCCATGAAAGTTACACTCAACTCTCGGACTATTTTTGGAGCGCACCTCATTTTAGTTCATCCGAATTTGCTTAAGACATTTTTTTGCACCATTCCTCCTCAACAACAGCATGCAAATATATTCCACTGGCAGCCATAGCGACTGGAGATAACTGCAGCCATATCAGCACTTTTAATTAGCAGGCAATTAGACTCAGCTCCCTTTGAAATATTCGTCAGCACAAATTCTGCCTGACAAGTGCTGGCATACAGTGTAAACAATATATTAAATATAGGACAAAGAGTCAATACAGCAGTGAGAATATTATGTTCCTGAGCCATAGAATCTGGAACAGACAAATGGGTAATTCTTGACGAATATACAAATGCAAACACAGCTCTAACATCTCTGTAGCACAAATAATATTCAGCGATGGCGTTAAAAGTGCACAAACAGATGTGATCGAAAGCTGAACTTCTGAACAAATAACACATGCCATTTGACTCCAAAAGAGACCATCCGTATCCAGTTCAAAGTGGGCCTTTGTCAAGTGACCTCTAGGTGGATGTGGTAGATAATATTGTTACCATAAGTACTGAATTAGCTAATGTCTTAGTAATGTTCCTGTAGCTCAAATCGCTCATATTGTGCATGCTGACAAACATCTGGATCACAAAACTCTTGCCGTCATCCAAGCAACATAATGATACCTCTAATTTAGTGTTGTTTTACATTGAAATCAGCCACATGCATGGTAATGTCTGTCTAGAACATTAGCATGATAAAATATTAAAAGCTTGCACGCATCAGGCAGCGCAGCAGATACAAATTCCGTCTAATGAGCTCATAACGTTAACATGAAAGATGCCTCGTTTCAACACATAAAGAAAACTCATCAAGGATTATTAGAGAATCCTATAAAAAAATAGCATCAGAAGTGTTTAATTGCTAGAGAATTATGTGTTGAATGCCTTCGCAGAATTAGCCGGGCAGCAAGGGCAGTTAAATGTGATGGTTCTGCTAGCTCTCACTCTTTAATTTATGAGAGATATTAAAGTTTAAAATGTTTAACCCTCACTACATTTTGTAAGATTTATGCTTAAAACAAGAAAAACACTATTTTCCAAATGGGGTAAGAAATGCTCAAGATGGATTCTGTGTTATCTTATGATAATATCTTTAGCAATTTTTGATCACAAGTTTTTTAAAGAATTATTTAAATATTATTTAGATTTTGTGTACATGAAAACAAGACAAAACTAGGGTTGCGAATTGAGTAATCATTTTTAAGTAAATAATTACAGTTCTCAGTGTTCTCAATTTATGTCAGTTAATCTAACTTAAAAATCTGTAATAATAATTACATACTGATCAACATAATCATATAAAAGAATCAAAATAAAGAAATTATATTTTGCATATTTGTTTAATAGCATTTTTTTTTTACTATCAAGGGCAGTCTCACCTATATCTATACCGATACCAGGAGTGATACTAATACTGCTATTATTTACATGTATTATATGTATTTTACTATTATTTTTGCGTATAACTAGAGGAAACACTATTTGCCAATGGGGTAAGCAAAATAAACTTAATTCAAGATTCTATATTCTGTTTTATCTTATAAAAAACATCTGTTTACTATGATATGGAAGCATGTTTCCACTGAATAAAAAAAATTTAAAAAGGTAATTGCGACTTTGCAACTAACAATACTGACTTTTTTTTTCTTCTCAGGATTGCGTGCTACAAACTCGCAGTTCTGACCTTTTTTCTCAGAATTGTGAGATATAAACTCGCAGCTGGAGTTATAAAGTCAAAAAAAGCGGGATATAAACTCGCAACTGCGAGAAAAAAACTTTCCAAAATATAAATTCACAATGCTGAGAAAAAAGTCAGAAAAGTCTGAAAAGTCAGAATTACGAGATAAAAACTGACTTTTTTCTCAGAAAGAGTTTATATCTTGCACTTGTAATTTTTTTCTCAGAATTGTGAGACATAAACTTGCAATTCTGAGAATACATCAGAATTTTTCCCCCTCAGAACTAAACTTTATAACTTTATAACTTTATATCACAATTCTGAGATAAAAAAATCATTCATCAGTTCTGACATTTTTCATTTTTTGCAATTGTGAGTTTAGAATTGTGTGATATAAAATCGCAATTGTGAGAAAAAGGCTTAAAATTCCGAGATTTTACACAATTCCGATTTTTTTCACAGAACTGCGAGTTTATATCTTGCAATTGCGCCTTTTTTCCGGCAGATTAAATCGCAATTCTGAGAACCTATTAGTCATTTTTCCCCCTAAGAAGACTTTATAACTCACAATTGCTGGTTTATATCTCACAATTCTGAGAAAAAAGACAGAATTCTGACAAGAAAAAACTCAAAATTCTGAGATATAAAGTCATAGTTCTGATAAATACAATAAAGTCACAATTCTGAGACATAAAGTTGCAATTCTGAGAAATAAAGTCAGAACTGCGAGATATAAACTCACAATTCTTTTTAAATTCGTTTATATCTTTCAATTGTGAATTTTTTTGAATTGTGAATTTTCAGTTGTGAGTTATTAAGTCAGAACAGTGAGATATGAACTCGCAATTCTGAGAACATATCAGTCTTTTCCCCCCTCAAAACTGGACTTTATAACTTGCAATTGCAAGTTTATATCTAACAACTGTGAGAAAAAAAAAAACTGAATTGCAAAAAAATGTCAGAATTATATATTTTTATCTTGCAATTTTGACTATTTCTTGAAATGGCGAGTTTATATTCTGCTATTCTCACATCATAAATCACAATTGCAAGTTTATATCTCAATTTTAAGAAAAAAAGTCAGAATTGCGATTCTGTATTACACAATTCTAAGAAAAAAAGTCAGAACTGCATGATATAAACTCGCAGTTGCAAGCAAAAAACTCAAAATTCTGAGATAGTCGCAGTTCTGAGAAATACTGTAAAGTCGCAATTCTGAGAAATAAAGTTGCAATTCCTAGAAAAAAGTCAGAACTGCGAGCTAAAAACTCACAAACCTAACTTTTTTTTCTCAGATCTGCGAGTTTGTATCTTGCAATTGTGATTTTTTTCCTCAGTTATCGGATCAGAATCATGAGATATTAACTTGCAATTCTGAGAACATATCAGTCTTTTTTCCCACTTCAGAAATGGACTTTATAACTTGAGAATTGCAAGAAAAAAAGTCTGAGTTTTTATCTCGCAATTTTGACTTTATTTCTCGCAACTGCAAGTTTATATCCTGCTATTCTGATTTTATAAATCGCAATTGCGAGTTTATATCTCACAGTTTTGAGAAAAAGTTAGAACTGTGAGATAAAAACAAATAATTCACAAACTCACATTTTTTTTTTTAATTTGGTGGCAGAAACAGGCTTCCATACTATCAAGTACTATCAAGACCAGTCTCACAGTTATTTATACCAATACCAGTAGTGATGCCAATACTGCTTTTTTTTGAGGAAGAAATTCATGTTTGCATCCAGTAAAGCATGGCTGATCACAAATACATGCCGACTGCCCCGTTTCAACACAAACAGCATAATAAAACTTCAGCGTACCCTCAGAAAAAAAAAACAATTCTGCATTAATTGTGTGAATTACTGCATCTATGTTAACTGCATAAGTTAATTCTCAGACCTAAAAACTACTCATAAAGAAATCACGTTGCTGTCTGGTTACGAAACGCACATTAATACCAGGTGTAAAAGGAGCCTGAGGGACTGAACACAGTGACTGCGGCACTACTGTGCAGACTAGAGTCATAAAGGGAGCTCCAATGAGAATCACAGGATGAAATCCTGACTTCCTCCCAGCTGAAGACTGACAGAAGCCACCAATTAGCCAGGCAGGGTGTGAGATTGACTTGACTGGGTGGTGAGATCAGCTAGGAGGCCATCAATCTTTTAGCACCCCCCACCTTCCAGATCCTCCATAGTTCCCTCCAGTCTGACAGAAGGGTGGGTGACATATAGAGCGTGTATCTCTTACTTTGACACTTTGTTGGGAAGACAGCAATAAATTACGACTACAGAAGTTGTGCGAGGAGCAGATATGTGACTCAGATACTTTGTCTACACGTCACAGTGCCACTTTCTGAGTAAGACTTTCTGACACGAAGTCCAAACGACCAAAAATATCTGCATTCGCCTGCACCTCTTGCTTTGTTTTCTGTCACTACGTAGCCTGGCGAGGTATCAAGCACACACATGTAAATTATTCTGCTATTCTGGCATCTAGAATGACAATGTTGTTCTAAACTTTTGGATAACAGTTGGTGTATCCAAAAAGCTGGAAAAGTTGCCTCATTTTGAATTAATTAGTGAGATTAAAGCTGCCAGGGCCTCCAGCAGAGGAAAGACAACACATAGACAGCTGCTCTATGGATTATTCATGCAATGCTGCGGATGACAGGAAATGTTTCAGAGTTTGGGGTAGGCAACACACCTGGTGCCTGCAAAAGATCAGAGGGCTTGCTTAAATATATTCCCACCATAAACAAATAAACCCATGCGCATACAAACTCTTTCATTTCCATGAAAGTGCAGGAAAGGGGAATGAAGCAAATGATCAACTCCATTATTTGCATGACTTACCGCGTGAAGTGGATTGCCCTGATCGATCGGCACCTTGAAGTCTGCCTGAAGCTCATCAAAGGCTGTTATCTGAAAACCCAAAGAAAAAGGAAACACGATCATTATCGTTAAGATAGACGTGTGGATTTGCTGCATTTATATATCAGGAATATCCAGTGTATCATGGTGGAAGCAGTGCTTGATGTGACAAAAATTATACAGATTGCAAAGGCATATGAAATTATCCCCTTTAGTAAGTGCATTAGAGCAAACAGGGTCTCATGGTGCCTCATGGCTATAGCACATGCACAAGGCAAAAGAAGCCTAAATTAAAGTTAGATCAAATTAGACAAGCTTATTTCCCCTGTTACAGACCAAACTGCCCTCTCCTCCTACACTACCTCTCCCGTAGTATATCAATGCTCTCTCCGCTCTGTAGGCGACATGAGCAGTAAAAATGGGGTTTGATTTTGACTGCTTTTCTGCTTGGCTGTCAGATAAGTGTGTGTGAGTAACCGCTACATAGCCAGAAAAAAAAAGCATTACGTACACGTTTTAAATCTGGCCATCCTTTAATAATCACATTTAAATTTGCACCACGAAGGAGGGATCACTGAACCATAGAAGCTACACAAGTGACATAAATAACTGAACACTTCTGTAAATGTTGATGAAGCATAAAAACCACTTAAAACGGGTTAATTTAAAATAAGGCCAGGTTTAAACCTGACAGCAGCGTATGAATCTTAATCACAGTTGTAAGAAACTCTAAATGTTTTTGCATATGCCTTCTAGACAGTAAATCAACAAAGAATGTAACATGTGCACATTGCATCCATGTGGAAACATTGCTGTTTTGTTCCCTATGTGACATCAGTTTACCCATCTGGGGATTACGTTGTATTGAAAAAAAGAAGAAAAAGCTGAGCTGAATGGAGAACTGTACTGTACTTTATATAAATATTCTCGTAATGCACAAAACAATAATTGTTGCTCCACTGCGTCTTTAATATTTAAAATGATTAGAAGTGATTTCCTCAAACATTCTCATATTTATCATGATTATGATGATGATTATGACACATTGTGTTTTGCTGCTTGATCGCCTGCTGTACTGTCTACAAATCATATCATGCTTGACTTCATCCATCACCTCATTCTCTAACACTGACCCAATACCCATTATTTCCAGAATTGTGTTAATATCAACTTAATCCTCTTAGTGGTATTACTCATGATTTTGTTAGAGTCTTTCCTAATACTAGCTATGACAAAACCAACATAGACTCAATATCATAACTCTGTTATGATAACAGAGTTACAATACTATGCAACTTGGTCTCATGGCGAAAATGTACCTGGAGGAAATTTTTGCAAGGCGTGAAATACCAATAAGTACATGTCACTGCAGGTTTGAAACAGAAATGTCCACTGAGTGGCACTAAAAGAGTGTTCAGTACAGATAAACTCTAGGCAAAGGCTAGATGGTATACAGATGTACTGTACAATAATTACTGTTTTTACATTACTGTAAGGGGTAGGTTTAAGGTTGGGGTAGGTGGAGACTTTAATAAAACACAATCTAATAGGTAGAAAATGTAATTTATTTGACGTTTTAAAATGACGCACCATCTGCACTACACCTAAACATACTCGATAGTCTATAAAAGCGAATGTGACGTAAAAACGAAATTTCAAGCATGCCGTTTTAGCTTGTTTTTCAATCTCTCATTTTTCAGCTTTTTTTATCCTGAGTCATGTTTTTCACAGGATTCGTACCCAAGCAGGGTTGCCAGGTTTTCACATCAAAACATGCCCAATTACTACTCAAAACTAGCCCAAAACTAATCCAATCATGTTTTGAGGTCTGCACGTTTTTGAGGCTTCAACCCGCGGACATGAAAAACAACCCGTGGCAACAGTATTAAAGTAGCCCAATTCCGCGGGAAAACCATGGACTTGGCAACACTGTACCCAAGGTTTCCGCAGTCCAATTCCGTACTGCCTGAGCTACCGAGCAAGCTTGTTACGTCCGGTGTTGTGTCAATTTGTACTACCCTTTCATGTACACCTACACTGTAAAAAACAATTTGTTGAGTCAACTTAAAATAATTTGTAACCTGGCTGCCTTAAAATTTTAAGTTCAGTCAACTCAAAAAAAGTTTATTCAACTTGAAATGTTAAATTATACTAAGTGACAACTCAGATATTTGATTTGAATCAACTTAAAATTTTAAGGCAGCTGGGTTACTTACCCATCTGTTAAGTTTAACAAACCCAAATATCTAAGCTGTTACTTAGTACAACTTAACATTTCAAGTTGACTAAACTTATTTTAGTTGACTGAACTTAAAATTTTAGGGCAGCAGGGTAACAAATTATTTTAAGATGACTCAACAAATTGTGTTTTTTATTTTTTACAGTGTACCCCAACCCTAAACCTATCCTTACTATATTAAAAATACAGTGTTGGTAGCATTATTTGTCAGAACACCAGAAGGTGAAACATACGGAGATGTAATCATAACTGTGTACAAAAACGATTAAAAGTGCTTGATGTTTTACCGCCTCTAGTGTTCATTTCTTTTGGAAACTGCAGTGATATGTACTTATTAGTACATATTTCACATCTCGCAAAAAAGTTCTCCCAGGTATGTTTTTGTCATGAGACCAGGCTTATACTATGTTATGATATCAAAACACTTTTACCATAGTGTATAATTTGTAAACTAACACCTTCTGATGTTTGCATCCCAACCAGATTTATATGTATGGCTTTTCTGATGTTGTAAACTTGCTCGGAGGCACCCCCGGTAAGCACTGCACTTGTGATGCAGAGCGCTTCAGGTACAACCGAATTCTGTGAATTGTGACTCATGATAAAATAGCTGAAAGACTTGTAGAAGCAGGCTTTACCATTAGGTTTAGAGTAGGGTTTAATGTAGGTGGTGTGTTATTTCAAATGGAACCTGTTTTTGTGAATGTAGTACATAAAAATCTAGTCTGTATAGTGAAGATGTTTTGTTCTAGTGAAAAGGACTGTACCTCATATACTGACATTATTCAAGTCATTATAGCACATGCAAGCCTGTTTAACAGTTCTCCTTGTAGCATAATCAAGTTGCCCTTCGATATTTAACAAGAGCTCTTCGAAGTACAGTAGCTTGAGGGCTTACTGATTTAAATGTGCCACAATTAGGACGACAGCTATACATCTCAATACATTTAAACTTTCACAGATGAACGCACCACTGCATTCATAGATAATCTGTTAAATACTGTTCTAAACTGTGCATCTTTGCCAGACGTTTGTGGGCACTTATGTGTTGGTTTCCAATGACTGTGAAAGTGGACTCGAAACATCTGCTGAGGGAGCTTTTGACTCTCAGTGTTAGTTAAGCTAATGTGGGGATCATTTCTCCTCAGATGTAGAATAACACACAAGGGGAAATATGCAGATTAGGCATCCCTTTAGATCCCTTTGAAAAGGACGACAGATAGATTCCGCAGTGCTCATAATCTAAGTTGAGATAAAGAAAGATAGACTTAGCAGTTTTTGAAAACATTCGCTACTGCAGTTCAGTTTGGCACCACTATTGCATAAATTACACACTTCACTTTTTAAAGATACTGTAAGCGATTTTAAGGATATCGCCAGTTATTATTCCAATATTCAGTGTCACATGATCATTCAGAAATCATTTTAATATGCTGAAGAAGAAACATTTCTTAATATAATCAAGTTATGCATGTCTAATGTTTTGTGATACATTTGTTTCAGGATTCTTTGATGAATAGAAAGTTCCAAAGAGCAGCATTTATTTGAAATTTAAATCTTTTTTTAATATTTTAAATGTCTTTACTGTCACTTTTGATCAGTGTGTCTTTGCCGAATAAATATATGAACTGACCCCAAACTTTTGCTAGCAGTAAATAAATCATAAATATTATATAATAGTAGATGCTTTGCCAGTTTCTTTGTGGAGGGCTCTTAAAAGCGTGAAATGTACTTTCATAGGATATTGTCCCTGTCTGCTGCTTTTCACACCACAGCTCAAGATAGTCCCTTGGGATTGTGTGCATTTGTGTGATGCCATCAACCAATAAGTACTGTCAGCATGATAATTGTATATATAAATAAGAATTTATGTGCATTATTACAAACAAAATCACTTGCAACATTTAGGATGTTAGCTGAAGGGCACTTAACAACTAAAGTTCTACTGATATTCAGAATTTCCCAATGTCCCAGCACTCAATAATTGTGATTTCATAAAAATAGGTCTTTTTTAAAGCAGCAGTTGCTCTCTTTAATATGTCTGGGTGACATACTGTATTCCAGCATGGCTTAAAAGGACAAATGAGGAAGCTGTCTCATAATGCATACTCTAAATTCAGTGCATTCAACAAAAAAACATACTGTACGATATGTAACAACCTACACTCAAAACCTAAAATGTATTCAATTTGCTGACGTGAAAGAGGGTCGACGTGTCAGGATTTTCCCCATTGTGAGAGGATCAAATTAAGTCTATTAAAGATTCAAAAGCTGAAACCGCTGAGGACAGCATTTCTGCCTTCCTCACACAGTAACTGACAAATAAAAGGAACTTCTTTTAGAATAACTAAAGGACAGTTTTAGGGATATTGGAAATAGATTGAGATGAATGATGGGGTCTGGGTCAAATGTGATGTCCTCATAATTACCCCTTATTTAACCCTTGAGGCTATAATGTCTGTTGCTATGCAAAAGCAAGCCTAGGGCAAACGACTGTGCTGACCCAAATCTAGAGCAGTCTTGCAGTGCTGTGAATTTGAGCGAGTGCTTTAATGCAGCTTTCCTCAAGGAAAAAAAAACAGTGTTACACCTTGCATAAAGTGCACAGACATAAAGGACAGCGTAACATCAAAACAGGTCACTATGGCTAATACAGTTGAACTGTAAGAGGGTTGTATGCAGCTATGTGTTTCCTGAAATGGATAAAAACGATCTGAATCAACCCACAAAGGTGTTTTGGCTATTAGAGTGGTGGGAAACCCAAAAAAGGTGTGCAAAAGACTAACCCAAGCTGGTGCCACAAGTCAGGATATGCGCCAATACTCTCACCCAAGTCTAATTTCAAGTCTAATCAATTGACACTCATCAGTGACTTAGTTGATGTAAGACATGCTGGAGACATGCCTAAAATCAAAGAGGCTTTGATCTGGTGATGGACAGTTTTTTCTGATGCAGCAACCTCTGCTCGAACACATGCATGCCATTCTGCAGCAGTATATTTTCACAAAGCACGTCAAAGATGCAAAGACTTACATGCCAGATCGCGAAGAAGATGAGAGAAGCGCAGAGGACAAGGGAAAGCATATAGCAAAAGGCAGCGAAAGTAAACATAATTGAGAGGAAACTGGAAGGAAAATCTCCAGGAGAGAAAACGGTGCTCGAGCCAAACTGGACTGAATGAATGGAAGCAGTTACGGGGCACGCAAGAGGGAGAGCATCGTGTTCTTCATCAAAATATTTGCAACAATGTGTTGCAAACCTCGGCTTCAGTTCAGTGCAGTCGTTTTGCCATATTCACGAATGAATACAAGAAAGTCCAGTGGTGTGTCGATTTTGCGCGAGTTGCAGCACTGTTGCGAAGTCCCTGTGAGATCAAGGCATTTGTGGACGGTTAAGCAAATGATGCGTTAACATTGTCCCTTATGGTGTCGTCGGCAGTGATAGTCCATTTAAAGATGGAGATTGTGCGCGGTGACGACTTTGGAAATGCACAACTTTCAGTTAATACACTGACACACGGTCCTGGCGATCAGTTCACCTTCCTTAACCGAAGGCGCAAGAATATATGCCGGCTAACAGGTGGATTTAAAGAGCTCTCTCTCTCTTTCTTTAGCTCTGTTTCTCTCTCTCTCCAATCAGACACTGGGTCAAAGCATGTCCCACAACATCACCTGCCATTACTTTTTAAAACAGCGACATTCACACCTCATGAGGTGAAATAAATACAAGTGTACCATTTAATTTAATCACATTTTCACTCAATACCCCCCAAAAATACCCCAGCTGCCCTCACACCGTAACTCATATAGATTGAGTTATAAACAGAAATATATAGCCTATAAGTCTGTATATTTTAAGGGATCACAACTAGCTATGTTCTGACAGGAGGAGATTCATTTTAAAAATATTCCTCTTTTATAAGGTTTCACAGCTATAAATAACACTTTCAGATATTTAAAATTAGTTAATATCAAAGTCAGCCCTCATCCTGGCAGGCCACTTTCCGTATTTCATGTGCGTCGAGTTCAGAAACATCACTCTGGCTCTGGTAATTTTATAGCTTTTTATATTTTAAATAATTATGCATGTTGCATAAACTTTCAACCCATTTCCTCTAGTCTGTCCAGTATAGCCTACTCAATAAACAGTACAGGGTGTCAGTTCAACAGCAGCCTATAATATACGTAATATTTAGGCTATACAATACAATATTAAGATTATATAAACCAATAGACACCTGTAATAAACCAATACACATCATTACAAAATTTGTAATAGTTTTACTGGTTATAATGGGACTTGTATCGATTTTTATGGAAACTGTAATAGACCCTGTAGGTTAGTAATTGGTCGCCTTCTATTGGTGGCTTCTTAAAAACACTAAATCCTAATGGACTGTCCCAAAACACACTACAGAAAACCTTTTTTTGAATGGTTTTAACGTTAAAAAGTTGATGGTTGGTAATGTTTGTAATGATATTTGTACTGGCATTTGCTTTTTTTTCAGGATAAGTAAGGATAAATTACCCTCTTGCGCCATCTTGCGTTTAAAAACTCTAAAATCAGGCACATACTAATTATGATTTGACAAAATTTTATAATGACACAAACAAATAGATCGACAGAATTACATGGCTAAATATGACTACATAATGCATATTATTAAGTAAGTGAATAATTAAACAAATATGTAGGCTACACGATCGATTTACAGTCAAACTGTTTTGTTTATGTTCTCCCGGCAACGGATTATCACAATTAGTTTTGTCTACAGCCTTTTTAACTCTCTGTATAAAGACCATCACTCCCTATGAACGGATCAATAATACAAAATGGACAGGAGGTAAGGTTTTTCAGAAGATATTTAGTCCATAGTGCAATATACAGTCTAACATTAATCTTTTATTTAGGTTATATTATATACTATTATCATAATATAACACTTAACTGTCTACATTAACGCTGAATTCAGCCACTATGTGTTTTACCCCTCATAAAGTGAAGTGTTTTTGAAGTGAAGTGGTTTTATGAGAAGCAGGATGCAGTGGTAACAGACATATTGAAATCACATGACGATACGCAGTATCATTTTTTAATGTGTGTAAATAATTAAATCAAACTAATTAGCTTTTAATTGGCACTATTTCTGAAAATCTTCTGTATCTTTTTCGCAGAAATATTTGTTTAGTTACAACACAAGAAATGTAGGCCTACATTTACTAAGTTCAAAAAGTACTGCATAACAGATCATTCTCTTTACGTTTTTTTCTTTCTTTTTCCCCTTTTCTTTTCTTGTCACAGTGAAGTGTCACAGTCATACACAGATATAAAGAAACACACAGACTTTGGTGACTCATTCTGGAATTTTGGAAAAGAGCAGGACTTCAAGCCTCACATTAGACATGTTGAGCCTGTTCTCACTGAGTAACTATTTCATGAATCAGTTTCTCTCCCATAAAGTATTAAAAATTGATTCAACTGCAGTTGAAGTTACTTGTGAATGACAGCTTTTCAATTTTTCCTTCAGTGCTTGAAGCAGTAGAAGCAAAGTGTCAAAGTTTTCTTGCATAACCTGAATCATAAATTTTGAATCATTTTGAGTGGGACACATGAGAGACTCTTGAGTCCTAATTTTAAAGCTCTGAGGTTTCAACATTGTAGTTGATTGTGAGACACTTGTGCTGTGTTTCTAGCCATTGGCAATATTTCAAATGCTCAAGTCAAACATAATGTCTATGTGTAGTCTATGCTTTTATGCTGAAGAGTTTTTAATTCGCATTAAATTAATATGATATGAATGGTTTTAGATGTGACCTTGACTGGAAATCCCAGTTGCGCTGGATACCTGAACCTCGATACAGTGATGCCCCATTTCCACACATCAAAGACATAAAGTTTCCCAATGAAAGGAAACTGATGAGATCCTTCCCACGTGAGTCAGGCTTTGATCAGCAGTCTATCTGTTCAAGTATTAATAAACAGATCTCTAGTGGCAGCTGTACATAAAAAAAAACCTCCCTATGACTTCATTAGTGTAATCACTAAGCCTGTAACATCTAAGACGCTTATAACTCTACTTTTACATCCTTCTTTGGAATTTGTCATTAGATTTTAAAATCTTTTATATTTATTGGCATATCCATTTAGAGGCTAATAGGGTGTCTGCATCTGAGTGGAGCTTTTATCCAAACTTCGGACAGCCTAAGACCTATCACACTGGAAAGAGATGTTTTATGGATGGTATTAATCATACAAGAAACATGAAATGCATTTCAGAAAATTCCCTGGAATCATCCATAGGGAGGAAAAAGCACGGTAAGAGATACATTATCAATGCTAATAATGTTACTCCCTTATACTGTTCTTAGCTATTCATATAAAGAGAAATTGTATTCAGTGTTGTGTAGTCAGTGTACCCCATGTTGCTTTAGGTCATGGGTAATTTATCATTTTTTTTTCTAATATATAGTGCAAAGTTCAAAACATTTGTATTCTGAGAGACATTCAGAACTTTAATAAACCATATCTTCTTGTTTTTTTTCAGCCACAGACAAATGCAGCATCTACCCTTCAACAAAGGTCAGACCATTTCTAGTTCCTGAGTACAGCTCTGACTTTCACAAATATGAATCATCACTGCGCACAGCCACTTTTGGGTAAGCACCAACATGCTTACTTTAGAAGATAGTAAGATAGACTAAAAAGATGGGACTGTAGCCATGTTTTATTGCAAATCAATGAACATAAAAACACTTTTTGTTCCACTTTCTGTGAAGGGATATATCAAAGTATGACATTTCTAAACTCCCCATTAAAACTGAACATACAAACATCCGACAATAAGAACCTAATGATTTAACAAGACTAATTAACAAGAGAATGTGTGGATTCTGCTAAATCATATAGAGGACTTAGCCTAATATTTCACCTACCTGACCAGAAATTATAAGAACAAACACGAATGTTGTCAAGATGCTTGCCCTAGAAATCCTGGTTCAGTTTGTTTTTTGCACTCTTGTTATAACTTTTGGCAGTCTATAGCACTCCAAATGTTTTTCCCGGTCCAGCTATACAGCCCAAAACATAACAATAATTGACCATTTTCAGCAGCAGTAATCAACAAAATAGTTTCGTTCAGTTCAGTGGCATTTTTTTACGTTCAGTGGTGCCAGTATGGCAGGATTGATGATGCGTTGTGAAAACACTCTATTGATTTATCAACATAAATTAACAGGAAATATCTGGAAGACAAGGGTAAGAAAACAAAACTTTAAAATAAGAGCACAGACACCAATAATTTTTCTTATTATTTGTATATTACTTCAGGTCCAGGGCTTTCGCCACATTTAAACACTTTATTCACCTAAAACCCCCAACAAAAGACATCAGGTAGGTAAAAAAAAGACAAAAAAATGTATATATGTATATATGTATGTATATATATATTATAGTGGCCTGCACCATACAATTTCATGGATGATAAGAAATGTCTATGGAATTTCTTAAAGGAGAAGTCCACTTCCAAAACAAAGATTCACATATAATGTCTTCAGTCGTAAAGTCTTCAGTCGTAAAGAGATTATGTTTTCTGAGGAGAAAGAAGGGTCTTATCTAGCGAAACAATTGGATATTTTCATAAAAATAATAGAATTTATATACTTTTTAAAGTCAAACGCTCGTCTTGTCTCACTCTGCCTAAACTGTTTTTGTATTGGTTCATGACAGTTAGGGTATGTTGAAAAACTCCCATCTCATGTTCTCCCTCAACTTCAAAATCGTCCTATATTACTGTTTTACCTTTTTTGTTAAGGGTGTTTGATCTTCTTTGCATGTTCACTTTGCAAAGACTGCGTCAGTACTTCTGCAGTGATGTAGGATGATTTTGAAATGATTTTTGTTGTTGAGGGAGAAAATACGATTGGAGTTTTTCTACATACCCTAACTGTCTTGAGCCAGAATACACAGAGTTCAACGAGAGCAAGGCAAGATGAGCGTTTGAGAATAAAAAGTATTTAAATTGTATTTTGTTTATGAAAATAACCGATCGTTTTGCTAGGTAAGACCCTTCTTCCTCGGCTGGGATCGTTTACAAACGCATTTAAATTGCATTTTGGAAGTTCAAAATCGGGGCACCATAGCAGTCTGCTATGAAGAAAAATGCTGAAATGTTTTCCTCAAAAATCATCATTTCTTTACGACTGAAGAAAGAAAGACATGAACATCTTGGATGACAATGGGGTGAGTACATTATATGTGAATCTTTGTTTTGGAAGTGGACGTCTCCTTTAAGAGGTATGTACTGTGTATATTTACAGTCCACCGTATGCGGAGAAACATAGAAGTCGTGCTCGAGAGGAGGACATTCTTGAAGTCAAGAGGCTGAGCAGCTGGAGACCAGCTCCAGACATTTATGACAGGACAGTTTTGCCAGACTTCTAATTTGGAAGGAGTCACACCATGCATATATATTTATTGTTGATATTGTTAGTGTTTTCTATTTTGTTAGATGTTTTTGTGACCCTGGATCACAAAACTCAGTCAGTTTTTTGAAATTGAGATTTATACATAAATAAATAAGCTGAATAAATAAGCTTTCCATTGATGTGTGGTTTGTTAGGATAGGACAATATTTGGCCGAGATGCAACTATTTGAAAATCTGGAATCTGAGGGTAAAAAAATATTGAGAAAATTGCTTGCAATGCATATTACTAATTAAAAATTAAGTTTTGATATATTTACTGTATCTTTACTTAATATCCTAATGATTTTTGGCATAAAAGAAACATTGATAAATTTGACCCATACAAAATTGGCTATTGCTACAAATATAGCCATGCTATTTATGACTGGTTTTGTGGTCCAGGGTCACATTTTAGTTTTATCAAAGTGTTGAAGCAAATAAAATGCATTTTCTTTCCTTCAACACCACCTTATGCCTATCCACTGAGTGTATATAAGACTATTTAGATACTTTTGGTTTAGCTCTGGAACTGCATATTGGAAGGGGTTGAATCAGGACAAAATGCCATAGGCTACAGACAGTGAAAATGATTTGACCTTTTCTTTGCCTTATTAGTTGGAGGTCCTTCAAATAGATTTTCCTTAATTCCCTGACAAAGACAAATTAAGGTCATTTCACTGTGCCAAAATTGAATTGCAGAATAGAATAGGAAACCGTTAAGTATGATTGTGCAGGGAAGAAGTTTGTAATAGTTAATAAAAGACATCATTCACACCCAGTATGATATAATAAGCAAAAGTTGTATTGTAGTCAGTTTGTTCTTGCACTGAACCATGTAAATAACTGTTCATAAATTGTTATTTAATAAAATGAGGATCAAACCCAATTTGCTTGAAAGCTTTTTAAAGAAACCATTGGTTTTAGTTGCTTTTGTAAGAATTTCTATGGTGGACCATCTGTTGTGTTTTTATCTAGGGTAGTTTTGCTGCATAGTCATTGTCCATGTGGTTCATTCAAAGGGCAGATGAATAATACCCATGAGCTTATCAGCATTTTACAGTCTGTGTGTTGCCATTGGTATGCATCTATACTTTATCTGACCTAACACAGCACACTTTATCCTTGACTTGTATCACAGTTATGCAGTAGAGATATGATATTGTTTCACTCTGATAATGTTGTAAAATTTCCATAAAATCTACCCACAGGGTTATTCCAGCTCACAGTGTCATTCATATTTATATAGACCACAAATTTGGGGATCATTATGGAAGCTGTTTAGTCATTTTAGCCCCCAACTATATGTGTTAGAAACCTTTTAGTGAATGCCATTTATTTTTGCAGTTTGCAATTTTCTCCTATCATTAAGGGTCATTAGGGACAATTAAAGTAATGAATGAGAATGTGAGATGGGTTGAATAGCATTTGTCTATTTACTCCAGCCTTGTGCAGATACCTTTTGGGGGTCTGGGACCACCTGCAGCAATTTGGCGTCCTGAACCTTACACAACACCTTACAGGTATTACCTTATCTGGTGCAAACAGGCCTGCTTGTTTTCTAGCACTTGCCTGGGAGACATTTCAGACCTGCTGCATCACTGCAGTGAGAATGAATGTAAGGACCTTTTGTTTTGTCAGGTGTTTCTGTCTCCTCAAGAGAAAAGCTGTTGAGTCTAAGTGCACAGATAGAGGTCTTACAGATTCACTCTGAGTAGTTGATTTTCTATGCCATTTTCTAGAGTGTATAACTGTATGTGAACATATAATAAAAGTCATGATCCTAATCTGCATACCGAAATCTCAGATAACCAGACAGTGATTAATGTTTTATGAATCGGTAAAATATTGGCATCGAGGACACTGTGACCCCGGAGACTGTATTCTACACCATGAGTTTTTAAAAGCATAGCTTAAACTTGTGATTTACAGTGCCTTGTGAAAGTATTTATACACCTTCATTTTTTCATGTTTTGTTATGTTGCAGCCTTATGTTAAACTTAAATTACCTTTTAAATTACTTTTTTCCACATCAATCTACACTCCATACACCAAAATGACAAAGCACAAAACAGGTTTATAACAACGTATGCAAATTTAATAGAAATAAAACACTTGTAAATGATTACATTGCATAAGTATTTATACTCTTTTTTGGGACACTTGAAATTTAGCTCAGAAGCACTCATATCACTTGTAGATGTTACTACACTTTAAATGGATTTAAACTGTGGCAAATTCATTTGAATGAGTATGATTTGGAAAAGCACACACCTCAGAAAAGGTCTAACAGCTGAAAATGCATATCAGAGAACCAAGCCCTAAAGTCAAAATAACTGTCTGTAGAGCACAGAAATAGGCTTGCATCAAGGCACAGATCTGGGGAAGAGTTTAGAAAAAAAACTCTGCTGCATTGAAGGTTCACAGAAGAATGTAGGCTCTATAATCCATAATGGAAGATGCTTGGAACATCTAGGACTCTTCCTAGAGCTGGCCCTCTGGGCAAACTGAGCAACTGATGGAGAAGGGGCTTGGCTAGAGTGGTGACCTGATGGTCACTCTAGTTGAGCTCCATGATCATATATGCAGATGGAAGAAACTTGCAGAAGGACAAACATCATTGCAAAACTCCACCAATCCGGTCTTTATGGCAGTGTGGCCAAACTCAGACACATGAAAACCCACTTGAACTTTGCAAAAAAGCACCTAAAGGACCCTTAGATTGTGAAAAACAAGATTCTCTGGTCTGCTGAACCTCAATTCCAAGCATCATCTAAAGGAAATCAAGCACTGCTGATCATCTGCAGAGTACCATCCCAAAAGTAAAGTGTGCTGGTAGCAGCCTCATGCTGTGGGGCTGGTTTTCAGCAGCAGGGACTGAGGGACTCATCAGAGTAGAAGGAAAGCTCAGTGCACCAAAATATTAAGATAGCCTTAATGAAAACCCAGTCCAGAGCATTCAGAATCTCAGATTGGGCAGAAGGTTCACCTTCCAACAGAACAATGACCCTAAGCACACAGCAAGAGTGGCTTATAGACAACTCTGTGAATGTCTGGACTTGAACGCAATCAAATATTTATGGAGGAACCTGAAAATGTCTGCCAGCACCCATCCAAGCTGACAGCTTGAGAGGTAAAGAGGTGAGCTGAAGAATGGCAGATAACTGCCAAATGCAGATGTGCAAAGCTTCCTGCATCATACCCAAAAAGACTTGAGGCTGTAAAGGTGCTTCAACTAGGTACTGAGTTAAGGGTATGAATACTTATGCAATGTACTTGTTTCAGTGTTTTATTTTTAATGAATTTGCAAAGTTGTCACAAATCTGTTTTTATTGCTTTGTCTTTATGGAGTGTAAATTGATGTGGGATAAAAATAATTTAAAGCAGTTTAACAAAAGGCTGCAACATAAAATGTGAAAAAATGAAGGGGTATGAATACTTTTGCAAGGCACTGTAATAAGTGCTCATAAACGACTGTTGAGATAGTATTCTCAACTGAAAGGAGTTAGCGGATTGAACCAAGAAACAGTTCCTTAAGTGACAAATTAAAAAGCAAAATGCTCAATCCAACTGTCTGGGGACTGATATAAAAATGCGGAAGTATGGTCTGTAATTTTAACAACACCTTTTTGCGTCATCTGACGAACTGGACCTGTATCTCCAACTGCAACATATGAAGAAAGAGAACACACTGTTCTTTTACATACTACCGACTTTGTAACTATACAAAACTGGGTAAAAATTATTTGTAATTTAACATGATTTATTCCATTCAAATCATTAAATCAGCGCAATCGAATCAGTCGAATTTAAATGTATTTAATTGAAAAGAAGTTTATTGAAAAGAAACCGCTCAAAAGAATTCACAAATCAGGGCTTTTTCACTAATTCAATATTTACGCTTAGCTCCTCAACTCCTAACAAGGGACAAGGCTTATTTTTTCCTAAAATGTAGTTACATAAAAAGTAAAATATTATGTTTCTGGATATACTCAAGTAAAAGTAAAAATTTCCCTAAATGAAAATACTATTTATTGTCATTTATCTCATGTAATTGCACCAGACTTTTAAAATATCCCCTTTAATAAATAAGGAATTAGAATTTGATAAATCATTTACTTCACAATTTATTTACTGACCAAACTGCTGAGGATAATCAACCCATTAATGTTTGTTTAAAACTGATCCTGTTAGGTTGTTTGAGCCAAAAAATACGAGAGCTTACATTTAGTTAATATTTTCGGGAACATTACGAGATCTAATTTTTATTCATTATAAGGCTTTGTGAAACTTCACAACTTTTAAATTTGACAGATTTGATCGACAGACATATCAATACCATATATTTATTCACTGGTCCATATGTTCCTGCACTAAAGCAGCTATGGAGCGGGACGGGTTGACATAGCCCCGCCCCCGTTCTATATGCTTCCGAGACTTCCGGTTAAGAAATAACGAGAATAACACGTGTAGTAAACGATAAAACTGTTTGGACTACAAACCAGTGTGTTTACAATTAAGATAATACGTTACAATAATATGGTAAGACACACCAATTTGCAATATCAAGCAGCAAAACGAACTGTTTTGTACAGCAGCTAATAATAGCTGAACCGGAAGCCAGAGCCAAAAAAACTTTTTTGAGTTTTATTTTCATTTTTTTCCTTTGTAGTCACACCCCAGTCACCAGAGGGCGCCGTTTCCAGAGTTTTAATTCTTATACTCAGAAAGTGGAAAAGAGTTCTGTTAAGGTAAGTGAAGTGTTGTTTTGTAGAAAATTTTGTAGGTCTGGCCCTTCAGGGTAATCTAATTTAGTATGCATAAACAAGTCAGTATGCAATGTCTTTGGTGACAAGATGCAATAACACAGTGGTTAAAAACAACAAGAGTGATCGTTTGACTCCATTTGTGGGCAATTGTAAGCCATTTGAAGCCAATAACATGTTCATTTGGCTGTGTATTTGTTTACCGTCTTAAGAAAGGTGAATTGAGGGTAAATCAAGGATTCCATTGGTGAAGCCCATTAGACGCATTTTTTGCTTATTCATGTTTAAACCGACTTTTTGATATTATGTGGAGAAATGATTTGATTTTTTTTTTCTGACAGGCTAGAGTCTCAAGACATTTCAAGAATGGCTTTCCTCCTAGTAATACTTTTAACATTGACAATCTTTAAAGCTGGTGACAAGCTCCCTTGAGAATTTCTAGGCTCTACAGATCACCTTTTGAGCGCATTTATGTCAAAAGGCGAAGACAAATCCCTGGCACAAAAGTGCACAGAGCGCATCAGAGATCTTGCATCACTTATAGCATACTAATTTGACGTCCTCTTTTGGAATGAAAGCATTCAGAATACGAGGGGAGCAATTAAATGTATCTCAAGCCCTGGTTTCTTTTTATAAATGCGACGAGTGGCATTCAATGCAGATGTTGCCACCAATACATGTATTTCTTTATATATTCATCTTTTTATACTTCTTTAAAGACTAATTTAGAGATTTTCTGATTGGCTGGTAGTCTGTTCCAAATTAGGTGTGGAGTTCACTTTTTCATTGGACCGTCTCAGGGCCTCAGAGTGTATTGATTTACCCATGATCGCTCATTGATCCTTCGCCATCAGAGAAACACCCAACACAGCATTCTGTAAGGATTTGTTTCTGACAGTGGTACTGCTGTACGCTGACAGTATTAAGTAGAGTGCCTGCTGATTAACTACCAGCACTGTCTAAACAAGGCTACTGTACTGATAGGCTCTCTGGTTAAATGCGGTCAAGTACTACTACGGGACGACGGTGGTGGTCTCCTACTGTGTTCATGAAATACTAATGAAAGCTTTTCCAAATTTTAAATCTAATTTAGTTGGGAAATTGTCATTAGCACGGGTCACCAGAAGTCATAAGCTTAAGTTATTCAGATGGGAGTGAGGTCAGTGCGAACTCTAATGTATTTTAGTATTTACTCAGGCGTCTTTAAACAGAGCATAAATTAACATGTCAACCTGACAGCTGTTTTTATTCTCTGATTGTGCATTGATTTGATAAGTGGAGACGGTGGAAATCATGCTACAATTCTATGAGACGTCAGAAGTTAAGTTGTTGTTATTAAAGCAACCACTAGATGACACTGTTCATTTTCTCTTAGCGTTTGAGAATCAGAATCTTATCTCAGTGGCAAAATGTAGCTTTCTGAATGCAGAATACAGTGCAAAATAATTTTCTTAATCATTATTTTTCTTATTTTCCAGTAAAAATATTGAAACATCCTTATAACTAGATGCATTTAAGATGCATTTTCTTGTGGAGCAGAACATATTAAGTCAACCTGCAAAATGTCTGAGATATGGAAGCTTGTTTCCATCATGATATAAAAATAAAAAATGTAATTGTAACATTTGATCTCCCAGTTTGGACTTGTATCTTGCAATTCTGACTTTCAAAACTCACAATATGAGAATTGCAAGAAATAAACTCAGAAATCTCATTTTTCTTGCAATTCCTTTTTCTTTTCTGCCATGGAATAAAAAAGTAATTGTGATATTTTTTTTTTTTGTTCTAACAATTCAGACTTTTTTCCTCCCAACTGTGAGTTTATGTCTCTACGGTGGCGTTTTAGTGCTACATTAAAAAATAAAAAATCTAGGATTACGAGATTAAAGTAATAAAATTTTGAGAATAAAATTGAAGTATTACGAGAATAAAATTTAAATACTATAAAAATAAAGTCATGATATTTTGAGAATAAAGTCAAAATGTTTTGAGAATTGAAATTGTAGAAATTAAAGTTATAATACTGTGAGAGTTTAGCCTATATTGCGCATACAAATGGCCTGGATTGAGAGCACCGGGAGAAGTTAGATTTTATTCTCAAAATATTTTAAATTTATTCATGTAATATTTCGACTTTATTCTCGTAACTTCGACTTTATTCTCGAAATATTATGACTTTAATCTCGTAATCATAGTTTTTTTTCTCATAGTATTTTAACTTTACTCTCAAAATATTTCGACTTTATTCTCGTAGTATTTCGACTTTATTCTCAAAATATTTTGACTTTATTCACGTAATATTTCAACTTTATTCTCGTAATTTTTACTTTATTTTTGAAGTAAAATATTTCGACTTTATTCTCGTAACTTCGACTTTATTCTCGAAATATTATGACTTTAATCTCGTAATAGTTTTTTTCTCGTATTTTAACTTTACTCTCAAAATATTTTGACTTTATTCTTGAAACATTTTTACTTTATTCTTGTAATTTTGACTTTATTGTCGAAATATTTTGACTTTATTTTAGTAATATTTTGACTTTTTTTCTCAAAATATTTCTGCTTTATTCTCGCAATATTTCGACTTTATTCTTGTAATTTTGACTTTATTTTTGAAGTATTTTGACTTTATTCTCGTAGTATTTAGACTTTATTCTCAAAATTTCGACTTTATTCTTGTAGCATTTCGTAGTATTTTTTTAACATGGCATGAAAAACGGCATTGTAATGTCTCACAGTTTAGACTTTTCTTCTTAGAAAGAGTTTAGAGGTTGACCAATTGATCAATTATGTCGAATAATCGGCACTGATAGTTGATTACTTGAACTATCGGTTATGGGCAAAAATCCATAGCAATAGTTTTTCTGGGTTGCTGCAGAAGTATTGTTCCTTGTTAGATTGTGTTAATTTCAACATTTACCAATAGATTTTTAGACTTTAAGTGTAGACTTAAAATAAAATATTAAGTCACAAACGAGTGTGGTGCCAATGTGTTTTTGTGAAGTTGCATCTGTTAACATTAGTTAATGAACTAAAATTGATCAATGCATGATTAATATTTAATATTAATATTTTTTTTCCATTTTGAATGTGTGGTTCAGTACTATTTTTTTTGGAATAAAGTTCAGCACTGTTTTAGATTATTTTTTTAAAAACTGTTGGTTGATTAATCGATTATTAGCCAGTATGGTTTAACCTAGCTATCGGTATCGGTAAAATCCACCATCGGTCGACCTCTATGTGAGTTTATATCTCGCAGTTCTGACCTTTTCTTTCTCAGTGTCACATGTTCTGCTAAATCTCCTTTTAATGTTCCACACCAACCCACATATGTAGGAAGCAGCCTTTCAGAAGATCACTATCTTTATTCCAATTTCTTTGAGTGAGTGTTTAAATCAAAAGCGCCATGGGCCTCGCAAAGTCAAACCCAGCTGGAGCCGCATGTGTCTGGGCACTGCTCTAATTTGTCCATCGCATGAGCCAATCTGTGTAGGACACTGTCTGCTGGATCAGCACTTTATCTTCAGCCCACAATGCTCCTCTCCTCTATTGCTCCACTGTTCGTGTCTTTTGTTATTTTGCTCTGTTCTCCTGCATTCACTTATGGCCTGTGCTTTTTAATTTAGCTTTAGTGGTTAGTGGAGCCAGCAGTCAGCCCTCTGAATATACAGACTATTAACTTGTGTCCTTACACGAGCTGCAAGTTCACCTTGATGGAAATGCACTGATATAATCAATACTATACAGAAGCAATAGAATGCAGTAATTACTTGAGAAGTAGGCAGCTGAATTGAGTACATTAGTGTTTTTTAGTGAGTGAATCACAGTCGCCCTCGGTCACATTAAAATCCATGTGTACATTGACCCAGTGTGCATTGTGATAATGTTTGGATGAGTGAAAATACATTTGAAGGTGGTCTGGGTTGGACTCTGACCACATTTAATGAAGGTTAATGCAACTGCATAGATAAGCAATGAGGTTACGCTGCAAATAATGTACAACGCTTGAATCATGACTTTTTTGTTGTTGTTATTCTGATCTTGTAAAGTGGAGAAATTCTGTGCTTTTGCATTTTGCTCAATATGCTTTTATTTATTAAGTATTTTTTGCATTTTTTTCTCACCAAAAATAGCAGTTTAAAACTTTTTTTATAGCTTTTAAAGTCTGCATGAAATGAAATTTCAACCATTCTATTTTCTAAACCATGTTATTGGCCTTATTGTGAGCAATTCATGTAAGCATATGTTTTATTAATTTACTCTGTAATCTTTTATCAAAATATTATAACTTGATTTTCCAATGGAACGACTGACTTTTTATCTACTGTTTTATAAATGCTGTAAATTTGGACATACTTCTATTTTATTTTATTTTAATTAATTAATTAATTAATAGCCCTAATTAATGAATAGCCCTTCAAGGTCTGTCACTACTTTGATTTCATTGTGACTTTGGCATCCTTGAGAGGATCATAAAGAAAGAAAATAGAAATTAAGAAATAAAAAACAAGCAATCTGAATGATCTGATAATGAGTTTGGTAAATTACGGAAATGTTTTAGTTAACTCAACCTTTCATGGAATATGCAAGTGCTTTTTGAGTTTAATAATATTTTATTAAACAAACAGTTGAACATATTTTGTGTTTTATTGAACTACATTATACATTTTGGCAAAAGCTTTTATCCAAAGCTTAAGCATGGATGCAATGTTGCATTTGCATGCATAAATAACATTTGCAAATTGCATGACTTCTTACCCATGTTTATGAAGTGGACATTTACAAATCTGCTTATTAGGTGCATGTGTAACCTCCCTCATTTAGTTGCTGCTCCTCTAGTGTTATGGGTGATAATGAGCACAGTGTGAGTGTGGGTGTAACAAGATTCGACTTCTCTCCGGGTCTCCGTCAAGCTATTAGCACATTTTGAATCACCACTCTGCATCGCTGGTGCTACCTCGGGAGCCACACTGTCGTCAGCATGCAGTGGCTGGTTGCATCAGGCCGTTCCTTGCTTCCACCTTCATCTTTTACTCATTGCACTTCCAGAACTCCCTGAAGGCGGCACATTAACTGTGTCCATAAGCCCAACTGGATGTGTGAGGACATGGAAGAGGTACCCACCCGTGTCTGGGCTGGCTTGAGCTAAGAGGAGGCCTAATGAAAATGCCCAGAGGAGCTACTTTCCTTCCCAAACACCAGTTTATCTCTTCTAGACTGTGAAACCCTTTTCCGCAGCACTTTTAAACTTAATACTCTATGCTTTAAGCCTAGAAGCAGCTGCGACGGCTGAGATCAGATTAGATCCGGCCGCTTTCCATACCAATGGTGTATGTCCTGTAGTTTTTCTTAAGTGGAAACAGTACAGCATGGTGAATGCATGAACGTAAAAAATGTATACCGTCACTTTGCGTCACTTTGGATAAAATCATTTGCAGATTAAACAAAATTGTAAAAGCTCAACTAGCCAGTTTTCAATATTACCTGGTTGTGTTAATTTCCAAAATGCATTTGAGAGAGGCGGCAGTTTTCCCACAAATGTGCGTGGTTTCAGCACTGACAGGGGACACGCCCCCAGCATTTGGGAACAGAGAATACTGCTTATTTTTTCAAGATTTTGACAACTTATTGTATTTACTTGCTGCTTTGTTTTTTATTCAAATTTGGCTGGGTGGTTAATAACACATTTTTCTGTGTTGTGACAAACTCAGAGCACATATTTAATATTGCTTTACACAGACTTGAAAAAAACAAAAAAACTAAATCTGGATTACAATGAGGCACTTTTCAATGGATGTAAAAAAAGGCCAATCCTTAAATGTTGAAATATATAGTTTCAAAACTGCTTCATCATTGGTTAGCCACAAGATGTAAACAGTATGTTAATATGATTTTAGTGTGAAAACAATAATTCACTCTGTAAAATTACTCTATTGCTTCAAATTTTTAAGGTTAGTGTCTTTTTTTTAAGAAAGAAATTAATACTTCTATTCAGCAAGGATTCATTAATTTGACCGAAGGTCAGTAAAGTCATTTACAATGTTACAAAATATTTGTATTTCAAATAAATGCTGTTCTTTTGAACTTTACATTCATCAAAGAATCCTTAAAAAATGTATCACTGTTTGCACAAAATATTAAGCAGCAAAACCGTTTAAACCTTAATAATAGTTGTTGTTTTTGAGCACCAAATCAGCATATTAGAATGATTTCTGAAGAACCATGTGACACTGAAGACTGGAGTAATGGCTGGAAAATTCAGCTTTACCATAGGAATAAGTTGTATTTTTTAATATATTAAGGAACAAAAAATTGTTGTTTGTAATTGTAATTTGTAATAATGAAATGAACAATATTACAGTTTCGACTGTATTTTTGATCATAGAAATGCAGCATTAGTGAGCAGATACTTCTTTCAAATACATCTTACAGACCTGTGAATGGTAGCGTATATCCAATTTTACAATTTTCAGCTCAAATCATTCAGTTTCAATGGAAGAATTAAATTTAAAAATTAGGGCTGTCAGTCGATTGAAATTTGTAATCGAATTAATTACATGATGTTTTTCGATTAATCTAATTAATCACAAAATATATTTGACTGTAAAAATACCCACAAAGTATTATTTAGAGCTATTTTTGTGTGAGAAAGTATCAAGTTGACATTACAAATTGTAGCTTTAGAAAAAAATATTTTATATGATTCAACATAGAATTCATTACACATAAACATTTAGGTTGCAACGGCCTAATGTAAACTATGGAACATAATAGAAGATAATTTGAGAAACATCATAATATGTTTGTTCATACGATGAAAGTCATTGTAAACCAAAACAGTAAATGATGTAAATGATGAGTAAATGATGACAGAATGTCATTTTTTTTTATTTTATTTTTTGGGTGAACTGTCCCTTTAAAGTTTTTATTTTTATGTATTTATGTATTTATTTATTTATTTATTTATTTATTTAATGAACTGATACTCTAAATAAGAAACTAAATCTGCCAGCAGGTGGCGGTAAATGTCTTTACGAGTCATTCATTTATTCATTTGATTCGTTCAGATGGCTGATTCATTCAGGAATGAAGTAAATGGCTCACTTTATGAATGGGCTTTTGAATCATTGATTCACACGATTCATTCAAAACACGGATTCATTTAGAAACTAAACACCGCTGTGTTCTCGGAGATGTGCGACAATTCTGCTATGGCTTCAAGGGCAATATGTTCTCTGCAATTTATAAATGAGACAAAACACATATAGGGGCATTTTTTGCACCAATATCTTGAAGTTTAGCATTTTTGGAGTTGTTGCCCTGCATAATATTTTCCAACAGTCAGCTATATGAAAAATAAGATGACGTACAGGTCTGGGGGTGGGGCCAGTGCGTTAACTGCATTAAAATATTTTAACTGCGTTATTTTTTCTTAACTAATTAATTATGTTAACACGTTAAACTGACACCCTTATTAAAAAGTTAAAACTAAAAGTTTTGCATTTCTGCTCAATGTACCTCAATGTAACCTTTATTTTTGCTTCTGCTTTTAAAAAAAAAAAACTAGGAACTGTAATCAATATCATACCACAAATACTGGTGATTAAGCTTAACTTGTATTAAACCCAGAATATTCCTTTAATGGTCTTGCCCTACACTAAGACTTCATCTAGCATGTCTGAAGTTATCAGTAAACATGGTCAGCAAGACATGCACTCATAGTGTTGGCAGTGACCAATGAGCTTTTCACACTGAAGAACCAACATGCATTGTCCTGCTTGGATCGGATCCAAACATTTTCCTCAGGCTGATCGTTATCCATAACAATAGTGTAGCCAGATGTTTTGGGTTCTCCCGCACTTAAATAAATAAGAAAGCGGAGACAGTTTATTGAAATCTATTGAAATACTCTGTACAATAACCTCCGAAGGCAAAATACACATTCACAGGGTAAAAGCACTTTACAAATTGCGTCCTAATTCAGTCTATTACTGTTCGCACAGTGCTCCTGTTCTTATTTTGGCAATCCATCACAGGGAATAAGAGAGAAATGTCAAGGCAGTCATTTACTCTGTCACCCCACTTCCAAGTGCCAGACCCCGAGAAAAAAGGGTGAGACTTCAAAACAAAAACAGTTGGTACATGTACGTTTGACATCCCAGTTACTCGCCAAATTGTATGCGTGTGTGTGTGTGTGTGTGTATTGCATAGATTGTTCTATATTTGTTTTTACGTTCATTCTATTACCTACAAAGATTTTCAGTGTCAGGAGTTGTCAAAGATTGCTCTTTTTAAAGTGTATTTTCAAAGAAAGGTGTATTTGAGGCTCCACTATAGTTTACATCGAGAGTACTTGTTTCGCCAAATAGCAACGCCAGCAAAGAAGCAGAAAATAACAAGCTCTCTTTTGTAGTCATGACTGCGCTTTCATTATTCAAACCTCCTCATCTTCCAGCCCCAAAAAGAGACATTTGGCACACGGCTCTTGGAAAACAATAAGCAGAATGTCAAGAAAGGCTTCTTCTATCTCACATTACTAGCATTGTTCCAGCCAGTTCACTTGTCTCCCCTTCACCTCATTATCGGACGGCGGCACCCTCAGGTTAGGTGTCTTAATCAAAACACCCCACTAATGCAATGAAATCAAGGCTAATCTAAAAACAGGCCTGTTTTCTACCCAGGTATAAAGAATAGCCCATGGACGTGTGACGGCAGTGATAAAAGCAAATGAAAAAATCAAGAGAAAGGCACTGGGTGTCTGGCTTCCATTGCCCTACTCCATTTTTTTGTTTTGTAAATTCTTCGCTGCAAATGGCCCCCTTGCAGAAAAATACCATATTTATCATAATCACATAAGTTCATGGAGATGGAAAAAGTGAATTACAGAGCCTCCGCCTTGCTGTGGGGTCTCCTCGCTTATTGGCTCGCGCACCTGCTCTCCTCTCCTCTGGTAATAGCTTTTGAGAGAGGACGGCTGAGATGCACAGTGGGCTTTCCGAGCAGAATGATGTGGCCAGCCGTAGATCTAGCAACAGGCCTGAAAGTCAAAACAGAAGATGAGGTAAAGCATCAGCTATTGTGGTCAAAAACAGATAGGAGTTTTTTCCTATTTTATTCCCATTCCATCGTCCCAGGGATTTCATATTCCATGACTGTTTAGTTGTCTTTTGTCCTCTCACGCTGTCAGGACACCGTGACATATGGTTGTAGGTAGGAATTAAGCGGGAAAGATGGAGGAATCTGTTCTCATTTCTACCGTTGAGTTGCTAATCCCCAGATGACATGCTCTGTGGACGTCTGCTCAACACCGATTCTTCCTCAGAGTGTCAGAAATCCTATTTCACACACTCTTACTATACTTTATTATGTATGACATGCCTGAGAGATAAAAATGGACGATGTGTAGCCATTTAGGCATTCTGTCTCTTCCGTGAAGCGTCACTAAGGAAAAACAGAAGAAATTGACAATATTGTTAGTGAGACAGCTATTCTCTACAAATTAGAATTGGGTAAAAACTTCATAGATTCGAAAACCTTATTAGACCAACTTGTGGAGAACAAATGCGTTTTATTATGACTGAAAAGGTGATTTTAGTAACACAAAGAGCAACATTTGACTTTAAGTGCCTCGGCGAACGCAATGAAAAGTTGCCGGTGTTTCTTTAACCTCGCTCGCTGTTTCTCAGCAAATGTTAATTTAGTTTTGATGAAACAGAGCTGCAGGGTATTCCAGTCTGACTCATCATTGCTGTTCTGGTAAATAAGGACATCCACAGAGGAAATCAACACTTTCTGGATTCTCTTTGATCTATTTCTGTGCTGGGGCAAGTGTGGGAGTGTATGTCTGCTGGAGAGCTGCAATCTCACCGCAGTCCTCGCGTTTACCTATAAACATTCACTCAATAATCCAGTTACATTCTCCAAATTTGTGCTCTCAGATTTCAGCTTTTTATTATAGAGATTGCTTTATTGCGAAAAGGTGTGGAAGGGCAGTCGTGAGAGCCAAAGTTCCTCACCAGCTGAGCCTTTAAAGTGACAGTTCACTCAAAATGAAAATTCTGTCATGGTTTGCTCATCCTCGTGTGCCAGACCTCTTTGTTTGACTTTCCTGCTTCTATAGAATGTAAAATGAGATAACAGAATTGATGTCCAATTGGATTCAGTACAATGGTGGTACATCATGAGTACATCATGAGGTCATATGGTTTAAAATACCATTTTAATATTGTGTTCCCTACAACAGGTCAGAAAACATTGTAATTTTCTCAGAATATACATTTAAAGGAGAAGTCCAGTTCCAGAACAAAAATGTACAGATAATTTACTCACCCCGTTGTCATCTAAGATGTTCATGTCTTTCTTTCTTCAGTCAATAAGAAGTTGTTTCTTAAGGAAAACGTTCCCGAATTTTTCTCCATATAGTGGAGAAATGATTGGTCTAGTGAAACGATTGGTCATTTTTGAAACAAATTGACAATTTATTTACTTATTAACCTCAAATGCTCATCTTGTCTTGTCTCTGCAATGCGCGTGCGTAGTCTGTAATCCAGGTCAATACAGTTAGTGTATGTCGAAAAACTCCCATCTCGTTTTCTTCTTCAACATCGTCCTACATCGTTGTTTTACCTTTCGTTTGTAAAGGGTGTTTGATCTCTGCATGTTCACTTTGTAAACACTGGGTCGGTAAAGCACTGTATTAACCGTATTGAACCGAGAATGTGAACCGAGTTCACGCAGACTTAGAAAAGGAGGAGTTTTTTAACGAGGTCAAAAAGTAAATAAATTGTCAATTTGTTTCAAAAATAACAGATCGTTTCGCTAGATAAGACCCTTCTTCCTCAGCTGGGATCATTTAGAGCCCTTAGAAGCTGCATTTAAACTGAATTTTGGACGTTCAAACTTGGGGGCACCATTGAAGTCCACTATATGGAGAAAAATTTGGGAATGTTTTCCTCAAAAACATAATTTCTTTGCGGCTGAAGTAAGAAAGACATGAACATCTTGGATGACAAGGGGGTGAGTACATAATCTGTAAATTTTTGTTCTGGAAGTGAACTTCTCCTTTAACAACTTTGCAGACTGTTTACATTTAAGGATAGCTACATTACAAACTGCAAAAAATATATTTTTCAAAAACCCATATGCTCTTTAATGCTTAAAGGGATAGTTCACCGAAAAATGAAAATTACCCCATGATTTACTCACCCTCAAACCATCCTAGATGTATACGACTTTCTTCTTTTAGGTGAGTACAAACGGAGCTATATTAAAAAATGTCCTGGCTCTTCCAAACTTTATAAAGGCAGTAAATGGGTGTTAATATTCAATAGTCCAATAGAAGTCCAATAAAGTGCATCCATCCATCATTAAAAAAAAATCTTCCACATCCTGAAGCATTTTTGTAAGAAAAATATCCATATTTAAAACTCTATAAACCATAATCTCTAGCTTCTGCTAACTGTTGTACGCATGTTCATGAGAGAGTGGCGTTCCAGCATCAGCAAACCACAAATAAATGACTTAGCCACTAATCATTCCTGATAATAGCTGTTTCCAAATAGATTTCCTAATTACTTCCATTTCCCCTTTACATTAGTTGTTTGGACAGACAGGTACTTATGCACCTCAATCCATTTGTTGAGTCATACCACTCAAATAAACAGTGCCATGGTGATAACACTCACCTAAAAAGTCAACCTACCAATGGCATACTTGTAATTGTCTCTGCACATTAAACTTGAATAGGAGAAATCCAGTTTTAAGTGAAGCACTTTAAGTTTAAATCTTTGATCAGAGCTGCTACGAAGGGACCTGGTTTGTCATTTCTATATATAGTAGCCATACAAATGCTAACAGCCAACCAATTGCTGTAGTCCCCAAAAGTACTTTATCATTTAAGCTGGTCTGTTACCCACGCATGTAATCGTGCACTTTCACACCCATGTCCACCTGGATGGTTAAGGAGCAGCTCAGGCCTTCTCTGATACGTTTATTTACCATTATACTCATGCTGGCACAACCATCTGTCGGCTAACACAGCAACATGGAGCTGTAGTTTGAGTTGCTGTTTGGAATATTAAAAGCCTTTACAATGCTTGTGAGTAATGACTGTCATCATCACTGGCTTTGGGAATTTATTTAGGTAATGAAAAAAATCATGCCACTATATTTCATTCAGTGGAAAGAGGTAATTTTGTGATCTATTATCTTACTTACAGATTTCTTGCTAGATTGGAAAATATATATCTAACATTGTGTCTGGGGGGAGTTTCTCCTACTTTTTTGATGTCTCAGTATTTTGAGGCAATTTCTTGTACCTGACAACTTGATGCTAAAAAAGGAAAGAAAACAATTCACCATTATTAATTTGACTGGTCTTGACAGTTTACATTTCAGAAGATGTAAATAGGACTTGTGGAAGGGCAATTTAAAATATATCCAGCCGTTGAAATGGAATTTCAAATAGCCTTGTTTAGATACAAAACACAATATTTAGTTGTTCTTTATCTCATCAACATTCCGTTCGGAATTTATTAGGAGACAATAATTTTCTATTATTGCACATTATTAAAATCTTACAAATTTATTGTTTTAATTGTTTAATTTGAGTATATTTTATAATTTCTATATATTGTGTCTGTTGCTACAAATTAGAAACAAATTAAGTTTGTTTATAATGCATATTTTTCATTCACTTCGTGACAAAGGACATACTTGTCACAGTATGCTCTGTGTTTCGACATGCCTTCCGTACAACTACAAATCACAAATAAATGACTTGGCCACTAATCTTTCCTGTTAATAGCTGTTCATATTTCAGATTGCACCTGCAGTGTAGTGTGCTGTAATTTTTGAAGGCATCCTTTATGAATAATGCAAAACAGTCCCCCCCTCTCCTTGTGCAATTTGTGGTGTATTTGCATAGTCCCCATAGACCCCTGCGAGATCTCACGCGAAGATGCTGTGCCACAGCTAATACATTTCTTAATAGCCACAATTATGGAAGACTGACAGTTTTATCAATAGATTTATATTAGAAAGCCACAGTCACTCGTGGGCTCATCTTGCGGATTACACTAGATAACAAAACAGATAGCAGGGTGTTGCTGCTGCTTAGGTGTTTGTGGATTTATTTACAGGCTTCTGAGGTTCTTTCCTGCCCCTCGTTCCTCCTGCATTGCTTTATGTACATAATCAATTATTTAGCATGCAGTTTTCTCCAGCGCAACCTCCTGCTATGCTGAATTGAGGGCTTCCTCCTGCAAATGCTGCAGTGCTGTCATTCATGAAGATTTCAACTATAAGCACTTTTATTGCTGTGGACTTTTTGAAAACTCCTTGAAGATACACTTTTCACATGCTCACTAGTACACTGTGTACAATAATGCAACAGTGAGAATTTTGTTTAGTCATAATCACTTCTGCAGTTATATACAGTTGAGTTCAAAAGTTTACATACACCATGCAGAATCTGCAAAACGTTAATTATTTCACCAAAATAAGAGGGATCATACAAAATGCATGTTATTTTTTTATTTAGTACTGACCTGAATAAGATATTTCATGTAAAAGACATTTACATATAGTCCACAAGAAAAAAATAATAGTTGTTTATAAAAATGACCCCGTTCAAAGGTTTATAAGATCCATATTTTTTTCACACAGAGGACAAATGAGGGACTCATATGCAACTATTACAGAAGGTTCAAACGCTCACTGATGCTTCAGAAGGAAACACTATTACTGCATTAAGACCATAAAAACTTTTGAATTTGAAGATTAGGGTAAATTTCACTTATTTTGTCTTCTGGGAAACATGTAAGTATCTTCTGTAGCTTCTGAAGGGCAGTACCTAATAAAAAAAAAAATTAGGCAAAATAAGAAAAATGAACACATCTTCATTCTGTTCAAAAGTTTTCACCCCCAGCTCTTAAATTTATTTTTTCTCCTTCTGGAGCGTCAGTGAGCGTTTGAACCTTCTGTAGTAGTTGCGTATGAGTCCCTTAGTTGTCCTCAGTGTAAAAAGATGGATCTCAAAATCATACAGTCATTGCTGGAAAGAATTCAAAGTTTACACAAAAATGCTGAAAAACCAAAGAATTTGTTGGACCTGAAGGAATTTACTGAAGAGCAGTGGCCAGTTTAACTGTTCAAGACAAATGAGGGATTCATGAACAACTATCACTAAACAGGTAACAACACATTATTGAGAATCAAGTATATGTAAACTTTTGAATCTGGTCATTTTTATAAATTCAACTATTATTTTCTTTTGTGGACTATATGTAAATGTCATTTATGTGAAATATCTTATTCAGGTCAGTAGTAATAAAAAAATAACATGCATTTTGTATGATTCCTCTTATTTTGGTAAAATAATTAACATTTTGCAGATTCTGCAAGATGTATGTAAACTTTTGACTTCAACTGTATTTTGTTTTAGAATTGGAATGTGAATCCTTGGGTACGAATCCCACGATGAGAGATCGAAAAACAAGCTAAAACGGCATGCTTGTGATTTTTATGTCACATTCACTTTTGTTCATTCTATCAAGTAGCTTTAGTTGTAGTACATATGTTACGTTATTTTAAAATGATTTCGTTGATGAAATTTAAGAGCTTTCTGACCTTTCAAGGCTTAGAAAGGTAGTAAGAACAATGTTAAAATAGTCCATGTGACATCAGTGGTTCTATCTTAATTTTATAAAGCTATGAGAATACTTCTTGTGGGCAAAGAAAACAAATAATGACTTACCAGGATTTTATCTACTCTGTTGTATCAAATGCACCGTTACCAAGGCGACACCATAAAAGACTCCATAAATGTTTTGTGGCATACTTCCATGCTGGTTGAAAATTAGAGCTGTCCTTCTTATAAGAGCTCGATCATTTATAAGCACATATAGCATGACCACCCAACAGACAACTTATAGCCTGCGTGAGCGCAGGACATTTCAGTTGAGGTTTAAAAAGCAGTCGTTGGGGTTGTGATGGAGACTACAGCTGACAGTGATGTACGAGCAGGCAGAATAGAAAAACACCTTGCTTATAAAGCCTGTGGATGAATGGAGCAATATTTCAATATGTAATAGTGGCCTGTCACAGTCCCTTACCGCTTCACGCGTGCATCTGTCTCTCTCCGACTCTCTTGTGTTCAGAGTCACAGCCTTGATCCGTAATCTGAGTATGAGTGAAGGCAATATTACACTTGATTTCCTTGATTTCCATTAAATATGCAGCACTTTATTTTCCTGCCAGTAGACAATAATACAGTGCTCTGTGAGCTGTTTTAATTGAAAGCAGTGACTTTGATAACACATTTGAGTTGAGTCCATCCATTGATGGTTCAGACCAGCATTTTACATTTTAAATGAAAATATTAATGTGATGCTTTGCGCTGTTTGAAATTTATTTGTTAATCTACTGAAATGGGACTTGTGTTCTTTAATGTATAGCACAAGACACACTTCATGTAGTAGACAATTAACTAAAGTAAATTAGCTCTGGGAATTGTTTTCTCTGAACCATTTGAGTTCTCGCAGTAATGGGTGTTATATTTTTTTTAAATCACAATACTCATCTAGGGCTATTCCCAGAAACCTAGGATTCCTCCGATGGGCATTCCCTGTTCTCGACAACACTGATGAGCGGTTGTAGTGCTTCTCTTTGTCATTTCATCAGCTGAAAGGTTTTAAAAATACATGACCCAGGAGTCTGGCTTAAGCCAGGTCAGCAATTTTAGCTACATGCTTAGAGAGGGCCTCTATCTCACGGGTGAACATACTAACCACAGAGCTGTCAGAAACAATATTCCATGTCATATCCGTTGACACTAGTTATATAGTGGGGTGGACCAAAAAAAAAGTGTGAGACAACTGATTATTTTGCATTTTACTGAATTGTTATTTTATTTTATTTTATTTTACAGAGCTGTCAGAAACAGTATTCCATCTCATAGCTGTTAAAGGGGTCATGGGATGCAAAACTCATTTTTACATGTTGTTTGAACATAAATGTGTATTGCAGTGTGTGTACACAACCACCCTATAATGATAAAAATCCACCCAGTGGTATTTTTTTAATCTTTGTAAGTAAAATCCCTTTTTCAAATCAAGCCATTCTCAGGATCCCAGCAATTCTCAGCATCTTGTCTGGGTGATGTTACAAAAAAACAGGCCGCTCCCACGATAGTTGATTGACACGGCCGTCTTACCTTAGACCCGCCCTGAGTGAGCTGTGAATTTTTTGACCACCATTGTTTCGACTCCGGTGCAGGGGAAGACAAGAATGTCTCCGACTGAGCAATTGAGGTGTTTAGTTATCGGATGTAATAATGAACATAGTAGTCATCATTTACTCCCGACATTTGAGTTGCTGAAGATGTACAGGATAAACTTTACTTTAGTTTTAGAAGGAAATGCGCCCAGCGATCTACATAAATGCGTTTATGTTTGCGCAAATCATTTGTGATCCAGCTTCACCTACAGCAGAAGTTAGTACAAGGGTATTTTATGCATCCTTGCAAATTGGCTTTCTTGATAATGTGCTAGTTAGCAAGTTTTGCTGCTAAATGCAGCAAAATGCTTGCTCTGAAAGGGGCTGATTGACGGGGTAAAAAGGTGTTTTTTACACTATCACTGAAAAATTTTAACCAAAGTTTGTTATAGACTTTTCATTAAGACCCTAAAGAATCATATCAACTTCTAGAAAATGGGCATCCGATGACCCCTTTAACACTAGTTATACAGTGGGGTGGACCCAAAAAAAAAAAGCGAGACAACTTTTATTTATTTTATTTTATTTTATTTTATAATAATTGTTATAATTCATATTTTGTCATTATAATTTATATAATAATTTCATCATCATGTATGTGTATATTTGAATGTGTGTGTTTTTATTTATCCTCTTATTTTAAAATTTGTTATAATAATTTAATAATTTGTTTTTATAATTTGTATAATAATAGTAATAATGTTGTCATATACCGGGTAAGATGAATCTAATCTTATTTTTTAAAATCTTAATCTTAATTTTTTTGGTCTGTTTGTTAGTGAGGGATTTGTGGCACACAAGGCCTGTTGTTACTAGTGTTATCATTTTTACATTTAATAGTGTTATTATTCACTGTTTCCAGAAGTACCGTTCAGACATCTTCGGTTTTCATCAAAACTTACAGGCTAAAATTGAGTGAAATCATTCAGTTTGCATTCATAATGTTGCTATTATGACATTGATCTTCAATTTAAATAGTGCAATTAAATATGTAAATATTCATGTGCTTGTTTGGAATTCAATGAATAAATTGACCTTTCAGATGAATCTCTTTTATTTTGTTTTATTTTATTTATTTAAAATTTGTTATAAACTAATACTTTGTGGTTATAATTTATATAATAATTTTACCATCATGTATTTGTATATCTGTATGTATGTGTTTTTATTTATTCTCTTGGTTTAAAATTTGTTATTATTATTTGTATAATAATTTATATTATCATATTGTGTAAAATTAAGCTAATTTTATGTTTCTCAAAAATAGTGATTTTTATCATGTTCTATCATAAATATATATATATTTAAATCTAATTGTTAGTGAGGGATTGTGTGGCACAGGCCTGTTGTTACAAATGTTATTATTTTTCAATTTAATACTAATTACGGATGTTATTATTCAATGTTTCCACAGTTCAGTCATCTTCGCTTTTCATTAAAACCTATAGGCTAATATAGAGTGAAATCATTCAAATTGCATTTATGATGTTGCTTTAATAGCATATCTTCAATTTATATAGTGCAATTAAATATGCATTTATAAAATTCATAGAATAAATTTACCTTTCAGATGAATCTTTTTTACTGGGATTATGCTTTGCCTGTCATCATTTTCAATTATTAACTGTCAAATTACAATTTTAAATAGAATAGTTAATTTAGTTTTTACAGTTAATGACACTTTAATAACATACAAATATTATAAGAAGGATATCAAAAGTTATCCATACATTTTGTAAAAGTGTAGTTAAGGAGGTTTCTTGCCCCAAGTATAGGGGGCTGTCTTATTAACTTAAAATTAATAATAGTTTGTATAACACAAAGAGAGAGAGAGTTTATTTCCACTTTAACAGCTTTTGTACCCCATTCAACTATTACATGTTGTACTTTTACCCCAGTATCATGAGTTAGAAATGCATCGGGATAATGAGTCCATTCCAATGTGTTATTAAGTTTTATGGGCCAAACGTTCCATTTCTGTGAGATATGAAGCACCAGCATCATTTGATGTGACCTTGATGCGCAGCTGTCACTGCAGACACTGCCAGACCTGTGCTCCAGGCATCTGTCACACTCTGTTGCTGTATGTATGACACAAGTGAAAGATTGTTTTCTATTCATATAATCTTAGCCTACGGGAACGTTCTAGAAGGTTGATTCCCACTAGAATTTAAGAGGTCCGCAGTGAGAAAACGTATTCCGTATCCCACAAAAATATTAGTCATTTTTATACATGTGACAGACAGTTTGTCAACAGTTTCAACATATTTCATAATATTTCATGTGTTTCTTATTTTGGAAGCATCCTGTGACTATGTCAAGTTTAGGATCTAGAAATCCAAAATCTAATTTGATATGTATTTATTTATTTGGGCTTTTAAAATGCATTGATGCATTGATATTTGCACTTGACTTAGTCGTAGTAAAACAATGACACTGTTCATATGAGAAAGGAATAAAGAACAGATGTAATTAAAATGTCATTTAGACAAAAAAATGTAATCGTTTTCTGTGATAATAAATATTTGAGAACAGATAAAGTTAGTAATCTAATGTTTCTAATAATGATGTTCAGTCAATATTAATTCTCATTTTGTAATACGTTTGTTTGAACTGATATTAGGAGCTTAAAAGCGTGTATATACTTGTACAGATTTCTAATTTGTGTGAAAAAGAGGTTTAATATTCTATCAGGCATTCGTATAGGACAATAAATCATTAAAACGGCTGTGACATTAGTAGAATAATGTCAAAGAATCAGAGATCATCCTTAGCCTTGACTGTCAGGTTGTCTATATTTTTAAATTCCTCAATAAAGCTCTTAATTCTTAGGATGAGATAAAGGATTTGCCCGCAGAAAGACAAAACTTCAATAGATAGTCTGAAGATTTAATGGATGTGTCTTCAGATGATAAAGCTGAGATGCTTTAAAGTGCAGAGTATGTCAATGAACAGTAGTTATTGCTTCATTTATAACAGTAAAATGCCCTAGTCCAATATATTGGATATTGTTTGGAAAATATGGTGATGTTTTAAAAAGGTTTTGTGTGTCAAAGCGTTTCCTTATTTCCAGTATTGTGATTATGCATTCCGACAACGTCTGAACTTGACTTCATGCTGCTTCACGATGTTTTCCCATTATCGCAACCACCTCTCTAAAAGCACTCACTATACAAAGGGAGCTTGTATTGATGTTGTGGTTTGATAAATTGCTCGGCTGGAACTTTTATTCTATTGTAGTGGAAAGAAGAGAACACGAGTTTCACTGTTACACAAAGAGAAAAACTGAGGTGAAGAAACGTTCCTAGGGGGCCTTGGCATTTGCCTTAGAACACTTGCTTTGGAGCTTGATTGTTGGATATATTTTTCTTCTGTTGTACAGCGTCTTACACAATGCTACCCCCTGGCAGTCCACAGAGTCAAATCAGGGCATTTCTGGGGGTGTTGTATTGAATTGCGAAGAAAGATATATTGCCTAATGTCATATTAAACGCTTGACGGATTGGGTTTTGCTATATGCAACTGTATTCAGTTGTTTTGCACACAGTTTTTCACCAGCATGATTATGAGTGTATATTTAACACAATGTCCTGAATATACAAAAAATTTTGTAGTAAAATGTGCCATAAAGTGCAATTATTAAAGGGGTCCTATTATGCTTTTTAACAGAGTTTTGATTTTGTTTTGGGAATGTACTAGAACATGCTTTCATGCTTGGTGGTTCGAAAAACACATTATTTTTAACATAATTTACATTATTACAATACATTTCTCCCAGCCTGGCACAAATGGCTCTATTAGTTCCGGGTTCCACCTTCTGAAAAAAACGAAATTTGTTGTGATTGGTTAGCTGTCCCTCTGCGTTGCGATTGGCGAACAGCTTAAACGGTGTTTTAGTATTGCCACGCCCCTTGTCAAAGAAGCAAGTTCCGTGTACAACTGTTAGCGCAAACTAGATTAAAGTGATTCTTATGTTTTAAATATGGATATATGCTAAAAGCAGCCTAACATTATCAAAGAACATCATCACTGATTAGCCTAGCCTATTCTAGTGCAAGTTTATGCATTTTAAAAAACACTCGCGTTATAAGTGAAGCTAACGTTATCTACGCTGTATGATGAATAAATGTCTTACCACACACTGCACGTCTGTGGCGCGTTATGGCTCAGACGCGGCAACCGGAGTTGATCGCAGCTTCGACATGTGTTTCGACCCCCTGTACTGTACACGTTTGTGGCGCGTTACTGCTATGAATCGGGAACTTTAGTCAATGATTGTGTTTATACCTGCCGCACTGCAGTTCGTTGAAGTAGCTCTCCGCGCTGCATCGTTAGGGTAATCCCCCACCTGGTCCCTACAATTCGAATTTCCGTGGGCGGGATTTAATTTAAAGATATTTTAATGGACCGCATTCTGACATCATTGTATGCGGAAAACAAACATTGTAGTCCAAAGGAGCCGTACATTGTAGTTCTTGAAAAGGGATTTTTTAAAAACGAAATATCTCCCTTTGGAGTGGACTTGGAGATTTGTAACTATGTAGATCGTATTTATGCCCAAAGATATACACCACACACTGACTAAAGTTCAAAAAGTGAAAAAGCATAATAACACCCCTTTAAAAACAAGACAAAAAGTTTTTGCATGTTGTATTTTTGTGAATCTGTAACAGAGACAATACCATACCAAAAGAAAAAAAAAAAAGAGTAGTAATATAGTGAAATATTATTACAATTTAAAGTAACTGTTTTGTTATATTTTAAAATGTAATTTAGTCATGTATTTGCAAAGTTAAATTTTTAGCAGCAGTTACTCCAGACTTTGTCACATGATTCTTCAAAAATCATATGTACGGTTGAGGTCAAAAGTTTACATCCCCCCTCAGAATCTTTAAAAATGTTAACTATTTTGCCGAAGTAAGAGGGATCAAACAAAGTGCATTGTTTAGTACTGACATGAATAAGATATTTCACATTAAAAAATGACCCGGTTCAAAAGTTTACATCCCCTTGATTCTTAATACTGTGTTACCTGAATGATCCACAGCTGTGTTTTTTGTTTAGTGATAGTTGTTCTTGAGTCCCTGTTTGTCCTGAACAGTTAAAGTGCCCGCTGTTCTTCAGAAAAATCCTTCAGGTCCCACAAATTCTTTGGTTTCCCAGGATTTTTGTGTATTTGAACCATTTCCAACAATGACACTGTGATTTTGAAATCCATCATGTCACACTGAGGACAACTGAGGGACTCAGGACTTAGAATGGAGATGTGTACATTTTTCTTATGTTGCCTAAATATCATATTTTTTCATTTAGTACTGCCCTTCAGAGGCTACAAATCCTCTGATCTTCAAATTCAAAAAGTTTTCACCCCCCAGCTCCCCTTAATGCATTGTGTTTTTATCTGGAGCATCAGTGAGCATTTGAACCTTCTGTAATAGTTGTATATGAGTCCCTCAGTTGTCCTCAGTGTGTAACTTTACCTACTGGTGTCACTGTTGGACAGTGTTTCAAAAAATTTGTGATTTATACTTTTTAATGTTATATTTTGTAATATTGGTGTTTTTTTTTATTTTTGTACCACAAAATTTTTTCTGATCGACTGTTTTGAGGAGACACTGCGTTCCTTGCCTCCTCAGAGGAAACGGTCCTGATACACATATACATATATATATTTTATACATAAACATTGTAAAAAGCTACATAAGAGTCCTGTGTACTTTATATAGTATCTATGTGTCCGTGTATCCAGTGTACAGTATCTCCTAGTTTCTTCTCTTAGGTCTGCTAATTATTATGCTTTGGCAGTATCTTTAGACTTTATGAAATATGAGCACATTGGTAAGGCCTCATGGGGGAACAGATTAATAGGAATACTTTAATGACCTCTGCATTGAAGGGAGCACAGGTAGTGCCTCTACCATGTAATGGAAAATGATAAGTCCATGTGCTGTTAGGAGGACCATTCCACACTGATGCTAATAAGTCAGCCATCCTCCATTGGCTCCATGACGCTCGTTGTCTGAAGGATGAATCTACCATTTGCAGACTCGCATCCGGAGGGGGGAAAAAAAAAGCTCAGAACGAAAGTATCAAATACTAGCAAAACAGCAGATATTATGCATTTAGTTTCTGAAAATGATTAATTGTTGTTATATTATTAATGAATTTGATCAATTATTTGTGACAATGGACCACAAAACTTAAGCAGCATGAGTATAATTGTAGCAATAGCCAAAAATACATTGTATGGGTCAAAACTATCGATTTTTCTTTTATGACAAAAATCATTAGGATATTAAGTCAAGATCACATTCTATAAAGATATATTTTGTAAATTTCCTACTGTAAAAAATATATAAAACTTAATTTTTGATTAGTACTATGCATTGCTAAGAACTTCATTTGGACAACTTTAAAGATGATTTGCTCAATATTTCGAATTTTGTACTGTCAGATTCCAGATTTTATATCCAAATATTTTCCTATCATAACAAATCATACATCAATGGAAAGCTTATTTATTCAGGTTTCAGACAATGTATAAATCTCAGTTTAGAAAAATTGACCTTTTGACTGGTTTTGTGGTCCAGTGTCACATTTGGTTTAAATTTTTAATAAATTATGTTGGTTTAAAAGAATAATTCACACCACACAAAAAAAGTAGTTTTTTATCCATTTGCAATGACATGAGGGTAATTATATAATGGGATTGTTTGGAATTTTCATTGTTGGGTGAATGCAGTTCACCCAAAATACAGTTAAAGGAGTAGTTGACTTCCAGAACAACAATTTACAGATAGTGTACTCACCCCCTTATCATCCAAGATGTTCATGTCCTCCTTTCTTCAGTCATAAAGAAATTATGTTTTTTGAGGGAAAACATTTCAGGGTTTTTCTCCTTATAATGGACTGATATGGTGCCCCAAGTTTGAACTCCAAAAATGCAGTTTAAATGCGACTTCAAACGATCCCAAATGCAGTTGTAAACGATCCCAGCTGAGGAAGAAGAGTCTTTTCTAGCAAAATGATCGATTATTTTCATTTAAAAAATACAATTTAAATACTTTTTAATCTCAAATGCTCATCTTGTTTTGTTCTGCCTGAACTCTGTGTTCTGGCTCAAGACAGTTAGGGTATGTCAAAAAGCTCCAATCGTATTTTCTCCCTCAACTTCAAAAATCATTTCAAAATCATCCTACATCGCTGCAGAAGTACCGACCCAGTCTTTGCAAAGTGAACATGCAAAGAAGATCAAACACCTTTAACAAAAACGTAAAACAGCGATATAGGGTGATTTCGAAGTTGAGGGAGAACATGAGATGGGAGTTTTTTGACATACCCTAACTGTCATGACCCAGAAAAAAAACAGAGGTCGGGAAGAGCAAGACAAGACGAGCGTTAGACATTAAAAAGTATATAAATTGTATTACTTTTTTGAAAATAACTAACCGTTTCGCTGGGATCAACCACAACCGCATTTAAGTCGCATTTAAACTGCATTTTGGAAGTTCAAACTTGGGGCACCATATCAGTCCATTATATGGAGAAAATTCCTAAAATGTTTTCCTCAAAAAACGTAATTTCTTTACGACTAAAGAAAGAAAGATATGAACATCTTGGATGACAAAGGGGTTAGTACATTATCTGTAAATTGTTGTTAAATGTTTTATACAGAAATCCAGTTAGAATTTTCATGAGTTATATGCTTATTTAATTTGATTTGTACTGAATAATCAATGTAGTTTTACATATATCCTTTTATAATGTATTAAAATGCCTCATCTCCCTTCAATCTTGCACAGGCTGATGCTCAAATTGCACTTGTACACTTTTGCTCAAAAAGCAAAAGTGTACAACGAGATAGTGGAGGACAAATGATCTTGCTGTTCATAATAAAACTCCCACATGAGTACAGGTACTGTGACTACCCTCAAGCATCAAGTAGCTGCAAGACAAATGACAACAAATGACCGAGGGAATCCAGTATTGACTGATTCAAAGAACAGAATCCATCTTCTGTTAAATCTAGGCCAAAAATAGGTCAGGTTAGGGCACAGCCCGTCACCTACGTAAAGTTGCAGAAAATGACAGTGTCACTATTTTCTAACAAGTTTGATTCATTGAGGAATTTTGCTGAAATAAGATCAAGTTCCTGTATATATATATATATATATATATATATTTTTTTTTTTATACTATATTTTTCCTGTCCAATAACCATTTAAGCACATTTGTCAGGTTTGTGCATATTGCTGCCATACATTTGGTTTTCACTGTTAGCAATGCAAAGTAATGCTTTTGATGGCTAAATGCATTTTAAAATGTTTATGGTCTGTTATTATATTTAAGAGAGATTTTACCTCTGGTTTACAAAATGAACTTCTGAAAATGGATACTAAATATGCTTGCATCACCTTCATGTTGACATTTGGTTACCGCTTGTTTTAACTGCACCGTCGGTGATGTATAGTTTGGTGGCACTTGGGTAATTAAGACACAGCTGCTGAAGTCGAGCTCCATTTCCACATAAACATCTTAACTGTACGCATTTAGCTTAAATGAGCCGCTGTCAAAAGCATGAGTTACCAAAGTGGGGCTTGGCCACATTTTCCCATAAAGCCGCACTCGTGGGACCAGCGCTTGTGATGCAAAAGAGAAGCAACATACATGTGCTTATCTAGCAGTTCCCAAGCTGATGGCTGTGGTACAGAATAGCTTCTCTTTTACTGGTGGAACAAACTGGATTAGTTTTGCCGCAGCCTCAAGACTACCCTCTCTGTAATATCTCCTCCAACACATGGCTTTCCTTCTAGAGGGAGACGACATCTGAATAGTTTACATAATGTGTTTTATAGTCCGAGCCAATGGACGTATGCATCTGTAAATGGCTGCTAAGTGCTCAAGCAACCATCCTGTTTGAATTCCCTCTTTGAAATAGATTCATATTTGTCCCTGAGATGAAGTGCATGCAGCAGGAGGTATTAGATGCATTATTTCTTGCAAACACTAATTCCCTGATTTACAGGCCGATAGGGAGCGTAATGTGTGCAGGGATGATGGCCTGTTTATGATGCCATGCATGCAATAATGCAAGACTGAATTGTCTCATAAAAGACAAGCATGTGACACTTCAGTTGATTTATCCCTTCCCTTTAGAGAGAATGCCATCAATGCAATTAGGCCCGGTTTCATTTAGAAAAGAAGAAAGGATACCGCCGTTGATGTGCTTAGCATTTTCCTGCACAATTAAAAATTGCTAGTAAAAATGCATGATTAACTATTCATTGATTTTTGTGGCAATGCATATTAAGCTAATTTTTTATCAATTGCGAATGGAATGAGAGAAACATACCATGCATGAACTTTTATTGGCCGCATAAATTTAATAGCAGGGCACTGTACTGCATTTTAATTGCTTACACTTTTCCTGTTGTTTCATTGCCGCTCCTGGCCTGTCATAACATTGTTCTCTATACTGCAACACTATAATTCGAACGCAACAATAACCCATCACAACCAAAAGAGCCATTTTCTGTAGTGTAGGAGTATGCTGGAATGTAATTTGAGCTCTGCTTTCGAAAAGAGACCAGTCCAAAACCAGCAATATTGACACTCTGCTCCACAATGACCATTCTTGAAGACAACTCTCTTATTCTGGAAAACCAAGGCAAGGCACTAAAAATGTGTTAATAGTTTTATTCTTTTTATGCCATATATATATATATATATATATATATACACTACCAGTCAAAAGTTTTTGGACAAACTTTTATAATATGCCGATTTGCTGTTCAAGAAACATTTTTTCAGGATTTTTTGATGAATAAAAAGATCCAAAGATCAGCATTTATCTGAAATAAAAGCTTTTATTTTAAAAGCTTTTCTTTTTTATTAATTTTAAAAAGGAAATTAAAAATTAATACTTTTATTTAGCAAGGATGCTTTAAATTGATCAAAAGTGATGATAAAGACATTTATAGTGTTACAAAAGATTTCTGTTTCTGATAAATAATAATAAAAATAAATGTTTTTTTGAGCAGCAAATCAGAATATTAGAATGATTTCTGAAGGATCATGTGACTGGAGTAATGATGCTAAAATTCAGCTTTGAAATCACATAAATAAATTACATTTTAAAATATATTTGAATAGAAAAAAGTTTTTTTATTAGTAAAAATATTTCAAAATTTTACTGTTTTTGCTTTACTTGGATCAAATAAATGCAGGCTTGGTGAGCAGAATCTTTAAAAAAACACTAAAAATCTTACTGTCAAAAATAAAATTAAGTGACTTGCTCATTAAACATCACTTGTTTCCTTCCTGAATGATTTAGTGTTTTTGAATGAATGGGTTACATTAATATTTGAATCGTATAGAAATAGGGCTGGTAAAAAAAATATTGATTTAATTGATTTTCAACTATATTGATTCTTAAATCCCAAGAATCAATTAGTCTAGCCTGTTTTCCGTTAATGAATGGAACATTGTAGCTCACCACTGTAGCTTGTTTTGTTCATTTTTTATAAGAAACAAAGTTTTAGATTTTAAACTCTGTCCATTTTATTATAATATTTCAACAATAAATACTATTTTGGCGCTGTTTAATGTAGTTCAAGAGAAGCGGCACTTGAAGCGCACATGAACTGATCATCTCCTTTGCTTCAATACCAGTTTCAGCAATCCGTATTTCTGTCTCATTTAATCGCTCAATCAGCGTTTCTACTGTAGAAAGACCTCATTATACGATAGCTTGTAAACAATATGCGAATAGAAATAGAACTGAATCATGAAATCTGTGTCAATATGCAGCCCTACTTATAAAGTCAGTCACTTGTTGTCACCCACTGGCGTAACGTCTGAAATGCTAATATATAATACAGGAAAATAATTTAATAGTACGAACAGGCTTCAAAGGCCTTGTTACCAAATGTTTTCCTTGATAAAATCACGTGAAATCCAACGGAAAAATAATCACAATATATGGCAAAAAAAGCACAATATATCTGTGTACAGCATCTGGGTTCATGACATACAGAGATGTTTATTTATAATCCTAATTAATGCACTGGTGAAAATGTCTGTGGCACAGAAATACAGGCAGCCTCAGTGAACATTGCCTGTGTTTTTATTCTGCTGCCGGGATAAATGACTTCTCATTTGCGCTTCTTCTTACAAGCACTTCTGCAGCATAAGTACAATTACCATTTTTGTGATCCTCATGAAAGGAGTGAACTAACAAAAAATATCTGGTTACATAAAGCTGAAGTTGCGTTGAATAGTGTGCAAAAGAGATAAAGCTCATCCTGTTCAGTAAAAAACCTACATTATAGACCGTAGTCGTCAAAGTACCAATGCATAAATCACCCCTGATGTAAAGCAACTGATGGGACAGTTCTGCAGTAGCCTTATGTCTTAATTTAAAACCAAAAAGTGGGTCGTCATGTATTATTGATGCACTCAGGGGAGCTGTGATTTCAAGAGCTGTTGATTTGAGGCCACTTCTCCACAAAAACATTTGAATCATTTATCTGTTTCATCTGATTTGAAGACTGGATTTTTCTCAGAGCAACATCAAAGATTTAGGGCTGGAAGGTTCTGATGGCTTCGAAAGAATGCCAAATGAGCAAAATTTAAAATGAAAAAGCTTTGAGTCATACATTGCGCTGTCCTCCAGATAGTCCATGACGTAAGAGTAACATAACCAGCTCTGAGGCCTCGTTTTTTTTTTTTCCATCTCACCCTCTCTTTGGCCATGTTTTGAACAGTCTGATGTACCTCAGAGACAATTTGAAGAACCTATTGGAAATTCATTGAAAAGAGAATACACAGCTGTCTACAGATGCTTGTTTGGGGATTTTTCATTGGGTTTTGCTTCCAACAGTGGCCTGAAGAAATCACTTTTTGGAATTGTAATTGTAAATAAACCATATATTAACTGTAAAATTGTTACATTTCTGTTAAATACTCTTGTACTTAACCAGTTAGGCATTCTTTATAGTCCAACTCTCCATTTTACCTTTTTACAAGCTTAGAAATAGAAGATAAAGTTTCAATCAGCCAATAAAAAGAGAAATACTTGACATATAGATAACAATGTTGGATGCGATCTAATTTTGTCCTTGACTTAGCAGCTCGGCAAGACTGCGAAGACGCATTAACATATTCCTCACTTTAATGAGAAAACGACAGATGGCGGCCCATCATTGTGCTACTCAACACTTTCACTAGGACTATGCGGCGGAGGCGTATTATCTGGAACAGAGGAAAAACCCTCTGTTTAAGAATAGTTCACATTTGGCGTGCATCATCAGTATTCATAAGGGCTGGTTTGTGTTTCCCGGGAAGTTTGCGTGGTTTGTTGCTTCCCCAGCCAGACAAATGTGCTCAATATTTAGCTACATTGGTCACTGTCACAAAGCTCGCCTGCCATAATAACTCTTCACATCGCATAGGAATGGCGTTCCTCTTCATGCGCTTTCTCCTCCAGAAATGGAAGCTTCTTTGAAATGTATAGATTTGTATAACATTTTGATATTTTTACACCTGCATTTCTGTTTTATCAGTAAAGTCGCAGGCATTAGGATATTGGAGCAAACGTGGCAATATAATATCCCTGAGACAGCCAATCATTTTAAGTTAAACTATTCAGGCATATTATAAAGCTTCAAAAAACTCAGATTATTCACTTTAAGCGCATAGAAACATCTGAAGTACTGTATGACTCATCAGACGTTTCAATCCATTTCTTGCCAGCTCTTCTTTCCGGTGGAACTGTACGAACACTTCATTTGCATTTACAGGATGTTTGTGTGAGAACATATCAAATATGCATGTTGCACATCCTTGCACAGAATGCAGAGATCACAGCTATTCACATATATACAGTATCTGTTATTCTTGTATTCAGAGGTGTCATGCACCTGTTTTGTGAGAGAGCAGAAATGGTATTCGTGGCTTCCTTGATATTTTAAGTGAGATGAGACATGAGTAAGAAACAAGAGCACTGTTTAGCAGTTTCTTATATCATCTGAGATGGTATAATTTAGTGGTGTAGTTGTTGGTGAACATAGGAGTGAACTGGGCTTGTTGTTTCAACCAAACCAAACAAACTTGCAGCTGAATTTGACAGCCAGTGAATTTTGTTCATATAGAAAATAGCATGTATGTAAATAAGGGATGCACAATAAATCCATTTCATATCAGATTTTGCTGATTTGATTATTATTTTTGATTATTTTTGTTGTTTATTTGTTAAAATTGTGTTACATTCTGCATGCTCATTTCCATGCATTTTTACATTTAGAAATTAGTAGTTTTATGAAAGATGGCAGCAAATATAATTTAACAACACTTTTAAACATAATAGATAGTAGATCTTAACCAGTATCTTTGAAAATTATTTCTATAGTATTATAGTATTATTATATTATTTTCAGTTTTTGTTTTCAGTTTTAGTAATTTTGTCATATACTTTTTAAAAAAATTATATACATTATATTAGTTAAGTTCTATACACTGAAAAAAAAATGTAATTTCCAAGTTTTATTTCAAATTTATTTAAATTCAATTTTTTAAAAATTAATAGTTTTTGGTCATTTTGACACTGTTCTTAACATGACATTCTATACACTGAAAAATATTGGTGTAGACCAATAATTATAAATAAATTACAATTTATTTAACGTATTAATATATAATAGTAATTACTTGGCAATCTAGATAGTATTTCTAATTTCTATTTATTTTTAAAGTTTTTCATGTAATATCTAAAATTTTACCTGTTGTTTTATTTCAGATATATTTCAATTAAATACAACTTTTTTTTTTAAATATTTTTTGTTAATTTCAACACTGATCTTAACATGAAGTTCTATATAAAAAAAAAAAAAAAAAATTGGTGTAGAAACCATTTTAACTCAAAAATTGCACGTAAATCTCACTAATAATTATAAATAAATGGCATGTGTATTTATGTATTGATATATATTAGTGATTTTAAACTGATTTTATTTCAGTTACTTGACAATTTAGGTAATATTTCTAATTTACAAGTTGTTTTTTTTTTTTGTTGTTTTTTTACGTTTTTTTTAATCTAATATCTAAAATTTTACCTGCTATTTTATTTCAGATTTTATAGATTAAATACAACATTTTTTAATAGTTTTTGTTCATTTAGACACTGATCTTAACATGAAGTTCTATACCCTGAAAAAAATTGGTGTAGAAACCATTTTAACTCAAAAACTGTATATAAATTTCACCAATAATTATAAATAAATGACAATTTTATTTAATATATTAATATATATTAGTACTTTTAAACTGATTTTATTTCAGTGACCTGCCAATTTAGGTAATATTTCAAATTTACAAGTTGTTTTTTTTAATGTTTTTTCATCTAATATCTAAAATGTTATTTTATTTCAGATTTATTTAAATTAAATAAAACATTTTTTTAAAGTTTGTTAATTTCGACACTGATCTTAACATGAAGTTTTATACACTAAAAAAATTGGTGTAGAAACCATTTTAACTCAAAAACTGTATGTACAATTCACAAATAATTATAAATAAATGACAATTTTATTTAATGTATTAATATATAGTAGTACTTTTAAACAGATTTTATTTCAGTGACCTGCCAATTTAGGTAATATTTCTAATTTCCAAGTTTTTTTTTTTTTTTTTTTAATTATGTTTTTTCATCTAATATCTTTATTTAAATTAAATAAAAAAAGATTTTGTTCATTTCGATACTGAATTTAACATGACGTTTTATACACTGAAGAAAATTGGTGTAGAAACCATTTTAACTCAAACTGCATAAATTTAATGAATAATTATAAATAAATGGCAAGTAAGACAGTAGAAAGACAGTGTATATATATATCTCACTTTTTACAGCATACAATACAACATACAATATTTCAACCTACTGATTTTATTTTATTTATTTATTTATTTTTTTTTAGTGAGTAATTTTAATAACAGCCTTTATATAAACAGTATTTGTTCGAATTTTAGTATTGGAGCATCACTAATTGGATGATTTCAGCGTTTCTTCTTACTTACAATTATTATGCAAGTATTTCCTTTTTTTTCCGGTCATAATCAAAAATCCATTAGTCTCAACAATCTGAGGGAAACATTCACTTTCCATTTCAGGCGTTGTATAAGCACAGAAATGCAGCACAGGAATTGGTGTAGAATTGCTGATTTCCACTAGTAGTGCCAATCAAGCTCTAAACATCCAGCATATTGCCTCTTACTGCAATGGACCGTTAATGTATTCTCAGCGAGACAAGTGATGAATGGTTCGATAAACAGAAATCTCTGTTTGACCGTGAATTCTTTCAAGAGTAAACCACTGCAGCTTGACATCTCATACCCGGTCAGGGATAATCAAAACAAGACGCCGCTGTTTTATGTCACTCAATGACGAACATAAGACATGAGCAGTTTCACACAAACAGAAGAATATAAATTATAAATGTTCACTTACAAAACCAATTAGAAGAGTCAGTCTCAGTCAGTGTGATTTATTTCTTAACGTAAATATTTATTTTATGAATCAGTTGCAGCATTGTTTTGCACGTGACATTTAATGTTTTGCAGCATCCAAATAAATGCCACAACAGAAACAGAAAATTTCTCGGCCGTCTGTATCAAACAGAAGAAGACCACTTTGATTTGATGACTTTCCAAAGTAGTATTGATTTGCTGCAGCAAGATCTTCGTTTTTTTTTACCCAAAAGATCTTCGAAGGATAAAGAGCTTAAACTTAAACCGAGAAAACAGATGAGAAAAACTAATTTCGCCTTGAATGCAAACAGAAAAAGCTACGTTTGAGTTTGGTCATTAAAACTCCATTAAAACTGGCTTTACAAATGGTAGCTTTGCTTCAACAAAGGACTTTAGACTGACTGTGCAGATTTAAACACAACCGCGAGAGCCAGAAAAGCCAAGCTAATGAGACGCCAGCGCTGCGAAGAAGAACCCAAGGTGAGCTGGGAATGCCCATGTATCATAACTGACCCCATCTAGTACTCATTCACAAGCCATCAATTCACAGTAAAACTAAATTGCTGCACTTCATAGTTCAATGGAGTGAATCAACCCTTTGTCAGAGAAACCTCATGTGGCTTCGGTTGTAATGTCTGCCGTCCTTTTCGCACACACGCATGCTGACACACCCAACCCCAGAACATAGCATCAGTCAAACACACTGCCGTATCAAGGAGACGTGCTGGTCTCAAGTCAGTTGATCAATCAGCTCCATCTGGGATGGGGAGAAGCACTCTGCCTGTCAGGATGGCTGACTGTAAAAACAGGGCTGCAAAAAGAGGAGAAAAAGGGGCCGTTGATGGACAGAAGGCGTAATTGAGCGTATTCTTCTTCTGAACGTGGCCTGGCTTGGGGAATCTAGTAAAGCTGGGGTTCACGGTGACGGCAGTTTTCAATAAAAGAACTAGCCAATGCACATGAAATTCCCTCAGGTAATCGAAAATACTTTGTGGGAAATGGGTTTCTGTAGTGCATAATTTCATATTTTAGGTTTTTAATTTTAGTTCAATTTTTTGTCATTTTGTAGTGAGCTTTTGTAATTTGTATACATTTTTTATTTTTATTCCTTGCATGCATGTTAAATTTTTGATTATTTTTTTTAATTTCATCTTTATTTAATTTATAAGTTATATATTATTATTGTATATGGTGTATGTGTGTATAGTGTATATGTCATAGTGTCAGTTTTTTGAAATTGAGATTTATACATCATTTGAAAGCTGAATAAATAGAGCTTTCCATTGATGTATGGTTTGTTAGGATAGGACAATATTTGGTTGAGATACAACTATTTGAAAATTTGGAATCTGAGGGTGCAAAAAATCAAAATATTGAGAAAATCACCTTCAAAGTTTTCCTTAGCAATGCATATTACTAATCAAAAAAATTTTTTAATATATTTACGGTAGCAAAATATCTTCATGGAACATGATCTGTAATTAATATCCTATTGATTTTTTGGCATAAAAAATCTATTATTTTGACCCATACAATGTATTTTTGGCTATTGCTACAAATATAACCATGCTACTTATGACTGGTTTTGTGGTCCAGGGTCACACACACACACACACATATATATATATATATATATATATATCTAATATCTAATATCTAATATCTAAAATTTGACCTGTTTACCTGTTGTTTTATTTCAGATTCATTTAAATTAAATAAAACAATTTTTAATAGTTTTTGTTTATTTCGACACTGATCATATATTAAATAAATAAAAGTTAATAGAAATATCATATAAATATATATGCATATAAAAATATATATTAATTGCATTTTATTTGAGCTTGATTTCAGTTCAATTCAGTTAAATTATTTTTAGCCATTTTTATTATTATTTTAACAATAAAATCAATTCCTGTAGAAGTTTATTTTAGATTCTGAGTTGTTTTGGATTGAAAAAAGAGATTTTTTTCTTAGTATAAAAATTTTGATGAATAATATTTTCTACAAATGTTCTAGAACAAATCAACTTTTATGTGATAAAATAATTTTGTCTTTTACTGCTGCTACATTTTATAAATCTGGCTTGTCCTGGATCATTTATTATGAAAAATATGAAAAATGATGAAAAATAAGTTCTTGTACTGTCTTTTTGTAATGTACATTTTTGCCTTATTTAAATGTTTTTTCTCATTTATCATTGATGTATTTGACCCAGAAAACTGTGTGCATGATTAACACAACATATGAAAATCCATATTCACCATTTCCATTTTCACTAAAGTACAGTATAGGCCTATATTTCCTCTAAATATCTTTCTATTAAGCCTGGGGGCAGGTTTCGTTCTTTAAAGATACAGTGTGGACTCCATTATGGGCTTATGTTTTGAAGTTACTGAGCTGAGGCAGAGCTAAGAAACAGATGGACACACTCACATGGAAAATTGAAAGTCCCTAGTGAAAATATTCTTGTTTCACATATCAGGTAAAATACATATTCCTATCATCCCTCCTAATTTGCACGCATCCTCCATTGGAGTATTTTTAGAACTTCACAGTCTCTGTAACCCAGACGGTTATACAAGTTGACAGGTCCATTTTTAGAAATGTTATTTATTTTGTGTGTTTATAGTTGATATTCAGATGAATTGCTATTGGGGCATGTTGTCACAAAGGTCAACGTGTGTTTATTGAACTGTATCCTTTTATTCTTGGGCAATAACAGTGAAAATGTCCAATAGCTTTTTTGTAGGCAAGACTTCAGGGTTTGTGTCTGTACAGAAACAGACTTTCGAAAATAAATCTCCTATAAGAAATAGTCACTGGAATAAAAAGTAGCCCCTGGTAACTATTTATTGAAACTTTTATTTTAGTTTTTGGATGAGTTTTCAATAGAAGACAAATGAAACGATCAAATATGGTTAGGTTAGGATGGTTAGGATGTTCATCAAGTCTCCTGCTTTCCACAAGGTTGATTTTTCTTGACATGGAAAGGCAGGAATATTTTTTTAAAAGCCCTCACTTGACAAGTGTGAAAAATCTAACTGCATTTTGATATTCTCTGCAGGGAGCTATCGAGAGAATGCCCTAGATCGCACTGAAAGGTCATTTTCATCGCTAAAATAGAACTGACACATTCTATCATTGATAAGGGAGCCATTTCTGCTCTTAGCAGCAATCCTCCTTTTCATAGTATTGATTTAGCTACTAACATGCAACAGGGTCAGCGGTATTGGCCTTTAAAGCTGATTGGCTGGTTTTATCGCACCCTTTCTTTGCCAGGAATGTTCTCCCAACACTCTGTGGGTGATGTTAATGAATTCTGTCACATTATGGCATGGCTCAGAGAAGCAGCCATGGAACGTTTAGTCATATTCTTAATTAAGTGGAATTTTGTACAGCTCGCATAAACCATTTATAGAGTTTGCATAAATGATAAATGGCAACTGCATGAAGCAAGTGTTTGAAGTAGAGAACCTGTGCTGTCATGTATGTGAAGCTGTTTGGGTTTCTGAGCTACCAGTGCTGAAGTTTTCTTGAGTGAATTGTTTTGTGATGCAGGCTGGTCTGTCTACAGCAATAACCCTGACCTAGAAAAAGCGATGCGTCTCAGTGTGGATGGCATATTTTCATAAATCAGTCAGTTGAGCTTGCATTTTCTCAGGCAAAGATGCACTGTAACAAAAGGAGGAGGGAAAAAATTCTCTCTTTCAGTTCCAGCACTTGCCCTTGGTAATGCAATTAGCCAGTAGCTTCGTAGACTTGCCTGCAATGGGTAATTTGAGTTACAGCTTCCATGCTGCTAAAATGCTAATGATCTCACTGCTGTGTAGCATAAATTAAAATATATCACAACATTATCAACCCAAAAAGAATTCAAGAATGTAACAGCCCTTGGGGTTTTTAAAGCTTTGTGAATTCAGTTGAGTTACATTAAAGTAGGACAATTGGATGGGCATATTAATGACTTTTCTGTAAGGTAAATAAATGTACATAATTTACATAATGCTGCTCGAGACTTACTGATATAAAAATTAGAATTAAACTTTATTTGGAGTACTACTTGTGCACAATTCACATTTTTGAATTTAAGCCGAAAATGTGTTTTAATCACAGGTGATGAGGATTGTATGATATTATCTTTAAATGCAAGATATTTAAAGTGTATTAAAGTGTATATTTATTTTCACTAGGGTAGTTATGCAAATGCCTAATTTGATGTTCTGATGTTAGATGTTCTGCTGATTCTCAGAATCTCAGTAAATGCAGTACATCGAGTATTGTTCATCTACTGTTTCATGAATATGCGTGTCCTACTTATTTTATGTACTGTTGTTTTCATGCGCATATTCAAACCCAGGGATTGGGATTAGTGTAGCCTCATGCTGTTCCAAACTGGTATGATTTTCCTTTTTCTGGAGAAGAGAACATGAAAGAAGATATTTTGAAGAACATTTGGTTCCAAACAACTTTGGACCCCATTGACTTATAACATCCAAAGAATCTTTCCACTCCACAAAAGATTCTTCACAGTGAAAGAAGGTTCTTTGGGTTATTGAAATGTTCTTCATACAAGAAAAGAAAAGAATGGTTCAAGAAAAGAACTTTTCACTGAAAGCTTCTTTGGGGAACCATATATGTGACCCTGGACCACAAAACCAGTCTTAATTATAGCACGGGTATATTTGTAGCAATAGCCAACAATACAGTGTATGGATCAAAATTTTGATTGGGGTCGATTTTTCTTTTATGCCAAAAATCATTAGGATATTAAGTAAAGATCATGTTCCATGAAGATATTTTGTAGATTTCCTACTGTAAATATATCAAAACTTAATTTTTGATTAGTAATATGCATTGCTAAGAACTTCATTTGGACAGCTTCAATGATTGGAGGATATTCTCAATATTTAGATTTGTTTTGCACTCTCAGGTTCCAGATTTTCAAATAGTTGTATCTCAGCCAAATATTGTTCTATTTGGAAAAGCTGGAAAGCTTATTTATTCGGTCAGATAATAAAATAGACTCTTATGACTGGTTTTGTGGTCCAGGGTCACAAATCTTTCTTCTATGGCCTCACTGTGAAAACTCTCTTTTGGAACTTATATTTTTAATAGAGTATCCACCTTGTTTTTGCTGTGAGAGTGGGCACGGCCATTTGTAAATTTTATGGGTCCCGTCTCTTCCAGTCTCATCCACATCTAGATATTTTTAGCTGTACAAAACAGCTCATTTTAATGCTTAATATTGCACATTGGTGTGTCTTACCATATTATTTTAATGTATTATCTTAATTATGAACACACTGGGTTGTAGTGCAAACTGTTTTACCATTTACCGCACGTTGTTATTCTTCTCGTATTTCTCTATAGCAGATAATGAACTGGAAATCTCGCCGATAGGCTTACTTCCACGTTTAAGATTAAGGTGGATAGACAAAAAAAACTCAAAACATTTTTTGTGTTCCACAAATGAAAAACATGTCATATAGGTTTGAAAACACATTTTTGGGAAAACTATATCTTTAAAAACCACACTCGCCTTTTGAACCTGCCATGTTATTTATATGCTTTTAACAGGTTCAAATTTGGCTTCACCTAGGGCTGTTATTATTTCCTGCTGTTCTAGAGCATTTTGTATCGGTTCCTCCTTGTTTCCCTCCCCAGTGCTCATGGGTATAACCTTACACTTGCCAAATGTCATTTAAGTGAAAAACATAATGAGGACAGTGGGTGGAAATGAAGACTCAGTGCCTCAAGGAAAAGGTGCTGTGCTTTTAAATTCAGGCCTTTAAAAACGAGAGGTGGATGATAGGACGGCTGAAGCCAAATTGAATTTACACCCCAAGTTTGCTTACGTCAAGCTATAAGGATAATTTTATCACAGCAGCCCTCAGTAGCGATTAAATCAATTGTCATATTGAGAGTTTATTAGACCGTTTTCCCTGATCGGATTTTGGCCTATAGAGACAGGGAATACCGCTTGCGTGGCTTGTTTTCCTCATGAATGATTTACAGAGTTGATCTGGCAGAGCTATTGTGTCTATCTTAATATAATCCTCTCTCACATTTTGTTTTCGGTATTAATTATGTGAGCGATTTGGGAAATGCATATTAAATCATGTGCATGTGGATTAGGATTATCTTTAATCATTGCCTCTGTTGTTATTATTGTTTTTTTCAACAATTTATGACAGTTTTTGAGTTGGCAGACTGTCCTGATAATCCCGCTGAGGAATGTAGAAAACAATGCGACAAAGAAAGATGTTGCGTTGCCAAGCTGTAGTTTCAGGCTAACCGTTCTTGTCTAGAAGAAAAATGACTTATTTAAAAACCTCTTTAAATAAAATAGCTCTCAGGCTCCTAAAAATATCATTCATAATTAAGGCAAAAAAGGAAAAGAGTTTTTGGATATATTGCAGTTTTGATTGTGGTTAAAAGCTGATCATTTTGGCGCAAACCAGGAGACAGAAACCTCTGTATAGTCCTATGTTTAGAAACAGTGCACAACAATACTTCACTTTTCATATTATGAACTATAATATTTATTTAATGCATTGCATTGATTTATTTTAATATTGGAACAGTGTCTTATATAAACATCTGTGCAGTCTGCTTGATAGAAACTGTAAATATAAATATGCTGTGAATATATTCAGATGACCAGGTGAATCCAATAAAACCATGCCACCTGTGATCCAAACCATGGCCTTTTAGTGCAAGGAAGTCAGCAGGTTTCAAAGAGCTCATTAGTAATTAAGTACTGCCTAAGCCCTGTTTAAGCCCCTTCAAAGCCACTATGACATTGAACCCCAGCTTTGGAGTGCAAGGAGCTTTTACTGAATAAGAACAGACAAGGTCTATTTTTAGTCAGGACATTTAGAACTTTTTAGGTGTTGTGAGAATTCAAAAAGAGGGACAGTTACTATAAACACACAATGCAAAAAAATAACTGAACTCAGTATCTAACTTTGAGTGTTGAGGACACTGATGCCTCTAGTTACTTTTTCAAACTTCTGTTTGTGATGTAAACCATTTTTAATGCTTAACATGCTTTTTTTTTTGCCATTAGTTACATATATTAAGATTTTGTGTTACACCTTATGTTGTTAAAGGAGAAGTCCACTTCCAGAACAACAATTTACAGATAATGTACTCACCCCCTTGTCATCCAAGATGTTCATGTCTTTTTTTCTTCAGTCGTAAAGAAATTATATTTTTTGAGAAAAACATTTCAGGATTTTTCTCCATATAATGGATTGATATGGTGCCCCAAGTTTGAATTTCCAAAATGCAGTTTAAATGCGGCTTCAAACGATCCCAAATGCGGTTGTAAACAATCTCAGCCGAGGAAGAAGGGTCTTATCTAACGAAACGATCGGTTATTTTCATTATAATAATACAATTTATATACTTTTAATGTCAAATGCTCGTCTTGTCTTGCTCTTCCCGACCTCTGTTGTTTTTCCGGTTCATGATAGTTAGGGTATGTCAAAAAACTCCCAGAGAACACACAGAGTTTAGGGGGAACAAGACAAGACAAGCGTTTGAGATTAAAAAGTATTTAAATTGTATTTTTTTAAATGAAAATAATCAATCGTTTCGCTAGATAAGACCCTTCTTCCTCAGCTGGGATCGTTTACAACTGCATTTGGGATCGTTTGAAGCTGCATTTAAACTGCATTTTGGAAGTTCAAATTCGGGGCACCATATCAGTCCATTATATGGAGAAAAATCCTGAAATGTTTTCCTCAAAAAACACAATTTCTTTACGCAGAAAAAAAAGAAATGAACATCTTGGATGACAATTGTTGTTCTGGAAGTGGACTTTTCCTTTAAATGAATGTGCAATACATTATTTAGATTTTTCATGTGTCTTTCAAGCAATCAAAACAGAGTTTGTTGGCAGTGGATTCAGCAAAATTCAGCATAAAATGCCTGTTGGATTTATGTAAATTGCAACAGGGCTGTCACTAATGATTATTTTTGTAATCGATCAATTGTTGATTATTTTTGATATCTAATAAAGTAATCTGATCATTAAGCAAATAATCATATGGTTTTATTAAACAAAACGGTTAAAATACATGTATTATAAACAATACAGCTAATGTCCATTTGTGTTATATCAAATAACTGCAGAGGGCGCCAAAGGCCTGACGATTGTTTTTACACTTTATTGCACAATCTAATCCTTGTTTAATATTGACTAAACAACATTTTATTAGAATGTCCACTTAATCTTTAATATTTTGCCATTTTTACGACAGAAATGCCACAGCCACTGTAATTTCTTAAATATGTGGACATCAACACAGAACTTTTATTTTGAAATCGCGATTAACAGCATATGTATTCTCCTGTGTTTGCGTAGGTTTATAAATGATTTACCTTGCAAATCTGATGAAATGGCGCACAGATGACCATTATGATAAACCCAAACTCACAACAATATGCAGAGATGGAGTTTGAGACGCTCCACATGTGTAAATGATAACACTGTTACAGTTTGTGTAGAACAGCATTTACTGTGAACGGAGCCTCTCTGAGGCACATGTAAGTAAACTACACTCATGTAAATAATTACAGCGCATATATGCAACCTGCATCGCATTTATTTATTTAACTGAATCGTAGCGTTTGTGAATCCACAATAGCATTATGCTTTGTTATGATTTTTAAATAGGTTTAATATATCATGCAGCCTTGGAAAACAGAAAAATAATACGTTATATGGATTCTCGTCTGTGGAATGTGCCACTTCCGGTATTTTGCCGGTTACTCGACATGGGCAAAATGCAATTTTTAAATCGTCATGTTTACAACAGTGACAATGAGCGTTTATCAGGAATTAGCTAAACACCAGATTTTCAAAAGTATGTGAAATACGTAAAGTTCGCACCATAGACTCTTTAAAAAAAAAACCTAAAGAGTTTTACACAGGTCTGATATTGAGGAGACATTTCCACACCCCTAAACATGCGTAGCACAAAGCGAAATGTGATTGGTTGCTTTACCTGTCAATCACAGTGTATAGTCGTTTTGGGCAATCCTTGGCCATTCAAAGCAGCCAAGGTACCTTCTTCCTTCGGTCTGAAGGTCTGACTACATGAGACTAGCTTACTGTCAGCTATTATGGAGGTCATATTTTTTTATTTTTGTGACATGTAACAAATTAATGTATACTGTTTTTTTTTTTAATTATACAGTACCATCTGATACTGATCCTAAACAAGTTATTGAGGCGCAGGTTACTGTTGCTATGGTTACCTCCTACTCGTGAGCATCTATTTAGCACATTCTGACTAACTTGTAATCTAACTTTTGTGGTGACTAAAATGTGATTTGTTAAAATATTCACTCATCTCAAACTAGCCCCACATTTTGAAAGAGATCCAGGGAGGTTTTGAACACAGTTGTTAGGCTTAGTTCTTAAGACAGAAAAGACAAAAGAAAAACAAACGGTGATGACAAATATTTGAATGACAACGTGCTTTCACATGACAATAAGTGCTTTTTTATTTTTGTTTTGCTGTATTGGTTTATTTTGTGTGTCAGGGCGAATGCACCATTTCTCCCTTTCTGTTCCACAAAAAAATACCCCAAAGGGCTCAAAGGAGTTTTTTTGAAACAGTAACAATGCTTTCTATTTTTGATCAGCGCTTGGAGATATTCAAGCAAAAAAGGAGCAGCACTGAAAGTGGGTCTGTTTGTTCCATCACTTTCAGTGAAACGACCGCAAAACAGCATTGACATCTTATTCCTTTACCAGCGATCAGCACAGGCACTTATTTGGCAGTAGCTGCAATTTGCTTATACTTACCAGGCATTTTCAGCAAGTGAATGTAAGTGTAAGGCTGCCGTCAGTGGGTGGGCAATCGGGAATGCTTTCCTGGACCCTGTGACAAAGCACTAAACACCCCTTTAGACCATGTGTGAGCATTAGTATAATGTTATAGCATTTGGTGGCTTGACCATGTGTTAAAAACATGAATACAACTCTTATCTACTTTTAATACAATTGGTCAATACATTTAATACAATAGATAAGGAACTAGTGGTACAAGTATTTGAAGGTTTGAAGGTGCAGTCAAATTTACCATTGTTGGCCCTTTTTAATAGGAATCTGTATGATCTGGAATTTTGCATAATGGAATTTTTTGTAATGGGTTTTTACCCAGAAACCTGCTTGGTGTGTGAACAGTGTTTCATACAGACAATGGACTTTTTTTTGTCAGCAAATAAACTTTTTAATGTGAATGCACCTTTATTGGCCCTGTATGAAATGTAGTAGTTAATCATTTACATGCCATTTTGAACATTTGTCCTCATTATGTTTTTCAGTTAAATGGCATTTGGCAAGAGTAAGGTTATATCCATAAACACCAAGCACTGTGAAAGGAATATGTTTGCTCGCAAGGAGGAACCAAAACAAGATTCTGTTGTGGAACAGCAGGAAATGATATCAGCCCCCGGCAAAGCCATATTTGATCCTGTTAAAAATACTTTAAACTCAGAAAAATTGCAGCATTTGAAAGTGACGATGCAATCATGCGGCATTTCATTTCTACATATTGCATACAGCCTTCTACAGACTCATGAAATCAAAATCTAAATTTGACTGTTTTTAAAGAGATTCTCATGTCAATCTTTTTTCTGTAGACCACAGAAGAAGAAATAAAAAAATGGGGGGTTTTCTTGTCCACACAGTGAAAGTCATTGAGGTCCAATGTTGTTTCAAGTACCAACCAATTCTGCCTCTGTGAAATCCTTTAATATGACCTTTCGTTGTCATTATGATACTAATCAACTTTGACACGCCCTTGTCCCAGGTGACCCCCAATGAGATCCAGTTTATTCAACTGTTCACAAAGCATGAAATGAGTTTAATTTCCTACCATGAAGTATGGCGTGATTTACACCCTCAAGCCAGTAAATCATTCCATCCCCTCGTCCTGTTTTGTGGACTGGCCGTTCTCTTTTGTCCAGTGGGTCTCTATTTTTAGATGGATCAAGCGCTGTCTTAAAAAACGTCTTTGTGCAGCTCATTGGCCAGTGCTACCTTGCCAGATCTGAAGAGGCCATCAATATATCTGGCATTTTACAAGCTACATTACCCTTACTAATCTGCTCCTACCCAGCATGCATCTTTCTCAGGGAAGTGCCAGATTCCACCAAGTGTTACCCAGAGGCATTCTCCAGAATGCACTTAGTATAACAACTCTGCTTTTATTTTTCGAAATAGCCTGCGGTCTATTGTAAAATAAAACCATGTCCTTTAAACCATATCATGTTGTTGTAAGGAACATTAAGTTCCTTGACTCTATTTTCAATACCACCTGCCAAGGGCAGGAGAAAACGACCAACATGTGGGCAAATTTTATCTTTTTACCTGTTGTGTGTTAATGTAATGATTCAACAGCTGTTTAATCACTTAATGTGATTGCTTCTTTCTCTGTCAAATTGTGCTTTTCTCTATAGTCCTGAAATTCCTAGCAGTTAAAGGAGAATTCACTTCCAGAACAAAAATTTACAGATAATTTACTCACTCCCTTGTCATCCAAGATGTTCGTATCTTTCTTTCTTCAGTTGTAAAGAAATTATGTTTCTTGAGAAAAACATTTCAGGAATGTTCTCCATATAGTGGACTTCTATGGTGTCCACGAGTTTGAACTTCCAAAATGCGGTTTAAATGCAGCTTCAAAGGGCTTTAAACAATCCCAGCCAAGGAAGAAGGGTCTTATCTAGCAAAACAATCGGTTATTTTCTAAAAAATGTACAATTTATATACTTTTTTTACCTCAAATGTTCATCTTGTCTAGCTCTGCAATCCGCATGTGAACTCTGTGTAATCCGGGTCAATACAGTTAGGGTATGTCGAAAAACTCCCATCTCATTTCAGCTGTTTTACCTTTTTTCGTAAAGGGTGTTTAACCCTCCTTGCACGTTCACTTTGTAAACACTGGGTCGGTACTTCTGCAACGATGAAGGACGATTTTGAAGGTGGAGGAGAAAATGAGATGGGAGTTTGGGAGTTCACATGCGCATCGCTGAGCTAGACAAGATGAGCATTTGAGGTTAAAAAGTATATAAATTGTATTTTTTTGTGAGAAAATAAATGGTAAGACCTTTCTTCCTTGACTAGGATCATTTAGAGTCCTTTAAAGCTGCATTTAAACTGCATTTTGGAAGTTCAAACTCGCGGGCACCATGGAAGTCCACTATATAGAGAGAAATCCTGAAATGTTTTCCTCAAGAAACATAATTTCTTTACGACTGAAGAAAGAAAGACATGAACATATTAGATGACAAGGAGGTGAGTAAATTATCTGTAAATTTTTGTTTTGGAAGTGGACTTTTCCTTTAATACTACTAGCAAGTTAATACTGTTTAGTAATTCTTACAATTATGATGTTTTGGTTTATATCTGATGCAAATAATATTTCAGTTTGCATTTGCAGAATGCACAATAGGCATGGTTTTACAGTACAGTGTTTGGAAGTAAGTAAGTAAAAGAGGTACTACTAACTTTTTTCACATTAGCGTGACAGTAGTTTAGCTATTTTCATAACAGCGTACTTTCCAGCAACAAGCTGAATGCCACGTTGTGTTTCTAATGAGTGAATAATCAAACATACTCACTTAAATAGTCCTTGCTGTCTGTCTCTCTCTTATATGTAACATGTGAAAGTCTGATTCATTCTACTGAATCAATTCGTTTGAACAGTTCATACAAGTTATGTGATTCACAAAAATGATTTACTGATTTGAGTCTCTTTACTATGTAAATTAGAATAGTTTAATTGTCATTTAATTGTAAACTAGATGTAGTTTAATTGTCAGAAATTAGCTAGAAATTAGGTTTAATTAAATTATTAATTATATCATTACAGTTACACTACCATTAAAATATTTGGGCCAGTTAAGATTTTTTAAAGAAATGTATGCTTTTATGCAGCAGGATTGCATTAAATTGTTCAAAAGCGACAGTAAAAAGATTTATAATGTTACAAAAGATTTATATTTCAACCAAATGCGCTTCTTTAAAACTTTATTCATCAGAGAATCCTGAAAAATATATCATGATTTCCATAAAAATTTCAACAGCACTGCTGTTTTCAACATTGATAATAATAATTAAAAAAAAATTCTTCGGCACCAAATCAGCATATTAAAATGATTTCTGAAGACTGGAGTAATGCTTTGCTAAAATTCAATTTCGTTATCACTGCTAAATATATTTAAAATATATTACATTTGAATAATATTTCACAATATTACTATTTTAACCATATTTTTGATCAAATTAAAGCAGCCTTGGTGAGCATACAAGTCTTTCAAAAATATTTAAAAAATCTCGTCAACCTCTAATTTTTTATATACTTTGATATCCTATCATAAGGCTATGAATAGCTTGTAGCTTGGTAAGGTAGCTTCTTAAACACTGTTCTTTACTCTTTCTGTCCTGACAGTTTTATAAGTGAAACTGTATATTGGTTTTCTCGCTATCCATGCTGCACATACACAACAAGCATACAACAATGCATCTAGCTGTATTAAGTATAACCCCAAGGCTTCTGAAGTCTTTCTGAGCAGTGTTTTGATTCACAGATTGTTGCATGATAGGCTACACACACCAACGTCTGTATGATCCCCTTGTATAACCAGCTCCGCTGACAGAAGGACTTTTATAGGCATATTTCCTTATGAAAGTTCTTTTAGAACAGTGCATCCTTTGTTTTCCTATATCACTGTGGAATTTTGGAAATATATTACACATGCATTTCTTTTGTTAAGGTTGCTATCTGCTTTCACACACACACTGGTGTCTTGTGTGAGCCTCCTTTATATCCAGCTCAATTGACAGAGGAGACTAAGAAGTCTTGGGATTTAGCTATTGAAAAACCTAGAGTCTGCTGACACTTTTAAGTCTGATAAGTGGTTCAATATGGGAAAGTAGGAATATGTTTTCTGTTTCTGTGCAACAGTGATATTTGGATTTAATTGATAAATGTTAGCTCTTTATGAAGTCTTTTTAGGACATTTCTGTCCTTAGTTTTGTGGAAATATTCTTTCCTGACATGGTTGCCATCTGCTTTCATTCTTGTTAGCTGTGGAATGCCCATCATATCACAGAATCAGCCCGTTAAAGAATTATAAAAATGCCCTCTAATGAAATACACTCCTTATCTCAAGGGCAAAAGATCAATTTGATGGGGCCCAACATCCTTATCAGAAGGAGATTACATGGGAAGAGCCGTTTCCTATTGGAGTCTTTCCTCAGACAAGCCACTATCTGCCACCTAATTAAAAATCACAGGGAAGGCTGGGTCTTGTGACTCACTGAATGTGACTTACACATTGAATTAAAGCCCCACATGGACCAGCATTGCAGAAATGTGTAGAATGAAGTCTATGTATGTCCGTCTCTCTCTTTGTCTAATTAGTAATGAGATAAAATTAATAGTGATGTCTCTTTCTTTGTCTAATTAATAATTAGATGATGATTTATTAGTTGACTCCAGCCATTCATGTAATACATGGTATCTGCATTTGAAAGAAAAGTAATTAACAAATTTATATGCTTTAGTGATTTCCAGCCATCATATGTCATACTTTTTACAAGGACTTGTAAATGGATTGTGCATGAAGATCTCAGTCAGGCCTTTTCATGGTCAGCATGTGTTAAACAACTCATTTATAAACCTGAGATTAATTCAAACCATATTCTTTTAAGGTGTTTAAGTAATGACGTTTTTACTACTTCAAAATTCCATGTTTAATTCAATGTGTTTCTATGACTCAAAACAACTACTGTGTAGGATAAAAAGTAGGGAAGGAGGAAAGAAGGAAGCGCAGATCTCCTTAATTACAGTCAGGGTAAAATGCTGCATGTTGACTCATCCTTATCAATATGCATGACATCATTTTTGGCTTGCTAAATGTGCTGATTTAGGTGAGTTAAATCCTCTTTTGACGTTGAAGCCTGTTTGCCGAGCACGAGACACAGGAATTGCTTGTTCTTTATTGCTAGGGGCTTCCTTGGTTTTTCTTAATGGTCTGTCCTGTTATCGCAGTATTATTTATGGCCTCATGGAACTCTGTTCATGCTTTATTCATGCTTTTCCTACTGCGGTTCTTCATATCACACCTGAAAACCTCCTCAAAGCCAAAAATCACAGTAGCAGTGTTTAAAATATACTTATATTTTAGTTTTTCTTAAGTTTAATATGTTTTAATCTACATGAATTATTGAGTTATGATTAGGGCTGTCAAACGGTACCGGTTCGGTACTGAAATTTTAAAAACGTCCATTTCCCGCTTTTTTGAGCGCTGTTGAGCCGATTTTTAAACATCGCTGATTGGCCATATCACACAGAAAAAAAATGGTGCTTCAGCGGTTCTTCAGCAGTTCTTTGGTGTGATTGTGGTGCTATATAGCACCATTAGTGTATAAAGAACCGGTCAAGCCCCTGTCTGGTTCTTCAGCAGTTCTTCAGTGGTTCTTTGGGCTCGTTAAGGTGCTATATAGCACCACTGCCATACAAAGAACCTGTTAAGCCTCTGAATTTGACAAAGGTGCCATATAGCACCTTTTAAAATAGGTGCTATATAGCACTAAAAGTGGTTCCCCTATGATTACGAGCCAAAGAACCACTTTTAGTGCTATATAGCACCATTTGTTTTTAGAGTGTAGTGTTCATGCACTCAACAGACATGACTGTGATTGGCTACAATAATAAGCACAACGGGAGCGTTTGAAAGCCACGTGTGTCAGCGGATCCCTAATACATCTGCATATAGACGGATCCGCTGACAGACGCGGCTTTCCCCAACACTGCACAACACCATTGTACCAACCAAACCCAGTACCATTTGACAGCCCTAGTTATGATCCAAAAAGAAATGTTGTGCAGTGTTGGGGAAAGTTACTTTTAAAAGTAATGCATTACAATTTTGCGTTACTCCCTGAAAAAGTAACTAATTACGTTACTTAGTTACTTTAATGGAAAGTAATGTGTTACGTTACTTTTGTGTTACTTTTATCTGGGCAGGGCTTGCTTCTTTGTTTTTAATATAACTATTCTAATTTTTGTTGTGTAGGTTTTATGATTTCACTTAATTAGACATGCTTTTTGATTAATAAAATGTATTTTAACCAATAAAACTTGGTTAAAACTAGAGTCTAGAAAAATTAAAATGAAAAAAATGAATTTAGTTAGATAGATAGATAGATAGATAAATTTTACTGATAAAGGAATTACTGATTTTGGTCTGAGGGCCGGTCAGAATATGAGTTAAAATTTGCTTATGGAAATCAAATGATAGAGTTCATGAACATTCTTTAGTGGAAATGTAGTTAATTTAAATGAGAAAGAATCCTCAAGAATCAGTGTTATCTTCATTCCTGCTAATGCAGTTCAGTGTTGAAACGAAAGAGTCTAATAAGCTGGAACTCAAGAACTGTTGGTGGTGCTGAAGTGCATGCATAGTTAATCAGAAAAGAAAAAAAACACATTCAGCTGGGAAACATACGCCTTTTTTGCAAGCATTAGGACAACCCAAAAGTAGAAATGGGGAAAAAAGTTTCTTTTCTGCAAGCGCAAGAACAAAGTCAAAGATAAGCACACAGAACTCTTAATGTCCTCTAATAAAAATAGGTCAGCCATATAGCCACGTAGAGAAAACAGAACGCAGTATTGCTGAGTTGCAGCCTCGTATGAAATGAAGATTCATGATCAGCTAAATTACCATTTAAGGGTTTTTGAATAAGGACACAGTGATCAAATAATACCTATGTGGCTTTAAAGTATATTTCCACCTGAAAGTACTATTTTTGTGTATTCCTAAGCAGTGAGTTGATGTTACCACCTTGCACACACACACACAGCAGATGCTGTTTCAGAAAAAACTCATGCTCTCTCAAGAGGCCTTGCAGCATCTGGCGTGCCGTATCATTCTCCAGCTCCACCATGGTGAGTCTTCTCTAATTGTCAGCTGAAAAGACACAGAGATGCTCTGCCCTCTAACAAGTGCCTCTCAACTTGAGTGTCTGATGCACCATCTCAAGAAAAGGGATAATTTAATGCAGACTGCATTGTCAACTGTCATTTCTGTACTGCTGAGTGAAACTAACGTTAATTAAGCTGACATTAGCATTACGTTTTCTTTACTGGATAGCCTGTGAGATTTGTATCAGCAAACCGTCTTTTAAAAGTGTTTTTATTGAGCTCATCGTCAGCTTTTCAGTGTATCCTTCTATCGATGGTTAACTTTAAATAGCAGTCAGTTGTTGTAGGACTTCTGAAGTTTTTCTTGAAACTTTGCTATTAATATTTATAGGTTACTGCACTCAGACAAACAATGCCCTATTTAGCAACGCTAGTGATGATGCAGCTTCATTAGAGAGATCAAAGTAATTCATTTTCTACACACTGTTACATCCGACAAGCCATGGTGCTCTCATGCCACACATCATGTTCTCACACAGTGGAAAAATACATTGCAGAGCAAAGAGAAAACTGACTACGCGCCAAAAGACAAGACAGAGCAGGTTACTTTAGGTATGAAACAAAATTCTCAGCTTTCAAATTGTCATTTTGTAAAAATTCAGACAATAAATACCGTTTTGCGGCTTATTAAAGTGCTTCTATTATGCCATTTTAAAAATAATATATATAATATATAATATTGTTTTATGAGTCTCCTAAAAGATGTTTACATGTATGCGAGGTCAAAAAACACTTTAGTTTTCTACAAAAATAGATTTACTTTACCTAATTTCTAAATGATTCGTACACGACTCGTGCGAAGCAGTTTGAAGAATCAGTCTCTCTAAACTCCTTTCCATGAGACCTCACTGCTGTGATTGGTCAGATGGCACAGTCCTTTATGATTGGTCTACCACGTACAGCGGGTGTCGAAAAACGAAACGCCCATTGCCTTAACTGAATGACAGCCTTGGAGACTGGTCAGTACATAGAAAAGATGGCATTGATTTTACCTTACTAATTCGAGCCGGAGTCTGGCGATGAAACGGTTGAAGTGGCTGATCGACAAGTTAGCACGGACTACCGTGGAAAGTGCTCACAATTTGCTTATGTAAGCGAACCGGGCACACCTCTATGTTATAAACGTTAACATTGTAAATTGCATTAAGTGGCTTTCACATCGAAGGCTGCAAGCACTACGCAGCCCTTCAGAGCAAAGCGGCAAAAGTTAAACTAATTAGAACTTTGAGTGACCTTTTGTCGACGCAGAAATAAGCCGTCCTTGTGCGGCGCAAGCAATTGAAATGAATGGATTTCATAGCGCAGCGCTTTCCGCATTCGGTGTGAAAGACGCTTGCGCGCCATCCTTTATCACTACTCCAACTAATGAGACAGACAGACAGTCAAGCCCACAGCTGAACAACAGAACTACAGAAGCGTGAGTTAGCCGGTTAGCAAGACATGTGGGTTGTTACACAACATAACATACACAACTATGTATTTTCAGGGATCGCTAGAAAATACAATCTTTGTAGATTTATCTTTTGGAAGTGGATATAAAACAAATTTACTCTCACAGCGTAGGATACAGCGTTTTCTCGACATTACGTAAACCACATGGAAATTTTACTGTGTTTGTAGGCGGGCAAGTTGTTTGCAACGTAGAACGTGGGCAGACATTATGCAAATGTGTTATTTTGTGACGTATAGCCGTAACAGAATAAGATTCAAATTCCTGACAACTCGTTCAGGCGATTGTGAGCCGACTCTTTTTTTTGATAGACAATAACTTTATTTATTGTGCACTGTCAGCTTCACAACTTTGTAGACAGTTTATGTTCACATACAGCTACATGACACACTGCATGAAAGGTCATTTTTGAAAATGCATAATAGGAGCACTTTAATGTGTCGTGACAGATCGCTCTAGTGGCTCAGTTCAAGCGGCACGTCAACCAATTATCTTATCTGCTTTACTAGTTATAGCTCATAATAAATATGAATGAACATCAGAAGATATTGTTTCAACCGTGGAAAGACACCAATACATACCATTTTTAAAGTTCTAGTCCACCAACGTTAATCTACTCTCCTGTCTGTTTTTTTTTTTTTGTCAGACAAAACAGCAGATTCTGCATTATGATTGGTCAGATCGCCTGACAATCAAACTCCCTACAAGTCAATTGGATGGTTCCAAGTAGAACCTTTAACATCCATGGAACCTTTCCAATGCACAAAAGGTTCTATATAGTGAAAAAAAGATTCTTCAACTTATTAAAATATTCACACTATACAAAAAAATCACTTTAAAAAATAAAGGTTCCAAAAGGGTGTTTTTGCAGTGAAGAACCATTTTTGGTTCCCCAAAGAACCTTTCAGTGAACAGTTCCTAAAAGAACCATATTGAAGAACATAACCTTTTTTGTATTTGAAAGGTTCCATGGATGTTCAAGGTTCTTCATAAAACCAAAAAGAAAGAACTTTTATTTTTAAGAGTGTTCTTTTAAGGACTGTTTACTGAAAGATTCTTTGGGGAACCATCTATTTGGGGAATCTATTTTTTTATTGCGTCGCTATGAAAACCCCCTTTTGGAACCTTTTTTTTTTATTCTACAAAAAGGAGGACTCCACTAACAATATCCATTTGAGTCAGTGGCGGCTCATCAGGGGAGGCACAGCTTTCCCAAAAAGGGAGACTATAGCCTCCCTTCTGGTATTTCAACCAATCATCATAGAGAGGTAGTTTTGAGTGATATTAGTTTGAATGTCTCCCGCTGTGCTGATAATGTTCCAGGCACTTACGATGAGCAGTGATGTTAAATATTTGATCGACAGATTTACCAAGCTGTCATTCCAACAGTAACCTTATATATATATATATATATATGTTAAAAATAAAGGGAGAACACACCTAAACTGGCCATAGGCTACAGCTTAATTAAATGGAACAACAGGCAGCTCTGTTTTAAGACAGACTTTTATAAAGGGATGGATGTTTGCTTCAAGTGATAGACCAGGTAAGTGAAATTCTGTTATCTTGCTGTATGTGTGTAGTTTTCTTTACGTTTTCTGACTAAAAGCAACCAAAAAAAGCCATTTTAAAATGGTTAAGCAAATAATAATAATTAGTGTGCCTCCTCTGCTTTAAAACCCACGAGCCGCCACTGATTTGAGTTTTACTCCTGATGTTGTAGAAAGTCTTCTAAACCTTTTAAAGTTTTCTGGTGTTTTGTCTGTGCTGATGTATGACAGGACTATGACGGCTACAAACAAATGAAGTCCTCCTTGTTCTTGTCCTAATTAGATTTGGTCTGCTTGTTTCTAATTCTTTAATCAAGCAGTGAAATGTTAGTCTTCTCTTTCTACGTCTGCCTTCACAGATTTGTCTTGACCTAAGAGCCCATATTCCCAGCACAGAAGAAGACAATTGGTTTTAGGACCCAAAAAGACTAAAGTAATTGGTGCTAACTGCTAATCCAAAATTTTTATTGTTACTAGAGTTTTGTAGGGCAAATTAAGCGGAGTCTTATCTTATTCCAGTCTGGTGTTAATCCTCAGACAGGCAGACATAGAGTTTCAAACTGACAATGAGACATTAACCAATTTCAATGAACTGATTTCTGACCCCAAATGCCCTAGTGAAAAATAAATATACTAAAATGTATTTGAAGTACATTTATTTTATGCTAAGTATACATTTACATATTTATGTACTTAATAAAAATACTGTGCGTTTGCACTTTTAGTGTATTAAACTGGTATACTTGAAGTCTGTTAAATTGGAACAACTAATTTTGTACTTAATGCACTTTAACTGTGCGGAAGTAGAGCTGAAGTATAACTATTTATGTACTTAAATATATTTGATTGTGCTAAAGTGGAGCTATTGCAAGTGTACTTTAGGTACACCTTAAATATCATACAATCCTCATCAAAAGCACATTTTAGGCTTAATATTAAGAAATCTGCACTGTGCACAAGTAGTACTCCAAATAAAGTTTAATTATATTTTTTATATCAGGAAGTCTCAACCAATATGTCAGTAAATATATTAATAGATTTGAACTATACTTAGTATAATATATATACAGGGGTTGGACAATGAAACTGAAACACTGGCCAATATAGTGTTGGAGGTTTCATGGCTATATTTATGCAGCCTGGTGGCCAGTCTTTACTGATCGCACATTCCACCAATAAGAGCAGAGTGTGAAGGTTGACTTTGTGCACCCAATAGCTCAAACATTGTACCCTGAAGGTGGTGCCGTGTATTAGGATGATAATGCACCAATACACACAGCAAGACTGGTGACAAGAGTGATTTGATGAACATGAAAGTAAAGTTAAACATCTCCCATGGCCTGCACAGTCACCAGATCTGAATATTATTGAGCCACTTTGGGGTGTTTTGGAGGAGCGAGTCAGGAAATGTTTTCATACACCAACATCACATAGCGACCTGGCCACTGTTCTGCGAAAGGAATGGCTCAAAATCCTTCTGGCTACTGTGCAGGACTTGTATTTGTCATTCCCAAGATGAAATAATGCTGTATTGGCTGCAAAAGGAGGCCAAACAGCATACTAATTGTGGTCTAAACCCAGGTGTTTCAGTTTCACTGTCCAACCCCTGTATATATATATATATATATATACATAAACACACACACACACACATATATATATATATATATATATATATAATACTAAGTATAGTTATATATATATATTTCTTGTTCCCTATACCTATGCTAAAGTATTAGTATAGGGAACAATTCTCAATATTAACTAGTTACTTATTAGCATGCCTATTATTAAAATATTCGCTGTTTGTTAGTACTTATATAGCACCTATTCTGCATGACCATTGTCTACATCCCTAATCCTACCCAATACCTAAACTTAACTACCTTAATAACTATTAATAAGCATGAAACATGCTCTGTAAAAAGCAATGAGCATGACAATACTTGCATTAATAAATAACTGAGCTTAAAAAAATACAGCGTAAACCAGCTTAAGCTGGTTTGGTTTTCCTACTCTGTTTAGACTAGTCTATTGGATGGTTTTAGAGATGTTTAAGACACTTTTTTAGCTAGTGAGGCTGGAAAATTATCTTAAGTCAGTTAAAACCACTTCAAACCAGAAAGAGTAAATCTGCATAACGTTATCAAAATAGTAATGAAACATGAACTCTTTTGAATGAACTGATTTCTGAGCCAAAATACGATTTTTGGTTAGACTACAAAGATGTTTTGATACAGTGTGTCTGAATATTGTAAATATCTTCGTGTTGAATATACAGTGCAGTATATGAAACAAGCTCTGTAAGAGCAAGAGCAAAGAGCAAAGAGCAAAGACAACACAGTATGAAATGCAATAAATAACTGAACTGGAGGAAAAAATACATAGTGTAAGATCAATGGCTAGAGGGGTTTTAGAGTCTCAGAAAGAGACACCATTTTATACAGCCAAAACAGGGAAAGTTTAAAGGAGTAGTTTACTTCCAGAACAAAAATGTACATATAATGTACTCAACCCCTTGTCATCCGAGATGTTCATGTTTTTCTTTCTTCAGTTGTAAAGAAATTATGTTTTTTGAGGAAAACATTTCAGGATTTTTCTCCATAATGTGGACTTCAATGGTGCCCCTGATTTTGAACTTCCAAAATGCAGTTAAACGCAGTTTCAAAGGGCTCTAAACGATCCCAGTCAAGGAATAAAGGTCTTACACTCTTAGGAATAAAGGTCTTACACTCTTAAAAATAAAGGTGCTTCACGATGCCATAGAAGAACCTTTTTTGGTTTCATAAAGAACCCTAAATGTCTGAAGAACCTTTCTGTTTCACAAAAGGTTCTTTGTGGTCAAAGCAGGTTCTTCAGAAATCGTTCTACGTTGCTGTTTTACCTTTTTTTGTAAACCGTGTTTGACTTGCAAACACTGGGTCGGTACTTCTGCAGCGATGTTGGACAATTCTGAAATTGGGAGAGAAAATGAGATAGGAGTTTTTTGACATACCCTAACTCTCTTGAACCAGAAAGAACAGTTCAGGCAGACCTGGACAAGATAAGCTTTTGAGGTTAAAAAGCATATAAATTGTCTTTTTTTTTTTAGAACATAACTTTTTCTTCGGCTGGGATTGTTAGAGCCCTTTAAAGCTGGTTGTAACTCGTCTCTGACTCTGTTTAGGGTAGTTTATTAGTTGGCTTTAGATGGTTTTTAGATACATTTTAGCTGGTCAAATTGGGAGACCATTTTAAACCAGCTAAATCCAGGTCATTTTGAGTATTTTTCAGTTGCGTTTTCAGGCTATAGTTTGAGTGCAAACTACATTTAAATGCAAAAGTAAATCTTATAAATAAATGCTATTAATTAACAGAATGCGGGAGTCATTACCTACTGTAATTTACCCTTTGCAAGGAGCTTGATTGACAGACGATCTGACCAGTCGTAACGTAGAATCCGCCATGAAAATGGTGTGTTAACGTCTTTCTATGCTTTCCACAGTTGAAGTAACATACCTTCTGATGTTTATTCATGTTTTTTCATGCTTGAACTAGTAAAGAGGAAGAGATGATCGGTTGACGTGCTGTTTGAACTGAGGCACTACAGTGATCTGTCACGACACATTGAAGAGCCATAAAACAGTAGGCCTATTTATTGTTTGAATTTCTTAAAAAATGACAAATTTTGAAAGCTAAGACTTCATACCAGAAGTAACCTGCTCTGTCTTGTCTGTCAGCACATTGTCAGTTTCGTCTTTGCTCCACGATGTATTTTTTTTACTGCATGAGAACATGATGTCTGGCACGAAAGCAGCATGGCTTGTCGGACATAAGTTGTTCCTTATATTGTCTTTATTGAATTATTTTTAGCATTTTTAACTACTGTAGGAAAAGTGTCAGCACTTATTTAAGCTTCACTTACAGTTCAACTTCTCTCCATCACATTTTCTCCCATTTTTACACACGAGTAACACATTCCCATTTTCACACAACTTTATCACCACCAGATCTTCCCCTTGAGTTCAAAAGCCGCTCTGTCACACTGATGTGCGAAGATCTTCAGCTGTAAAGTCTTCCGGATCATTAAAGGCTGGAACACATGCCCTTAAGGCTACGTTTGACCTTCATCTGAAATGATTGTTTCAGCAGTAATACAAAACTGGGCCAGTGAGATGAGTCACCATCGTACAGGAGAACACACTTACGGGGATAGGCCGAGAGCGCCAACCTTTAACTGGTGCCGCTCGCTAACGTTAGTTACTGGGCAATAAAATATGAAACCCCTGCCAATGAATTTCACTCTCACATGAGGCAGCGCAGCGCGGCGGGAGGAGCTGTGGGTGAAGTCCCTTAGCTGAAGGTAATGTATTCCCAGAAAAGCAATGTCAGCATGGTGGCAAATACACTACGACAAGTGAAATGATTAATGAGCTTTGAAGGACTGCTGCAGACATTTAACAAGAGGTAATATTTTTGATGAGGGTGCTTTGGAGTGCATTTACTGAACGCTAACAAATATCAAGACATTGTATGGTCATATTCACACTTGCATGCAATAAAAGTTGTATTGATCTACACAGTAACTTCAAACCCAATTACTGAAATAGTATAATATAGTTTCGGATTGAATAGTGTAAAGCTATTCCAAAAATGCTCAGATTCCAAAAATTAAATATTAAATTATACAGATACAGTGTGCTCCACTAATATTGGCACCCTTGGTAAATAAGAAGAAAGCTGGCTGTGAAAATAAATCTGCATTGCTTATCCTTTTGATCTTTAAGTAATAAAATTCACAAAATTCTAACCTTTCATTGAAGTAAAACAATGGAAAGTGGAGAGAATATCTCATTATAAAATAAATGTTTTTCTCTAGTTCACAATTGTTGCAACATCCTTTTCACAAGATAACAGCTCTGAGTTTTCTCCTATAATGCCTGATGAGTTTGGAGAACACCTGACAAGAAATCAGAGACCATTCCTTTGTGAATCTCTTCAGATCCTTCAGATTCCCAGCTTTATGTTGGTGCTTCTTCTCTTCAGTTCACCCCACTCATTTTCTATAAGGTTCAGGTCAGGGAACTGGGACGGCAATATCAGAAGCTTTATTTTGTGCTCAGTGACACATTTTTGTGTTGATTCTGATGTTTATTTTGGATCATTGTCCAGATGTCCATGGCCCATTATAAGATTTTTAACAGAGCCAGTCAGGTTCCAGGACCTCTGGCAGAAAAATAGGCCTACAACATTAAAGATACAGCAGTATATTTAACCATGGGCATGGGGTACTTTTTTTTTTTTTAACCCTGTTTGCACCAAACCCATCTGCAGTTATTTTTTTTTAGTTTCGTCTGACCATAGAAGCCAGTCCCATTTGAAGTTCCAGTCGTGTCTGACAACTGAATATGCTAGAGATTGTATTTAGATGAGTGAGGAGGATTTTTCTTGAAACCCTCCTGAACAACATGTGGTGATGTAGGAGCTGTTTGATGGTTTTTTATTTATTTATTATTTATTTATTTATTTATTTATTTATTTTTTTGTAGGCTTTCTGACCCCAAGACTCAACTAATTTCTGCAATTCTAAAGCTGTGGTCCTTGGAGAGCCTTTGGCTACTCAAACTCTTCTCCTCACCATGCATTAGGACGTTATAGACACACATCCTCTTCCAGGCAGATTTGTAACATCTTTTGTTAATTCAAACTTTTTAATTATTGCCCTGATGGTAGAAATTGGGATTTTCAATGCTTTAGCTGTTTTCTTAAAGCAACTTTCTATTTTGTGAAGCTCAACAATTTTGTTCTATGCATAAGAACTATATTCTTTGGTTTGGCCTTTTTGTTCCTCATATTTATAAACCTATGGAACAGAAAATTATAGCTGGACAGTTTCATGCTCTAGTCACCCTGGTGTGCTAAACAATGTGAATATGAAAGAGAATATACTTCAGAGATATTTTACTCAACATGTATTGAAAAAAAAAACATTTATTTCATACTGTGAGTTTCCCCCACTTTCCATTGTTTTACTTTAATGAAAGGGTAGAATTTTGTTATTTTTGCATGAAAGATCAATAAGATTAACAGTGCAGATTTATTTTCATAGCCACCTTTGCTCATATTTACCAAGGGTGCCAGTATTAATAGACGGCACTGTATATTACGTTTCAAAATGCTCTTAGTGAGACTGAAGATTATGTTATTCATATGAGACAGTAAATTGTTCCTAAATTATTTTAGATTATTAATTTTTCTTTCTCTTTTTTTATTCTAATACAGCCTAACACTTTATAAGTTCAGAAAGTTACATTTAAGTTTTCAGTGGGGTTGGAATTGTTTAATCCTGATGACACATTTTAATTATTATTTGAATAATTATTCAATTTGAATAATCATTCAACAATCTGTTACTGTGTCTTTCAAAGGCTTTTGTCTTTGAAACACATTAAAATGCACAAACTGTCATTTCGTGTTTAAATATAATGTAGGAGTTCCGAAACTTTTTTGTATAAGTAGTGTAACTATTTCAATTACTTTATTAAATGAATGTAACGTATTACATTTGGTTACTTTTTGATTACTTTCCTAAATATCCAACAAATGTTTTCAACTGTTAATCAATTTGAAGCATTTAAAGAAGGCAAGGTTAACCTTAAAGTAGTAGGCTACTCAACACTGATTACTGTCAGACTTTCAAAATCCTTCATCACTTGAATTAAGACTATAATAATTTAATTTTGCATCACAGCCACCACAAAATCATGCTTTAGCACCTCTTTTTACTTTGAGAGCATTTTGAGGTTAAATACAGATTTAAAATCATAACAAGACATAGTTTAATAGCTATGATACTGTTTTTGAAATTAAATCACTGGATAGCTATGACAGGAAACACTGGCATCTAACAACGCTTTAGAAAAAAAAAACAGTTTATATTAAAAAGGGAAGCATATACACAAACCCAAATAGGAAAAAAAAACTAAAATGATCAAATAAGCATGTGTCCTATTCTGTGTCCCAAACTCCTGAAACTTTTTTTTTTTGAACAGTCAATGCAATTTGGGAAAGAAATGAATTAAATCTGTGTGTATGAAAATATTCAAATGCAACCCCCTTTGTAATCGTTAACATTTTCATAAGTAACTAATTTAATGACACTTTTTTCAGTAACTTTAACAGATTACAGTTACTTTTTTGTAATTAAATTACATAGTTTACTTAGTTACTACCCAAAACTGAATGTAATATTTAATGCACTTAATGTTGTTGATTACAAAAAATCAAACATACTTTCTCATCTCTCTTTGATTTTTCTTTATTTTAAGGTGTCCTTTTTACAGTGTGATTATACATTTAAGTACTGAGTAATATTAAGTAACTACATGTACTTACTATATGGTTAGAGTTAGTATTAGGGTTTGGCTTAGGGTTACTTGCGTGTAAGGACATAAAATTAATTGTTATTAAATTAGTGTTACCTTTTTTCAATGTGTTACAAGATTTTCTCATTTAAAGGAGAACTCCACTTTCAGAACAACAATTTACAAATAATTTACTCACCCCACTGTCATCCAAGATGTTCCTGTCTTTCTGTCCTCAGTCTTAAAGAAATAATGGTTTTTGAGGAAAACATTTCAGGATTTTTCTCCAAATAATGGACTTCATTGGTGCCCTGATTTTGAACTTCCAAAATGTAGTTTAAATGCAGCTTCAAATGGCTCTAAACAATCCCAGCAAAGGAAGAAGGGTCTTATCTAGCAAAACGATCAGTCATTTTTTCAAAAAATAAAAATTTGTTTACTTTTTAAGCACAAAAGCTTGTGTAGCACAGGCACTGGGATGCGCATCCACGATGTTACGAATTAGTAATGGGTCGTTCTTGAACGATTCTTTCATTTTGAACGAATCTTTAATGTGACTCTGGAAGAACGAGTCGTCTCAGGGAGTGATTCGTTTAGTTGCGTATGCACAACATCCTATTAGGTTCTGTACTGGAATTAGTTCACCTGTTTCGAGTCTTCGGGTTTTTCGAGTCGTTCGTTCATCTTATGGGGCTGTCACATCATGAACGAACGACTCAAACCCGAAAACTTGTCAGATAAGAGGTAAGGTGAGCTAATCATAGACTAAAGACCCAGGTAAACAATGAATTAATCTTTTCTGTTTCTTATAGCATTATAGTTTTGTCTTGTTTGTAGTGTGATCAACATTTGTGTAAGCAGTAGATGTGTTAGGGAAATAACATGTAACATTTGAATTATATTTTGCTAAAATGAATCGTTTAGAGCCCTTTGAAGCTGCATTTAAACTACATTTTGGAAGTTCAAAATGAAGTCCATTATATGGAGAAAAATCCTTAAATGCTTTCCTCAAAAACCATAATTTCTTCACGACTGAAGACAGAAAGACATGAACATCTTGGATGACAAGGGGGTGAGTAAATTATTTGTGTTGTTCTGGAAGTTGTGTTCTCCTTTGAATCAATCTAATAAATGAGGTTGGTCAAAAGTAATCTAAAAGTAATCAAAAAATAGTCCAATTATATTACCTAAAATATGTAATGTAATGGATTACATTACTAATAACAATTTTTGTTATGTAATCAGAATAGGTCTGTGACCCATTTTGGGTCACAAACCACTGTAAAATATACCCAGAGACTCATAAAATATGTTCTGCTCATCCCAAGGTCTTTTCACCCTCCTGGATCTCCTTAATAAGTCGCACTTTGTTAAGCGGTGTCTGTGATTTTGATGCAGTGGTAATCGTGCATATAACACAGAGCGGCAGTGACAAAGAGGACGCCCATGCTGTCTTTCACTATTACAGCCTGTTACCGCCTCTCCTCCTCAGTGAAGTCTTACTCGGGGAAATTAACATCAGATTTGAACAGCAGGTGGTGCTTCCTGTTTTCCTGAGTGGGAGCCAAAGCAATTCATGACTCAAGGTTGCACGGACTCTGCTGGGCACGAGGCACATTCTGCAGCAGGACCATATGAGGGCCATTCATAATACTGACAACAATAGCAAAGCACACTGTCACCTCCAAGAGAAGCCCTGTTTCTTTCAGCAATCGTTTGCGATTTGATTAATTTATCACAGTGCGCGACTTGAGCAGCAGTGCCAGGAACTGACTTTGCTGTCAGCTGCATTATGTTACTGGTCTTATCGAATTGTTCATGGAGCAGTGTTAAACAGATCGTGTTTTCAGAGGATATGAAGAAAATCTTTAACTAAGGACATGATTTAGACCCTTTTGGCAAATGATATTGTAGATGTGAACATGGCGGCAAACTCACTTGTGACTTTTTTCGTGGAGTAACGTGAAAGGTTTTATTGTCGTCCTATTTAATATTTAATTCTGGTAACACTTTACAATAAGGTGTCATTTGTCAACATTAATGTATTATCTAATATGAACAAACAATGAACAATACATTTATTATACTATTTATTTATCTTTGTTAACATTATTTAATAAAAAAAATACAGTAGTTCATGTTAGTTCATGTAGTTAGTAAATGTAGAAATTAATACCAACTACACTGTAAAAAATAAAAAACACAATTTGTTGAGTCAACTTGAAATAATTTGTTACCCTGCTGCCTTAAAATTTTAAGTTCAGTCAACTAAAATAAGTTTAGTCAACTTGAAATGTTAAGTTGTACTAAGTAACAACTTAGATATTTGTGTTTGCTAAACTTAACAGATGGGTAAGTAACTCAGCTGGCTTAAAATTTTAAGTTGATTCAACTCAAATATCTAAGTTGTCACTTAGTATAATTTAACATTTCAAGTTGAATAAACTTTTTTTTGAGTTGGTTTTAAGGCAGCCAGGTTACAAATTATTTTAAGTTGACTCAACAAATTGTTTTTTTACTGTGTAAGATTAATAAATGCTGTATAAGTATTCTTCATTCTTAGTTCATGTTAACTAAAATAGTTAACCTTTCTGTAAAGTGTTACCTTAATTCTTTATTTTAATGTTTATTTCTTAAAAAACTCATACAAAATGAATGGAAATCAAAATAACTGTGACTTTGTAACCATTTGTTAAAAAAAAGCTTCCTTGATTTTTTTTTTTTTTCTTTTTAAGGATGAGAAGAATTTTAATAAGAATTTTAATAAGATGTTTATACTTATGGATAGACCAAGTTGGCATGTTTTATGTATTTGTTTATTTATTTATTTTCCTGTAAGAATGAAACATCTCTCCTGTTTAAATGGTTCCGTAAAGAACCTTTAACATCTGAAGAACCTTTCTGTTTCACAAAAGGTAAGAAAGAGATGGCTCTTTGACTGAATGGTTCCTTTTGGAACCAAAAATGGTTCTTCAATGGCACTGCTGTGTAGAGCCTTTTAAAGCATCTTTATTATTATTATCATTTAAGAGTTGTATTGTCATAAGCAGGTATGAGCAAGGTCCCAGGGGCTTCTTTAAAACTCCATTAAACCAGTTAGCTATTTATAATGCATGGGATTACTTACTCCCATGAAATGGATGTATTGACAGCAGCCAATAACATACGGGCTAATGGCAGGGAAGAGGCTGTTTTAATTAAGATGGGTCATTTCTTTCCTCTTGGAGGCTTACGTAAGCTCAGTGTCAACTCATATATGTTAGCGGCTGGTCAAAGCTGTGCAGAGAGGATGTTTGTGAAGGAAAGTAAGCCATGAGCCAAGCACAAAGGAATAGTAATGAGATTATTTTTCCAGCTCTATTTTTCCGGTCATAACCCTTAGAAAAAACACAGGTGTTAAATGGAAAGAGTGTGTTCACCACGTAAGTCAAAATTTTTTATATCGTGACAATGTAACAGTAATCGAAAATAAGTTCAGAGGGCTAAAAAAAGAGCAAAATATGTCACAGTGTAAACAAAAACAGACTGTAGTTCTGTCCAAAAAATTGAAATAATATCACAATTACTGTCTAGTAATACCGGATCTTTTACCTTACATAAAAATCATTTTAGTGTATCTTTACACTCTAATGGAATATTAAAAGCATAGTTCAGCCAAAAATGAAAATTCTGTCATTAATTACTCACCCTCATGTTGTTCCAAACACGTTAGACCTTCGTTTGCCTTCAGAACACAATTTAAGATGTTTTTGATGAAATCTGAGAGCTTTCTCACCCTGCATAGACACAAAAAGTATTCTTGCAGCTTCATAAAATTATGGTTGAACCACTGAAGTTACATGGACTATTTTAACAATGTCCTTACTACCTTTCTGGGCCTTGAACCTTGAACTGCAGAGTCAGAAAGCTCTCAGATTTCATCAAAATATCTTAACTTGTGCTCCAAAGATGAACAAAGGTCTTACAGGTTTGGAACGACATGAGGGTGAGTAATTAATAACAGAATTTAAATTTTTGGGTGAACTATCCCTTTAAGATCTTTTTTTTTTAAAAGATATCATGTTCCATCCTATGCCTTTTAGTCAACACTGTAAAAAACAAAAAACACAATTTGTTGAGTCAGTTTAAAATAATTTGTTACCCTGCTGCCTTAGATACTTGAGTTGACTGAACTTAAAATTTTAAGTTGTCACTTAGTACAACTTAACATTTCAAGTTGAATAAATGTTTTTTTGAGATGACTGAACTTAAAATTTTAAGGCAGCCAGGTAACAAATTATTTTAAGTTGACTCTACAAATTGTTTTTTACAGTGAAGGCAGTAAAAATGCTATGATACTCAAGGCCCTATGTTCTATTTATATTTATTTTATATTCATTTTACATGAGCTTTTCTGTTTTAAAACATAAAAATATTTAAATTAAAAAAAAAACTGTTTTTAATAGAAAAAAAGCTATCACTAGTACTAATACAGTGGGAAACTATATGCTAGACAGTGCATTAATATTTACATGTGACACTGGACCACAAAACCAGTCACAAGGGTAATTTTTTTAAAATTGAGATTTATTCAATATTTGGCTGAGATACAACTACTTTAAAATCTGGAATCTGAGGGTGAAAAATAAAATATTGACAAAATCGCCTTTAAGGTTCTCCAAATAAAGTTTGGATGCATATTACTAATCAAAAATCCATTTACTGTAGGAAATTTACAAAATATCTTAATGCAACATGATCTTTACTTTTGATTTTTGGCATAAAAGAAAAATCGATAATTCTGACCCATACAATATATTTTTGGCTATTGCTACAAATATACCTGTGCTACTTAAGTCTGGTTTTGTGGTCCAGGGTCACATATTATTTTCGATTAATATATTACATAATGTTTTGAAATAATATTTAGATTTGTAGCATACGTATTTCTGTTAAAAAACTGTAAATGTTAAAAGAAAACTCAACGTACAATATAAATGATCTTAAGGTTAATACCATAGCATGGGTTATTATACAGGTCTCTGTTGATGATTGACAGACGTGGCCTCAGGCTATGATGTTAACTTAAGAGGTGTGTTATTCACAATCTGTCACCTGTTTTTCACTGCACTTGCGCTTCTGACTTTAAGTAACATCACACCATTTATGGTATTTATAACGCAACACCCTGCGTTATTAGAAATATATGAGCTTTGCATACAATACAAGGTTTATTATGTTCTGACATCACTGGCAATTCAGACTACAATTCATCATATGCGTCTATTTCTAGTGATGCCTACTTTGGAAGTCTTTTTTTCTAGCTTTTGAATTAAATTTAATTGAATTCAGTCTCTGTTTTGTATTTGTGCATTTTGTGGCAATTTCACAATGTGGTTTCTCCGCAGCTGTGTTTTAAGATGTGTGTGTGTGTTTGGCCTGCCAATCTTGCACAAGCCCACCACCTGGCAACAGCGGCTGGCAGGAAGTGCACATTAAGCTTTGACTGCAGGCCCGTATCCACTGAGACTGCAAAAAATATGGGATTCCTCTCAACCGCACGACACCCTGTCCCACTTTCTTCTTCCACGTCCTTCTCCAACTCCAGCACCATTTATCTCTCACCATCTCGGTAGTCCAGCATTGCCATGTCTGCTAATTCGAAGCAACTTTTGGCTTGTTTTCACATCGCGTTTCTCATTCTCAACACAGCTTGTGTATTTTTGGCTTGTTTCTAGAGTATGGTGATATATTTGGGCTTGCTAGTACCTGGCTCTTGTAGCGCAATGAAATATGGCCAACCGCAAATAGCAACTTCTTTTGAGTTCCACACTACATAATGTCATTAGTAATCAGCATAGATTATTTTCTCTAGTACACCTGTATTTCTGCCTTTACCTTCCCAAACAATGCATAAATACGCCCTAGTGTGCCACCTTTCCATCTGCATCAACAACCTTGCTTATTTAGACTTATTTTAGTTGTCTATTTTGGGCTTCTTTTGTCAGACAAGGTTGCTTGTTTTTAACGCTAGATCTGGCAACACTGCAGTAGTCGTTACATTTGAAGAGCCTAAATGTTTCTATTGTCAGTGCTTGCCAGTGTGGGAAGTGTTGAGAATCTACATATATCATTTAATTGGCTCATGTGGCGGTTTTAGGTGTATATTTCCTGACACCTGTAAGTGGATCTACTGTATATCCATTGAGCTCAAGAGGTAAAGAAGAAGACTGAGCTGATGGCTCTAAATTTAGGTTAAATTATCATGCTAGGAAAAGGAGTGCACTCATTTTGGTAATGGTCTGGGGAATAAACTAGGACAAGTCATGCTATTCTCCATTTTATCCCAATTATATTGCAACATGCTGATTTCTGCCATGTCACATTTACGTAGAGGGGGAGGCGTTTGTCTGCACCATTCATACTGTGCAATCCGTGAGTGCATCCAGGGCTGGTTAGCTTCTGCAGATATGCCCTGCTGGTAGTTGCTGTAACTACAATGTTTTGTATGCTAAAAGCATCTTTCTCCTTTAACAGTTATTCAGATATGCATTGATTTTGATGTGTACCATCACAAATGTAGCTGTTCTCAACTGATTTTGCATCCAGTTATGTTCCAGATGCTCAAAGGTGGTAAAGTTCTTACTATTCATAGCCAGCAACCAAATTACAGGCATTCTGTGTTGATGACCATATCTAAGCATTCACTGGTTGTAAACACGACATCATCCACACATAAATAATGAAGAAGCTGTAACCGAACAGGATTACAGGTCATCTCTGCAGTCACACATGATCAGCAGTGCAGAAAATTATTTTACGAGGGGCTTCTGTTAAAATATTGCACAAACAACAAGTATGCATTCATAATAGCTATGTGGAGAGAGTTTTGTGTCAGGTTATTAAAACCACGGGTAGATTCACTTCATAGGTTACCTGCCATTAGGAGAACATCAGTGAAGATGACAAATAACAATGCGGGAAATTATTCTACTGCAAGTTCATCGTGAATTTATTCTTTACTATTTAACTCAAAGATCTTGGTTAAATCTATTTTGACTTCCTGCTACTGTGTTTTTTGTTACAGACTTTTTCATCATGTTGTCATAGCTATTTATTTACAGAGTATGAAATCATATAAACGAGTTATGGAGTAGCCCAGTTTTTATTACCGGTTATATTTCAGGCCTGTAAATTATATTTTAGATCATATTAACTTAGAGTCTGAAGTATGTCCCAGAACTACCATTTCACAAAAAGGATCTCAATCATGAATCTAAATGCGAAAATAAAACAAATTGAATGCAAATAACTGAATTAGACCAATGCATGAAACAAAAACTAAGAATAGTAAGGTAATATAAGGATCTTTTTCCAGTATTGAGAGGACAGGAGCTATTTTGGTCTATTTTTATCTATTTTTGGTTCTAACAGTGTTCTGCTGTGCTCGCCAAGTATAAAAGAGGCTTTAATACTTCACTTTCACAAAAAAATAAAACATAGCTTTTAGCATAGAAGAAAAGTTTAATTTCTCAAGATTTCAAGTAGTCTTCTAACTGAAGAATCTCCCCAGGCTGATAGTGTATTCTATTTTATGCAGAGCACTGAGGATCTGAGATGAAGGTGGTGCAGACAATCATAAGGAAAATGTTATGTTTTATATTAAAGAGAGCTTTATTCAGTTGAATCATTAGTGGAAAAACTGTCCACCTTTTTCCTCAAGTAAGAGTGAGCGGCCATTTGTAAATTTTGTGGGTTTGGCATCTGGTCTTATCCGCATCCAGCTATTTTTAGCTGAACAAAAATATTGCAAATTGGTTTGTCTTACCATATTATTTTAATTTATTATCTTAATTATGAACACAATGGTTTGTAGTACAAACATACCGTTTTCTTCTTCTTGTTATTGCAGCTAATAATCAGGCCTGGCGTCAAGGGGCTAAATTGGACTGTAAATAATGAACCAGAAGTCTCGCCCATAAGCTTACTTCTGCGTTTAAGAAAATGATGAATAGCACAAAAGTAAAGGATAGCATTAAATATTATTTAGTATAAGACATAATAAGGTGATAGGCTACTGTAAATAATGTCAGAACTAGTCAAAGTACATGAATAATGCCAATGAGGTACTGTTGCTATGGTTACCACCATAACGTCTGTTAGAAGCGTTTAGTTATCGTATTGGCGCAACTTTTGTGGTTACTAAACCGTGTGAAAACGCGTGTAAATGTGTACAACAGAAATAATTGTGCTATTAGTGTAAGTTAATAACACGTTTTTGGTGTATTCACTTATAGGTTTCGTTCGTGTTAAGTCAGTCACTTTATCAGCAAACTCCTAAGGACTTTGATTTGAGTAGCCTCGTCTATTTAGGTCTGGAAATCAGCGTTATTTTTAGCATGTCTGCATTGTAACTGCATTTGGCCTTGTGGACTGCCGCCCTTAGCTTTAAGATGGGAATGCCTCATTCATTAGTAATCGAGTGGCTATTTCAAGAGGTGAGTCCACGATCGTGAAGGGCTTTGAATCGCGCGTGTTCTTAAAAATGAGCCCCCACCCACCCAGCATTTCCCCGTCTTGCCTCCGTCCATGCACACAGCAGCACATGGTTACAATCAACCCCATAAATCAGGCGCCTCCGATCGAATAGTCCGAATTAAGCACACATGCACATCAGACTGGGGCTGGCTGCTGTTGCAGCAGAAGAAGCGAGAGAAACAGTCACACATCAGGGGGAGGGATGGAACCAAAAAGCCTCTATAGTGATCAATATCTGACTGTCTTTTGCAAATCGCTGCAGTGCTTCACAGGTGTACACTCGAGTATTCTCATACGGATTGACTGAACTGGAGCCACATGTCACATGTGCTTCATAGGAAGAACCGGGGCATCATCTGCTGCAAGCTGGATCTGGAGGAGGATGCTGCGGCAAGTGATACACAGAGGGCTGAAATCTTCTTTCTACTGGCTGGGTTTGTTCGTGAGCAGGCATCCGGTGTTCTTCCTCACCGTCCCCGCAGTCCTGACCATCATTTTCGGATCCACCGTGCTGAGCCGGTTTAAGCCCGAAACGGACCTGGAGATCCTGGTCGCCCCGACGCACAGCCTCGCGAAGATCGAGCGGAGTCTCGCCAACAGCCTCTTCCCCATCGACCAGTCCAAGCACAAGCTGTACTCGGACCTGCACACCCCCGGCAGATATGGCAGACTCATTCTGCTGGCCAAATCCGGGGGAAACATCCTGGAGCTGGCCGAGCAGGTGCTCCAGGTGCACAAGAAGGTCCTGGATATGCGTGTCAATTACAAAGGCTTCAATTACACTTTCGCGCATCTCTGTGTCCTGAGCCACCGGGACAAGAGATGCCTCCTGGATGATATCATCACCATATTCGAAGACATTCGCTTAGCTGTTCTATCTAACAGCACTTTTTCCAAGGTTCCCGTGAGCTACCCGAATACAACATTAAAGGTAAGAGACATACATATATTGTCTGGAGCACAGCGGCTGTGTTTTAAAACCTCGTGAGCCGCCTAACGAGACAGCGGGGTTTTTTTTCCCGAGGCTTTTGAGACGCAGCCTTTGTGTGCGATGGAGCCACATTGCAACAATGAAACTGCAAAAACCGTCTCGGCATATTGCGACTGTGCCTCATAAAACCTTACGAAACGCTCAGAATTATGAATAGACTCCGTGCTGCTGTATTCTAGTGTGTGCAGCCTCGGAATCAGCTGCATAGTTCTCTAGTGCTGCACTCTGAGGAGCCTGGTGATGCAATGTACACTGGAAGACACACAGAATCTAGACTTTTACAATTTGTCCTGATTTTTTTCATAACAGATACCTTGCGCAGTGTATTCAATCAATAAAAATGATGACAACGTATTACAAGCAATATTATTAATTAAATGCAACTGTTTAGAATCCAGATTCAATTAGATGAGATGTTAAATCATTCAGATGCAAACAGAGAGTTAATTGCAATTACAAGAACCTCTAACATTTTTCTGCATTATCTATGGAGATTTCTTAAGCTGTATTCACGTAAAATAGTTTTATGCAATTTCTTTATGTGCATACATGATCAACTAATCTTTTTAAGCAGAGAAACAAACACATCCTATCATCACAAGACAACAAGTTACTAAACAACTGAGAAACAATGAAGCCATATTCATTTTTCAGGCTCAGTGCATGCTGGGAAGACCATTCCTAGAATTATGAGGAAAAGCTGTGCTTATATAAGAAATCCTTAAACGTAAAACAGTTTAAACTACTTAGATCCAGCAGTAAATAAAATATTAGTTCCTTTTTTCCTGAAACATTTTAAAATATGTTTACCTAGATTTTGATAATAAGAACAGGAACATAATTATTTTAAATATAGGGCACAATGGGGCTAAAGGCACAACTTAAGAAAAAATGTGCTTTTCACTATGCCCAAAATGTATGATTGCAGGAAAAAGAATATATGTTTGTATTAAACATTTATGGAGCAGCAGATTTTGTGTGAAAATAAATCATACAAGTTGTCTCTTTTGTTTAAAAATCTTATAAATCTATGAGGGGGCCTTTTGCCTCACACATGGGGTAAAAGGCTCACAGTGTTGATACAAATACTTTAGTATTTAATGTTTTTTTTTTTTTTTGATCATTAAACTGTGTTAATATAATCTTAAAATACAGAAAATCATTTTACAAAGTAAAGATCCTGAAAGTGTTGAAGGAGATCCCATAATAATTTAATATAGATTTACAGTAGTAACAACAAATGGTATTTTATTATATGATATGATTAATATCATGTTTTAAATGTGATGATTTCATTCTAAACAGGGTGATTATCTCTAAGATGGACACCCAACAGAATATGTATTTACTATCTGAATCTAACAATGTCATGTCAACAAATGGAAAAATCATCTATCTATTAATTATCATGTGCCTTTTAGCCCCAACAGTAGGGGTGTTTTTTACTTCAAATACCAAAACTGCTTTACTTAAAACTGTTGTTTTAATTATCTTAAACAAAACTGAAAATTGTTAGAAGATCTCTGTCTCAAAATATGTTCAACGATTTTAGTGATTCTCATTTGCTACTTAAATCTACAACATTTTAAAATACATCAAATATTAGATCAAGTAAGCACAGAATCAACTTTACTGCCCGCGATCTCTTCAAGGATCAGCCAAATTTGCACGTGTCTTTTGAAAAGCCGATGTTTTGGAAAGTGCTACGCCACCTTTTTCTGCCATCTAGTGGTTTAGAGGAAAATAATATCAAAGGTGCCTTTTTACCCCGTGGCACCTTTAGCCCCATTGTACCCTACCGTCGCTTATATATTGCGTTTCATGATCTTCAGTAGCACAGAATCAAATATTGCAGTATATTGTTACTACAGCAAATATGACAATAAGGCAACAACAGTTGTTGGGAAACAGTGAATCCAAATTAATTTTTCAGGCCTCAGTGCATGCTGGGAAGACCATTGTTGGAATTGTGAGTAAAATGTGCTTATATAAGAAAAGCTTGTGAAACTAAACTACTTGGATTAGTTATTATTCTAAATGAGTGATCATTGAAAATTAGAGACAGAAAACAGAACACATGTTAGTATATTTTCCCCCAACATTTTTAGCATAAAAACATGAACATAAATCCATTAAATATAGTTTCTATTCATTATCTACAGTAGCATAGAATCATTTCATGCAGTGTATTGCACAGTGTCAAATTTCAAGTGTCTGAGACTGAATATACACTTTTTCTTGTATGAGACCTGTAAGTCTTTATCAAAATGCTGCAGTATTCACAGACAAAAGACTAAATATAACACAACAGTACAGCAAGCCAGATATCTTATTGTTTTCCCAAGCCTACGTCAGTAGGAGTAGGAGCAGGATCTGTGTGAATGAGGTGCTTACTGTGGCCTCTACAAGAGCTCATTCATATTGTGCCAGTCTTTTTCAGAACATCTTGAGGCTAGATTGCTGCATCCAAGGCTACATCGCTTTCTCAGCATAGGGTGATGCACTGTCCAGCTCATTATTGGATGCTGAAATATTGAGACTATTAAGAAAAAACAATAACACTTAATCTGCTCTGGATTTTATTCATTCAGCATTGTTTTGGAGCAAAAATAATGTTGTTCAACTGTGGAGATTGTCTTAACATATTTATCCAGCTTCATGCTGAGGTATCAGCCTGTGTTTTCTTCCTGCCTATTTTGCTTGTCTGACATTTAGCTAAAAGACACTAAGTACACACTGCTGCCTTAAGAAACCTCTTTCTTTTTTTGTTTGTTATGCAAGACCATTTTAATACATTGTTGAAATGTGTTAATTCCATTCAAATTGCGGAACAAGTTCATACCAACAAAGCTGCTTATTAACTGGTTTGCTGATTCTGCAAGTCACACATGATTATAATGTGAAATTAATATTAAAATGCAGCAATGGCATAGCAAGTCAGCCCTTGGCTGATGCAAAAAAAAAAATTAAGGGGCTCCAAACAAGAAGTGCAACGAAGAGGCGTATCACTGTAGGGTATCAGAAAAGTATGATACCAAACACATTGCTTTGCAAAAGACATTTATATGTCATTATCATCTGAGTATCCGGATAAATGCATGACCTCTGTAAAGTAACAGAACATCCAGATCCAACTCAAGAGTAATATTAGTAATAGTCGAAAATTGTCAAGCAAGTTACCTAAAAAAAAAAAAACTAATGAATTCTGCATAAAACACAATGTTGAGTTGCATAACTCTACCCAGTATCTTTTCACAGCCAGATCGGAAATAACGTAAATCTAAAATAACCAGGCACGGCCAAACTTTGCAATGTCATTGCTAAACTACTACACAAGCAATCGGCATGGCTGCCCAATGAAATATTCACATAACAGACATGAAAATGTAAAATGAAGCTCTACTCACTTGTTTTAGTTGCATTCTCCAGGCATTCCTTTGAGCAAATTCATCTTTGAGTGACTTCTCTACACTCTTTTTGCTTTCTCTTTCCACATTTATGTTTATATTTTATTGTCCATCCTTAACCTCACCAACTACGGAGCCCTGCAGATATTTAAAAATATATTTATCATGTAGTTTTAAAAAAAAACTGCTGCAAATAACTTCAGTGTGATTCTACTAATCCAGAGATTTATTTAGATTTTATAGGATATATTTTATTATAAGATATATGGAATAAGTTGGAGCTTTAGGCGTTTTTTATGATCGATACATGGCTGCTATTTCTTCCAGTAGCCCATATTACAGATCTTAATACATTTGTATTCCTCAAATCAACTTTAGTATTCCTCAGATGTTCCAAACGTACCAATTATTTAACATTTTCGGACGGCAGTTGATTTTCACTGATTGCAAAGTACACTTGTTAGATTGCATTCAAATTCAATTTAACTCATTACAGTTTCCATTAATGAGGGAAATAAATTAGTAACTGGTTTGTTTTGCCTCTAGGATGGTCGAGTGTCCTTTATTGGCCATCAGCTGGGTGGCGTGGCCTTGCCCGCAAATAGCCGGGACCAACAAGTCAAGTTTGCTCGCGCCATCCAAATCACCTACTACCTCCGCAACCTTGGGCCAGTGGTGCAGGACATCATTTCAGAGAAGTGGGAGAGTGAATTCTGTAAGCTGGTGCACCAGCTGGCTACAGACAGCCAGGAACTACACATCCAGTCGCTTACGTCCTTCAGCTTATGGCGGGACTTCCACAAAACAGGCGTGCTGGCCAAGAGCGAGGTATTGGTCAGCTTGGTGCTGGTGCTCCTGGCAGCCACCATCTCCAGCTCTATGCGGGACTGCTTGCGTGGGAAACCCTTCCTGGGCCTGTTGGGCGTCCTTACCATCTGCATCGCCAACGTGACGGCAGCTGGGATTTTTTTCATCTCTGATGGGAAATTTAACTCTACGCTGCTTGGGATCCCCTTTTTTGCTATGGGTAAGTGTGGCTTTGTTCACAGAGACTGCGGTGATTGTATGTAGGATTATTATAATTGCTGTGTGACTCCACGGGAGGGGGGGTATAATTGTTTTCCATGGCAGTCATCGAGGTCAGTGCTTGTGCAACAGTGGGCTTCGTCATTATGGAGGGAGAATCTGTGATATTATGGATAGAAATGGAAGATAATTACAGGCCAGCGTTTTAGTAGTACAATGAAAAATCTGTGAATGTTTGCCTGAAAATTCCATAATGATGGTGAAGAATGTCAAGTTAAAATAAATATAAACTGATGCAGCATTATGATCTGCAGATCTGAATGATGCTATAGTTAATGTAACACATTAGTACATGTCTCAGTAAATTGTTGACCCTTTTACACAGAACAAAACCATGGTTTGGCAGGATAAATTAATATAGCACAGCGATTCTCACCTGGTGACTTGCAGGTCTGTTCTGACGGGGTCATTAACAGCAAGGAAACCAGCAAAAAAAAACCTAAGCCAAATGTAAATAATAATTTGTAATGAAATATATAATCATGGCACTTTCTACATATCCTTTGTTGTTGATGTCACAGGGCATGCATCCAATCAAATTCTGCAAGATTTACATACTCACATCACTTGGTAAAATCTAGCCAAATCAGGTAGGTGTCGTAACAGACAAATTTAAATTCACCCATTCGAAACCATGAATGTAATTATGCAAGGTAAAACTAGACTACAATAAAAGTCTTACTGTAAACATACTACACTAAAAGGATAAGCATGTTTAGCACCTGCTATAATGTGTGTTTGTACGATTGCAGGTGTGATACTGCTTTTTTACGTTAAACTAGTCAATAACCAAACATTTCATACTGAGTAACTTACTCTGCCTAAAATTAGTTCCAAAGAAATCAAGTGTCTCTGAGCATCACCATGTGGTGGTGTTCAGTTCTTGAATTAATTAGTGTTTTGAATGAATTGGTTGAGTGAATACTTCCATGACTCTTTAGATGAATGAGTGTTTTTTTTTAACTAATCTATAAGTGAATGATTCACTGACTCATTCAGTCATCTTGTTCTCAAATGAATCAGTGTTTTGAACAAATCGGTTAAGTGAGAGATTCAGTGACTTTTTACTCTCTAAATGAATGAGTGTTTTTAATGAATTTGATGATTAAACAATTCATTGCCTCATTTAGTCATCTCGTTCTTGAATGAATCAGTGTTTTGAACAAATTAGTTGAGTGAATGCTTCAATGGCTCTTTATTCTCTAAATGAATATTTTCAATGAATCTAATGAGTGAATGATTCATTGGCTCATTCAATCATCTCATTCTCGAATGAATCAGTGTTTTGAATGAATCGGGTGAGTGAATGCTTCAATGACTCTTTGATCTCTAAATGAGTCAGGGTTTTCAACTAATCTGATGAGTGAATGATTCATTGGCTCATTCAGTCGTCTCATCCCTGAATGAATCAGTAAACAAATTGGTTGAGTTAATGCTTCAAAGACTCTTTAGTCTCTAAATGAATAAGTGTTTTCAACGAATCTGATGAGTGAATGATTCATTGACTTATTCAGACGTCTTGTTCTTGAATGGATCAGTGTTTTGAACGAATCAGTTGAGTAAATGCTTCAATGACTCTTTAGTCTCTAAATGAACGAGCGTTTTCAACCAATCTGATGAGTGAATGATTCATTGACTCATTTAGTCATATTGTTTTCAAAAGAATCAGTGTTTTAAAAGAATCAGTTCAGTGAAAGACACATTGATTCACAAAAAATCATTTGTCGACACTTTCTGGCTGATATAATCTGTCAAAAGTCACAGATGGATGAAGAGTAATACAGAAAAATGCATTTCAGTATTTGATTTTTGATGACATTTGTTTACTTTTGTTGGATCCACCTAATGACAAATGTCAGATTTGGACTCTCCATAATAGTGCTTCACTCAAACTTAATCCAAAATTAATAATGTAGTAAATGCAAAAAGTGATAGGTAGCAAACATGTCATTGCACCAATAATTGCAGTGTGAATCTCAAAAAACATTTTAGTCTGCAGAATATTTATGCTTTAATGATAATTAGTTCACTTTCGTTTTATTGTTCGTGCATTTTGGGAGAATAATAAGGAACAGTCATTAATTTCCGACAGTGCTGTGTTATTTTTGTGGACCCCTGGGAACACAATCTAGCAAGCTAAAACAAACTTGGAAATTTAACGAACTCTGAAGTCAACACATCTCGCAGGTGTTAAAAACACCCTTAGATTTTACACCTGTCTAGGTTGCATTAGATGCCCTTAGGTGACGACTGTCACAACCCTCAACTGAGTGGAACTAATTAGCTTCGGATTTAAAGCGTGTCGATTTGTTTGCTCCTGTGGAGGTAGAATCATGATTCGCTCAAAACAAGGATATACAGGGTGCAAAAGCACAATTACAACATGCGGAGAATAACTGCTTACAGCATTCGTACTCTCAGTCATTCCCTGCGATGGGTTTGGTTATTGTAGCAGCGCAATAGAATAATCAACCATCAGTTACATGCGGCTTCCCAATTTAAGAAGGCGGCAGCATTGTCAGCGAAGAGACTGACTGTATTGTAGGATTTTATGATCATGAATGTCCTTGTGGAGCTTGTGGATCAAAGGTAATAATGCTTGGTGCTGTACTGTATACTCACCTCTTAAGCTTCAGCCAGCCATTTACGGCGTCCCTAATGATCTGGACCCCTCAGATGCTCAGTCTTATTGCAAGGCTAGCCCAGCGTGAAAGATTAATTGCTCCCTGACCACTGGATTTTGAGCTCTTTGCACAATACCAGAGGACCTGTGATTTACTGTGCTTTGCATTTGAGCTTCGCAGGAAGGACAATCTAGAGAAATAGATTTTGTCCCGCCGGCGAAGATGAATGGTGACACTCTACACGGCACATCACAATGCGCTGCGGGGACCCCGGGGACACGGGGTGGCTCTGTCGAGTTGGCGAAGTGACATTGGATTCAAGTTTGTGGATGATTCTGAAAGGTTTTTTGATAGAATAGACACAGTTGAAACCGTGGTCTTTTCCTCACACAAATTTATAGTATGCCTTCAAAAGTCTTGGAATATAGTGCATAAGTTTGGACTACTTTTATCATTTTTATGTTGGTCTTGGTCATAAATCTTTGTCTTTAATGAGACAAAAAGGAGTTGAAATGACACGAATAAAATGACAGAATATTCATTCTAGAGCGAATTGTCCCTTTAAAAGGACTTGGCAGAAGATGGATGCTCTGTAGAAAACAATGTGCGACACTGTTGTCTGAGACAATGAATGGAGTGCATGCTATACCTTCAGTTGAAGTTTGGAGGTTATTTTTGTTCAGACGCATACAGCAAGGGGTCTATTTATAGACTTGCTTCCTGCCACACGTCTTAGTGGCGGAGCGGCGAATGCTTTGTTCTGTTGGGACAAATGACAGGATAGGAAATCAATCTCAGAGTACTCACTCACCTCCCGATCTCAGTGCACATACAGTAAAGCTGTTTGCTGTTGATGTGTGATGAGTCTTGATCACAAAAACTATAGAAATTATATGGTTAATTCTCATAACATCATAATTATTCTTTAATTATAAAAAATGTTTAAATAGAAGGGATATGAATCAAAATGTAAAATTCTGTCATCATTTTAAAGAACATTTAAAAGAATCACATTTAAAGAATCTTCAAGTGGAAATAGATAATTAAACAGTTTTTATGTCAGGAAAAATCTTTGTGCTCTATCTAGTTTTAAAGGGATAGATCACCCAAAAATTATTATCTTGTAATCGTACATGAACGTGCATGAACGTGCTGATGACATATCCTATCTGCGTGGACGTATTTGACAAGCAGGTAGGAAAGCCAATCAAAACACTCGGTTCGATTTCTTGGTCCTACGCCTTACACAGAATATATAAATACATATAAGTACATTTTTGACCACTTAACTTAATGATTGCTATCGGGATGTGAAAAGACTTTCAACCAGCATAACAAAAAATGTTTTTCAAGACAATCACCTATTGCACCTTTAAGGCTAAACCACTGATGTCACATAGACTGTTTTAACGGTGTTCTTATTACCTTTCTGGGCCTTGAACGTGATAGTTTCATTACTGTCTATGCAGGGTCAGAAAGCTCTCGGATTTCATCAAAAATATCTTAATTTGTGTTGTGAAGGTGTTACAGTTTTGGAACAACATGAGGGTGAGTAATTAATGACAGAATTTTCATTTTTGGGTGAACTATCTCTTTAATATTTCAATCTGTGGTCCACTTCACCATCTCCAAAAATAGTCAGAGTCTGCTCTGCTGAATATTTTGAAACTGAACAGATGCGAGAAGTTCACATGGTGAGCAAGTCATGTTGACAGCAAAGAAATGAAAATTCATAAAAGAAAAGAAAGGTGAAAACAGAAACAGTGCAGAGGCACAATGCCAAAACCACCGAGTTTATCCAACAGTTCATGTTAAAATAAGACAAATTATGTTAAATTGTACAGACCATTGAAGCAAATGATTTCTCTGATCTACACTGTAAAAAATACTTTTTTGTTTTTTGAAATTGTAAGTAAAACAATGAATATTATTTCTGTTTTTCTACATCAAAATTTTATGTTTAATTCAGTGTGTTACTTTCTTTCTTTGTAAATATCTGAGAAACAAATATTTCCTGAGCAATTTTGAGCAAAAATGGTTTCCAAGTACATCCTACACCCAAATTTCTTTGTGTACTTAGGTTTATGATGCTTTTGGGATACACAGCCTAGGTCAGAAAAAATCAGCCTTTATCACCGCAGATGCTGATTTATTTTTAACGTTGTCACATCATTGAAAATTAAATGGAAATAAAAACTATTAACTACTAACTATTTTGCATAAATCAAATTTTGGAGTTCATTTACAAATTTTCAAACTGTTGAGTAAAATCCGAAATGCTAAAGCTGTCCAAGTTACAAAGAAAACATTGCTGCACCTTTGGTTTGATTTTCTACAGCCATGTCGTCATAAGTCATAAGGGCTAAAATTTTGAAATTGAGATTTATACATCATCTGAAAGCAGAATAAATAAATTATATATATATATATATATATATTCCACATACTTTTCTATTCAATTCAAGTTTATTTGTATAGCACTTAAATACAAAGCAGCTTTACAGAAAATTAAAGTTTCTACAATATATTTAGTAGTAGCTTATCAGAGGTGACTATGTCAAGTTGATGTACATATATTGATGTACATATTCAGTATGTTGTTTCAGGGTTGGCATCTTCTGAGGTCCTCTGAGGGGTACACTCTTAAAAACAAAAGTGCTTTAAAAGGTTCTTCACAGCGATGCCATAGAAGAACCAAATTTGGTTCCACAAAGAACCATTCAGTCAAAGGTTCTTTAAAGAACGATCTCTTTCTTACCTTTTTATAATCTGAAGATCCTTCTTTCACCACAAACAGAAAGGTTCTTCAGATGTTAAAGGTTCTTTATGGAACCATCTATACAAAAAGGTTTTTCTATGGCATCATGAAGCACATTTATTTTTAAGAGTGTACTGTACATTATTGTTGCTCCTCTCTGCCCCGCCTTTCTGAAATGCGTTGATTTTTACAAAGCTCATCGTTCTGAAAAGCATGGTGTGCTCTGATTAGCCAGCTATCCAGTGCATTGTGATTGGCTGAATACCTCAAGCGTGTGACAGAAATGTTACGCCCCTTACCGTATTGTGATGCCGTGTCCCGGCGCAACGAGACAAAACAATAAAACCCATTATAAATGAGGCATTTGTTGCATCAAGTGAGGACATAATTACTGATTATAATGTCTTTTTACATTAAACATAAAACAATGTCTGCATTTGTGGTCATAGAAACGACAAACAGCAAGCACTACTCTACACTGCTCAAAACTCGTATTTGAATAGTCAGTAGCAAACTCTTTAAATATGAAAACGTACTTACAGGTTGTGAGTCAGAAGCACCAGACTGTCCTTGCAAACTTGGAATTGCACCACTTTATAGAAACAGCCTTTGTGCACAGCCGGCATTATAGGCTACTCTCTCAGGTTCAGGAAACAATTCTCCTTAAAATGCGCTGCACACACTCGAATATTTGCGTTGTACTGTTCTGGAACAGTTTTGTAAATATAGCGTAACCACTGATTTCTAGTTGTGTATGCATATGGAAGGCCAAACAAAAATAGTTTTGCTTTCGGAATGGAACACACAGTGTCTTCACGACATGGCGGCGGTTGCAACAATACTACAGTGAGAATAAAAGTTACACCTTCTTTCTTTGCGTATACATGCGGGCGGTATTATGCAAATCTTCTCCCACTGTGACGTAGATATGTAGGGGCGTGTTTGAATGAGCCATTTTAGGAAGGTGTGGCTAGGTTTTAACTTTTATAAAGAATATCTCTTTGAGTTTGAGACTTTAACCTTTGCAACTTTACAGATCTTAGATATGCACGAACAGCTTGTAACACTCCAAAGACAAAGGAAAACATGAAATCACATCATATGACCCCTGTAAGACAAAATTAGGAGAAAGATGACTAGATGTTAAGTGAACTTTGACATTATGGCTTTTTTTCTGGAATACAGCTGTTTTGAAAATGTCTGAATTATGCTATTGGAAAAAATTTAGTTAAGTAAGTGTCTGGGTTTAGAGGTCCGTATATCTGTCGTGAGCCATAATGTAAGTGTGTGTGTGCGTGTGTGTGTGTGTGCGTGTGTGTAGTGGCGTAGTCACTCCCAAGCACGTCAGTTCTATTGATCGAGCTCATTTAGGGCCACAGACTGTGGAACAGCATGTGCCCTGGGATCTGGACCGTCTCCTTGCAATTCTCTCCACACAAGCATGATTGTGCCTGGTCATGGCTAGCACACATTCACGGTGCCTGGGAAGCCCAATCCTGTCTCAATCACCATTCTAGAAACAAACACGTACGGCCGCCAGCATTTACAGCAGACCTTCGCTGTCTCCCGCAGGAAAATATAGATGATGGGGTGTTAGTAGATTGAAAACTGGCCGTGCTGAATGCCATTGATTTGCCTCTGCGCTAGAAGGCAAGAGCAAGTCCTGGGGAAGAGATTAGGGGTCTTACCAACGAACTACTTATCACAAATGTCTTCAAGCGTCACATATTACATGCCATTAAGCCTGTGGCTGGATAATTTGCCATTGTCAGGAGGAAGAATCAGGATGAGAAAGGTTTGTTGGACATTGCAAGCCAAGAGAAAAAATTCATTTGCATAGCTTGGTCAGGCATGATGTGCGACCACTGAATCGGTGCGTGAAATAGAAATACGAACAGACGTCTAGCTATTCTTCATCCTCCCTCCATTTGTCATTAATATTCCAGTCCTTTATCCTTCAGTTGTATGATTTATGTTTCACAGGGTTTTTCTGATTGCAAATTATGCAAGATTGGAAATTACGGAAATGGGTTTTTTTAATTGGTATTAGAAATACAAGAGTGTTTTGGTTTAAAGCTGTTTGAACTTGACAGTATTTTTACTGTCATTTTTATGCTGCTAGACCACCAAAAGGAAAAGTGCTGTTTTGAGAGTGGGAGTACAATTGTTAGGAGAAATAGATCTTCTGGTGAAGGCCTTGAACACACTGACATATGCTGACAGTGGCATGTTCTACAATGACATGAAATGCTGTCATAGATTGTAAGGTAGATTCTCCCATGAGTCTATGTGACTGAAGCCACAGCGTATAGAAAGCGAGTGATGGAAAAGGGCGATCATGAGCTATTCAACTACTTCCGTGATTGCTGCTTTCCATTTAAAGCTGATATACTGTTTAAAATTGTAGCTTCTACTGTATGCTGCAGTTCACTGTAGCCTCATTACTATGCAAAACTTATAATGAACAATTCAGTTGTCCTCGTAGTGGGTTTGAGGTCAAGAAATTTCACTAGTTGAAATAGTGTGGCCCATGGCACAGTAAATACAGGGCGGTTTGTTCAGCTGAGCAGAAAAGTAGGCCATTAGAAAGATGTGAAAGTTTTAACTATTCATTCGAGATGGATATAAAGCCCTAACTTTTTTTTTATTAAACTTCTTTTATTGGACAGTCTTTTTCATATCTCTTGGCTATTTTTAGATTGGTCCTTTATGTTGAGAAATAAGAGATCTTAGGGCAGTTTCTTGTGTCTTATTAAGTCAGTTGATCATGCCTGATTTTAAGGGATACCTAAAAATAATTTCTGTCATTAATTACTCACCCTCATGTTGTTCCAAACCCATAAGACCTTTGTTCATCGAACACAAATTAAGATATTTTTGAAGAAATCCAAGAGCTTTCTGATCCTCCATAGATAGCAATGTAACTCAAATGTTCCCAGACCCAGAAAGGTAGCAAGAACATTGTTAAAATAGTTAATGTAACATAAGTGGTTCATATGTAATTTTACAATGCTATGAGATTTATTTATTAAGGTTGCCATTTTTAAGGTTCCTAATATTGTTTTGGAAGTCTCCTACAATAGGTTTACATGCATTCAAGGTCAAACAATGCTTTTGTTTTCTGAAAATATGCATTTAATATCACCTAATTTTCAAACAATTCATTAAGCAGCTAAATCCATCCTTTCTGTGAACATACTCTGCTCTGATGGTCCAGTCTGTTGTGATTGGTCTGTTGCGTACAGCTTGTGTCAGAAACGATACACCCATTGTCATAAATCCGTATTTTGAACGCTCAGTAGAAAATATATAATTCACATTGGACACGTACACACTGCAGCTAAATTCAGTTGTCAGTTCACCTTTTACTCCTTAAAGGATTAGTTCACTTCTAGAACAAAAATGTACAGGTACTCACCCCCTTGTCATCCAAGATGTTCATGGTTTTCTTTCTTCGGTCATAGGGAAATTATGTTGTTTGAGGAAAACATTTCAGGATTTCTCTCCATTTAATGGACTTCTATGGTGCCCCCAAAGGGCTCTAAACGATCCCAGACGAGGAAGAAGGGTCTTATCTAACAAAACGATTTTTTTTTTTTTTAATTACAATTTATATACGTTTTAACCTCAAATGCTTGTCTTGTCTAGCTCTGTGTGAACTTTTTTTTAAGCCGGTCATGACAATTAGGGTATGTCTAACTTTAAAGCTAATTCTGATTCTAAAAACTCCCATCTCATTTTCTCCTCCAACTTCAAAATCGTCCTATATCGCTGCAGAAGTACCAACCCACTTTTACTAAGAGAACATGCAAAGAAGATCAAACACATATACAAGAAAGGTAAAAACAGCGATGTAGGACAGTTTTAAAATTGGAAATGAGATGGGAGTTTTTAGACATACCCTGACAGTCATGACTGGAAAAAAACAGTTTACACAGAGCTGGACAAGACAAGCGTTTGAGGTTAAAAAGTATATAAATTTTAATTTTTTTTCGCTAGATAAGACCCTTCTTCCTTGGCTGGGATCATTTAGAGCCCTTTGAAGCTGCATTAAAACTACATTTTGGAAGTTCAAATTTGGGGGCACCATAAGTCCATTACATGGAGAGAAGTCCTGAAATGTTTTCCTCAAGAAAATCTTTACGACTGAAGAAAGAAAGACATGAACATCCCATCCCATCTTGTAAATTTTTGTTCTGGAAGTGAACTTATCCTTTAATCATGTTCTGTACACACAATTCACTGAAATACTAGAACAAAAACCACATTTGACAACATCATGAACTCCCGAAAAATACAGGTATTAACAACCGCATTTACAGAAATTCTATGCAGTGTGTATGGAACTAAACTAAACAACTAGTTGTTAATGATGCATTTAAACGGGCATCAGAAATGTGTTTTCGCCTGTATGTGAGATGCAAGAAAATTACAGCGAAAGTAATTTGAACCTTAGCACATTTTGACATGGGGCTTGTTGCGCTCACGAGCCGTGTGGTAAAGTGTCAGTGTTGCCAGACCTTCAAACAAGGACAAGCACAAAAAAACACTGAAACACCCAAATGCTTCATGTTTTATAACACAAAAAAAATATCTCATATCCACAACAGACCACTTTATTAACTCCATAAAGTGCCTAGCTTTATGAGCTAAGACCAAACAACATGCCTAAAAGCACTTGTAAATATGAGGACATGGCAACATCGCAAGACTCTAAAGCAGCTGCCTAAGCATAAACAAAACACAGCACATCTATCAGCGGTAGTTTAGTTCAAATGAACAGACAAAGAGTCTTTAGCCACAAAAATGGCAGATACCAAACAGCTAAATTCTTATTCACTCCCACAAGACGCCAAAATGTCACTGTGGTTAGAAACCCAGGATTGACTGCTGTTTCATACATACTTGGAACAATAATTTACAGGACTCACTCCCGCATTTAAATGCGGTTGTCATTCCTGAAGCTTGCAGTGTCTACATGGCCATTGAGATTCAGTGGAGCCAGTTGGTCCAAATAAACTGGGTGCTAAGGCATATTTTAAGATCAAGCGTTTAGTGACTCCCGTGTGGAACCCCTTGAGATTATAGAAGCAGTCGTCAGTAAAATTACGTGTTTGAGGGAGGGTCAAGTTGTTCATGAACGGCCAACGTAGAACACATAGGCGCGAATTATGCAAATGTGTTACCTTGTGGTGTGTAACCGTTGCAGTAGTGAGATTCGAATTACTAATGACTTGTTCAGGCTGTTTAGAGTCGATTCTTTCTTTTGGGAGACAATAACTTTATTTATAATGCACTATCAGCTTTACAACTTTGCAGACTGTTTACATTCACATACATCTCATTGCACACTGTATGAAAGGCAACATTCGAAATGGCATAATAGGGGCACTTTAAATTGTACTAATATTTCACTGTCTTACTTTTTTTACTGCATTTAATCAAATAAATGCACTCTTGGTGAGCATATGAGACTTATTTCAAAAACATGAAAAAAATCCTACCTACCCCAAACTTTTGGACAGTAGTGTATTGTACAATGTTTCTATTAAAATGATGATCTTGAATTTCTAAGGTTAAAAACTGAAACGCATTCATTCCCAAACACAGCTAAATGATGGTTCGTAGAGTCAACAGCAGGATTGATAAGGTCCACTCCAATGAAATTACGCGCGCGTAACTCAAGCCCTCTGCTGATTTACATGCGATGCATTTGCACAAGCTTTTTCATTAGCAGTTGCAGATGCAGCAAATGTGTTGGGTGCCACAAAAAGCAGCAGCCTTTCAATACAATGATTCTCATTACGACAGAAGTGTCACACCGTCCTCTCCATCTTCTGACTGCAATCGTTTGACTGGGTCTGCAAAGTGCCCAGCTTTCCACTTAGACACTGTTATGTCGTGTTGAGTTTTGTGCACGCCGCACACCTAATCCTTAGCAGCGGGATTAACGGTGAGCCGTGATGTGTGCTGTGTTAAGATAAGGACATGTTCACTGTCAAAGGACATGCTAATTTTGGACACTTTTGTAATGCAGCATTCTCAGCATGTTTTATTTTTATTTTTGAATGAGCAGTTCTGTCTTTATGCTGATAATGGCATGCAACAAAACAAAGCAGTTTTTTGCACTGCAAAAAGCAAGATATATTTGAGAAATAAAATTGTCTAAGATAAGGCATGATTTCCTTGTTTTATACAAATGTGTGGTAAAAAAAAAAAAACTTTTCAGATACAGTTTTAGATATTTTCCAAATATTTTTACTTGAATGACAAAAAAATGTTTTTTCCTATTTAAAAAAAGATGCGAATGCATAAAAAGAACATTAAAGAAATAATTCACCCAAAAATGAAAATTAGATGAAAATGTACTCACCCCCTAAGGCCATCCAAGATGCAGATGAGTTTGTTTCATTATCAGAACAGATTTGGAGAAATTTAGCATTACATCATTTGCTCACCAATAGATCCTCTGTAGTGAATGGGTGCCATCAGAAAGAGAGACATCTGATTTGTTTCTTACAAACGCGCAGCTTTTCACGTGACAAGACGTTAATTAATGGACTGGAGTCATGTGGATTACTTGTAGATTATTGTGATGTTTTTATCAGCTGTTTAAACACTTATTCTGACGGCACCCATTTAGTGCAGGGAATCCATTTGTGAATTACACCAAAACTGGTGATGAGTTCAGATAAATATGAAAATTCTGACATTAATTACTCACCATTATGTCTTCCAAACCGTAAGACCTTCGATCATCTTCAGAACACAAATTAGGATTTTTTTGATGAAATCCATAATCCATACAAAGGTAGTAAGGACACTGATAAAATTGTTTGTGTGACATCAGTGGTTCAACTGTAATTTTATGAAGCTACGAGAATATTTTTTTTGTGCGCACAGAAAACAAAAATAACGACTTTATTCATCAATTTTTTTCTGTAATGTGCTAATGCCATTTGAAACTAAATATAAATTGCAAAAATTCTGCACTACTTTCAGAATAACTGTTCAGAGGATATATAGGCTATTGTAGATGCCTTGTCAGTGCAGCACAGAAAGACTGACACAGTATGGAAATCGGTGTAATATTTTTCCCATCTCATGTCACAACTGGACATGCTTTATGAGAGGTATACGAAGGGTCCATCCGTAGGGTGTTTTCCTGCCGGTGATGGATGTGTTTGCAGCTGCTCTGGTGCTGAAGTTTTAAAGCAGTAATTTTGTTTAATGACTCACTGCACTGCAGCGAGAGAGGTGATGCAGCTCTTTATATTGAAGCCACGGCCTCAGAGTAGCTTTCCTCCAGCCTGTGCCGTCTGGAAATGTCCACGGGAGGCCTGTGACAAACTGCCCTTCTTAGCTATGTGGAATGTTGTACCTGTCCACCAGCACCCAGAGACATGAGGTACAGATAAAGGGTTATTTCCTTTTTGAGACTTGCAGGGAACACTGCAGTTCAGTTCCCTAGGTGTTCTCACCAAGTAGCATGGGAAAAACACTCTGGGGGAGGGAATTTACTATGAATGATTTGCGCCCACTGTTTATTTCTGCATGCGGCCTGCATTGTTTCAGCACCTGATTGACTAAAGGAATTATGCAAATCCGGTAATACATAAACACACCCATAAAAAAAACAGTTTGTGGTGTGCAATTTCTCCTTTTGTAGGCCAGTTCTGAGTGTTAGGTTGTGGAGGATGCTTTTACCACAATCCTATGTACTACCCAAGGACCTGAATCTGAATTTTAAAATATTGTAAGTCTACTAAAGTACCATTGTTTGAGAAATAACTAACTAAAAGTAGAGAAACAACCCTGTAAATAAATATTTTTCAAAGTTGTGAAACAAAGATTATTGAAGTGTGTTTTACAAGAAAATGTGATATTGTTAAATAGAAAATCTAAACTCGTATTTGAATCAGTGTGTTACTTTTTCAGTGTACAAATACTATCTCATCTATTGTAGTGTTTCATTTTTCTCTGTCTGATTCATTAGTGAATTAATTTGTTTGGATATATCATGAAAATGAACTGATTCACAAATGAATCACACATTCGAGTCCTTATGTTCATGGCTTAGACTTCTAAATTATGGTATTATGATTTTTTTTTTTCATATCGCTGAATTCAAGCGCTTCACATTGGATCTCATGGCACTGTTTAGAAGTCACGTGACCGAGACTCATCAGGGCTCTCCTGCTCTAGTAAGTTCGCGCCGAGCCGCCGTTTAAACCAGTTGCTGCGCAAAATGATTCACTGTTTCGAAGCGCTCGAAACACGCCTGATGGTCACAAGAACTTAGGCTAAAACATGCATTAAAACAGCTTTTGCTAACTCACTGCAAAGTTTTATTTAAAGTGTAATACATGAAATACAATAAAAATAAAAAAGAGCCTTTAAATAATAAGTATATGTGTTTTTTAAGAATATTTCATATATTTTATCATATCTGTGAGGTATGTCTTCGCTGAGTTTCTATTCATTTTTGTGAAGCGCTTGTTGAGACGACATCATGTTTGTTTTCTTTATTTTCTTTATTTTATAAATTAACGCACCGTTAACGTTTTGTTAATATTAAATTAGACCGAATGATGTATTACTCTTACCTTTATGAGCAAAAAAGACGGAATATTTTCAATGGTTTTCACTGAAAAAAATGCCAGTGATTGCGCTGGCGCCTCCATGTCCTGCAAAGCGCGCCTCAGCTTTCCCTCTCCGCACAAATGATTGGAGATGCACCTAATAGCACACATTTATAGGTTTAACATTGTCTTATATTTTAATTGTTTTAAATCTATTGATTTTATGTTACAAGTCGTGATGATTTGAGAAGGCAAAATTGATCAAACAGACTATGATCAGTCCTCCGCTGGCCGCTTGGTCGTTACTTTAAAAACCAAAAACTTGCATTTAACGAACAAAAAAAAATTATTTAAACGTTTTTCAAAATTAACTTAATAAAAAACGAAAAGAAAATTCAATCACGTTGCCATTACATAAAAACTGAACAATTTTAATAGCTGAAACAGTAGTATAAGCTATTTTGTCAGAAGAGGGGGAAAAAGACGGGCTCGGATAAGCTGTCGGAGAAGGGCCGCGCTGTTCAAGCAGGTGCGCGCTGCGCGTATCACGCTGAAACCGTCTTAACGCGCGCATTTGCTAAAATTAATTCTGCCTTGCTGTCCCTGAACAGTTACATTTGTTTTTAAACCACAATGCTTGTCCACTGTGCTTCCACAACTTCCACTCCATCATCAGCTTTACTAAAATAACCTAGCCTAGCTGGGGATTTGACTAACTTAGCCTACGCAACAGAACATTTTTCGATAAGTACTTTTGTACTTAAAAAAAACAAAACAAAACAAAAACAAACAAAAAACACCAATGTAAGGGGGGGCTATTTCCAGATTATAGACATACTAGTTTAGCTGTTTCAGCACGGCGCGTCCCGTTTAGACACGGTGTGAGAGACTAAAACAGGCCCGTCTACTGGAGCACACATTGAATTAGGACATTTTGCAGACAAAAGTGGTTCGATTTCCCTGACATCATTTGATATCCACCGTATTCTTCAACGCGGAAGTAAGCCTTTATGGGCGAGACTGAAGTCACAATTTGGTCAGTTACCCGGATGCGCAATACTCGGATGTAAACAACATAATGGATTACAGGGTTAATGCATACGTTGTTCTACTATTTTATGCTGTCTAAACCACGGAAACGACGTGTGAAAGCTGCTAAATCATATAGAGAAAGACTTAGTAAGCAGGAAAGGGCGCAATATTAAAAAAAAACAAAAAAACAAACAAAAAAACAAAAACAAGTTAACCGGTGGTAAAGATGCATACGAGCCGTATTAATTAAGATATTAGCCTAATATTTCACCTACCTGACCGGAAATGATGAGAACAAAAACGAATGTTGTCAAGATTCTTGCGCTGGAAATTAGCCTTTTTCACAAAAATCGGAAGTGACGTCAGCGCAGGGTAAAGTCAGTTCCGCTACAGGTCTGTGCCTATTATATTAATATGCTCTTGTCTCAAATAATGCCTTTTACCTTTTCTTTTTTGTCTGCTTTCCAAGTTGTTATATAATCAACAAAGAAACAACATTTTACTTGTTTGTAATTTATATGGGCACTCAGACCGGTACTCGTCAATATAATATATGCGCAACATAGCGCCAGCTATAGTTTCTGTTCTCCATCTCCGGTATATTTAAGCGTATTTTCTCAATTTACTCAGTCATTTCCCTCGAATCACTACATCATGGTAAATTATGACAGCGTTTATATCCAAATGCACATTTCCCCAAGAATAAATGAAACAATTCTGAGTCCGGATGATGCATAAACTCAATACAACAACGTAATCCAGATCCAAAAGGAATAAAGCCATTAATCGGAGTCATGTCTTATTTAGTATTATATTATTTTATTATGTATATCCCTGGGCACATTATGCAACGTACATTTACACCCTAAAGTTAATAATGCAAAGAGAGCAAGTAGAAAATACAATATTACTTCCATAATAATAATAATAACAATATTAATCGCGAAAAAAAATGATGTGAAGAGTCATAATGCACAGCCAGCACCAAATAGACAGTACGGCAAAACTTAAAACTGTACTGTATTATAAGTGCTAACATTCATAATTAAATAAACATAGTATTTGTGATGACCAGACGCTGACACAAAGTTTTTGAATAAATGTTTGCTATTTTTAGAGTAAAACACCGGTATATATCATAGTATCATAGTATCTATTTTGTAAAAATAGACTTTGATTCCCGAACTTACTCTTGTTCAGTACGGCCGCTGCTGTCACCGGAAAAACGTTTACCCTGCAAGCGCCAATCCGGAAGCCAGAAACACGGAAGTGTGAAAAAGGCTAATCCTGGTTCAGTTTGGTCAACCACAAACGCCTTTTGTTCCTCAGATTGTATTTTGCACTCTTCTCCTTGATTTGTTTTAACTTGTGGCAGTCTGTGGTACACAGTTTGTTTTCCTCGTTCTGACCAATTAGTGCAGCCCAAAACATGACAATAATTGAACATTTTCAGCAGAAATAATATGCAAAATATGCAAGTTTTGTTCGGTTCTGTGGCATTGTTTAGGTTTAGTGCTGCCAATATGGCTGACTGATGACGCATCGTGACAACTCTATAGGGAAATATTTAGAAGAATAACAGTGTGCATAAAATTGTTAAACTGTGTGCAATACAAACCAGTGTATTCATAATTAAAGGGGTCATCGGATGCCCATTTTCCACAAGTTGATATGATTCTTTAGGGTCTCAATGAAAAGTCTATAAAATACTTTGGTTAAAAATTCTCAATGGTAGTGTAAAACAACACCCTTTTTGGATACTGATTAATTTCCAGCAATAATTACCTTTAAAACCCATTTGAACACCTCATGAAAAACACTCATAATGCAATTCAGAGATTTTATTACAAAACAAATCACTTAAACAGACATCGACATAGCAAGGTAGAAGAAAACTGTTCTTAGGTTCTTAGGCTAGTGCAATTATATACAAATCATCAGCAAGCAAATGATATTTTACAAAAATAAAATAAATAAAATAAATAATCAATCATATTAGCCTACAGTCAAACTTTACAAGGGCTCTGAATCTCCAAATCTGATTTCTGCATGCTTTAACATTAAATCCATTCATCTTCAGATCTGTTCTTCAGAAACATTAATAGCAGCACACTTTTATTACCTAAACTTTTTTTTTACATACTGTTCAACACAGGGAAAAACAGTATGTAAGGCATCAAAGCATATATATATATATATATATATATATATACACACACACACACACACACACACACATATACAATATATGCAATATATATATATATATATATATATATATATATATATATATATATATATATATAAATAAATAAATAATATACATTTATTATTATTTTTATTATTATTTACTTATTTAGAGATATCCAATTTGCAAGGATGCTTTAAATTGATCAGAAGGAATGATAAAGGCGTTTTTAATATGTTACAAAAGATTTCTATTTCAGATAATTGCTGTTCTTCTTAACTTTCTATTCAAAAAAACCTGAAACAAAATCAGCTGTTTTCAACATTATTATTATTATTATTATTATTATTATAATGTTTTTGAGCAGCAAATCAGAATATTAAAATGATTTCTGAAGGATCATGTGACTGGAGTAATGATGCCAAAAATTCAGATTTGAAAAATCACAGGAATAAATTACATTTTAAATTATCCAAATAGAAAACAGTTATTTTAAATAGTAAAAATATTTCAAAATTGTACTGTTTTGGCTGTACCTCGGATCAGATAAATGCAGGCTTGGTGAGCAAAAGAGACTTAAAAAAAAACAAAAAAAAAAACATTTTTTTTGGACTGGTAGCGTATAACATTTCTGTAAATATCAAAAAATTGTTCTTGATACCTGATGCATTAACTAATGTTTAACCTCATTGTAAAGTGTTACCATATGCAGGTATGAATACAGATATTGAAGGTGCATTATGACTGCCACCAGGTGGCGATGTGCAACAGCCATTTGCAGAGGTCACAGAGAATTAATTTGTTCCGTGGCTGTATTAACCAGGCTTTATCTCCACACAGAAGATCAGTTTCTCCTTCATGAGGTTGACGTCACGACTCGGCCGACGTACTACAGCACTTAGCATGATCTGCTCAGGGTTGTAGCTGCGCACACCACCCATCTTCCACCTGAGGAAAAAACATGACAACACACAGTCAACAAAACACTTCTGAGGCTTTGAAAGTGCCACAAAGTTCTGCTCATTAAGTATTGGATCTCGAAATATTTGATGAGATAAAGTGACTGAGAACACTTAAAAGGATTAGAACACTAAAGTAAAAGCACTAGGAATGATAATTACTGGAACCAAAAATACAAACAGACATAAGAAACAGAACAAATCAAGACCCTAAAATACTCATCCTCATTACCTGATCAGGTGATAGCTGAGCAATTTCAGCGAGCAGCGGAGGACAGGCGCATGCAAACAGCAGAGGACAGAGAGAAAATGGAAAGTAGAGATTGCCAAGAAGAAAAGAGCAGAGCCATCAGTTGAAAAGCGCCCGGCCGCCCAGCAGAGATATAGCAAGCGTGCTAACTACAAAACAACCTAATATTAACGTCAAGGACTGCTTTCGTGCAAATGTGTGCGAGCACAGAAATCATCAAATTGAAGATTAAAGCCACTACTGACACAGCAAAATAGCTTCCAGTATTAAAAAGCATTAAGAAACAACCTGAAGGACATAAAAGAGATGCACTTACTTTTGAAAAATGAAGATGCCGATGACAATCGCCACAGATATTAAATCTGAGGTGATCCATATCAGGCCATATTCTTCCGCACTCTACAAAACATGTTAAAGCAGCATTTAGCCATTAGATATCAATATAAAAAAAGCTAATTAGGAGAAAAAAACAAGCAGAATCCTAATAAAATACAATCGCAATATATATAAAACTGTACACTACCAGTCATAAGTTTTTGAACCATAAGATTTTGAAATGTTTTTTTTTTTTACAGAAGTGTCTTCTGTTCACCAAGCCTGCATTTATTTGATCCAAAGTACAGCAAAAACAGTAAAATTCTGAAATATTTTTACTATTTACATAACTGTTTTCTATTTGAATATATTTTAAAATGTAATTCATTCTTGTGATTTCAAAGCTACATTTTTAGCAGCATTCTCCTGTCACATGATCCATGATATGTTAAAAACAGCTAAGTATAATTTTTTTCAGGTTGCTTTGAATAGAAAGTTCAGAAGAACAGCACTGATCTGAAATAGAAATCCTTTGTAACATTACAAATGTCTTATCACTTTTGATTAATTTAAAGCATCCTTACAAAAGAAAATAATTCATTCCCATTATTTCTTCCCCTAAAAAAATACTGACTCCAAGTTTTTGAATGGTATAATCTATAAGGTTATAAAAGCTTTTTTTTTTTTTCAGATAAATGCTGATCGTTGGATCTTTCCATTCATCAAAGAATCCTGGGGAAAAAAATAAAAAATAAAAAAATACTCAACTGTTTTAAATATTGATAATAATAATAAATGTTTCTTGAACAGCAAATCAGCATATTACAATGATTTTTATAGGATCATGTGACACTGAAGACTGGAGTAATGCTGAAAATTGAGCTTTGATCAGTGGAATGATCAGATTGTTTAAAATATACAAATAAAAAGAGTTATTTCAAATATTAAAAATATTTCAAAATGTAACTGTTTTGCTGTAATTTGGATAAAATAAATGCAGGCTTTGTAAGCAGAAGAGACTTCTTTAAAAACATTAAAAAACTTCTGATTGGTTGTGTATATCTCGTAAGTCTAAATGTGTCTACAAGTACTATTTCCAGGGAATTTTTGAAGTATTTCTAAGCTTTTGGAACCCACAATCCCTTTCCAGTACAGATTTTTCTGATGCAAATGTATGCAACTATTTGCAAAATTAGTTAGTGATCTTGCATCGTATATAAAGCATGCCAATTTAAAATCTACAGTATTCTGTGGAATGGGTGGTAAAATGTGTAAAAGTGGGCCAAGATTCTCTACAGCCATTCAATGAACATCCGGCCAACGTGTAGGACTTCATGAATGACAGGCGTTCCAAATCTGGCCTGTGTATTTGAATGTGATTATAGCGGATTGATATAAAAAAAACTGAAAATTTACTCACCTTGCAAGCTGTCCAGATTGTAGATGAGCTTGTCTCTTCAACACAACAGATTTGTAGAAATTTAGCATAATATCACTTGCCCTCCAATGGATCCTCTGCAGTGAATGGGTGCCGCCAGATTGAGAGTTCAAACAGCTAATAAAAACATCAAAATAAGCCGTAAGTAATTTACACGACTCCACTCTATCATGTGTATCTTGTAAAGTGAAAAGTTGCATGTTTGTGGAGTGGGCCCTTACACTTATAGGGCATTGCAAGCCCTCTGAGGCGTAAGCCAGGGCTATTTTTGTAGTCAACAATCTCACGAGAAGCTGTCTTTGACCCCATCCGTCACCCACCGAGCGATGCCTCACTACTGATCTCTCAATTTTATTCATTTTTTCCTTTTGCATTTTACTATTTTTTTTTTTAAACTGTCGAACGGCGTTATTTACGGCATTTTAATCCTAAACGGCGTAACTTAAATCATTTTTTTGATTTTGCATTTGACTAGATTCTTTATTTGAAAATTGTCAATTGGTGTTATTTGCAGTGTTTAAACTGCAGAAAATGCTCTCAGTTGCGGCGCTCATTATCCCTTAAACTACAAAATTTTTTTGGTAGTCAACAATCTCACAAGAAGCTGTCTTTGACACCATCCGTCACCCACCGAGCGATGCCTCACTACTGATCTCTCACTGACAGTGCGAGAATTTAGAGCAGCGTCTCGCTATGGTAAGAGTGCTTCAGGTGAACATTGGGCAAATGAGACCGTCACACCACCTGACGCCTTGGCTCATTCCCATAGATATGGTGTGATGGGACAGCACTCATCACCCAACGTTATCCACCCCCACTATCCAAGACAGCAATCCCATGAAAAATTGACTACAGATGCAATTTTTTTGTAAAATTTGTTTCTTTTCCATATGACTACATTTTTTATTTCAAAATTGTCAAAATGGCGTAATTTAATTTAAATTAGTTTATTCATTTTGCATATTACTAGTTTTCTGTTTTGAAAATTTGTCAAACAGCATTATTTACGTTGCTTTAAATGGCAGAAAACGGCATTAGTTGTGGCGCTCATTATCCTCTAAATGGCGTAAATTAACTTTATTTAGTAACTTCTTTTTATTTTGCATTTTACTAGTTTTATTATTTGAAAATTGTCAAACGGCATCAATTAATGTCAATTTATTGTCAAACGACAGAAAGCGACGTCAGTTGCTGTACTCATTATCCCCTAAACCAGACCTGGGCAAACTCGGTCCTGGAGGGCCGGTGTCCCTGCAGAGTTTAGCTCCAACCCGGATAAAACTCACCTGTTTGTAACTTTCTAGTAAACCTGAAGACACTGATTAGCTTGTTCAGGTGTGTTTAATCAGGGTTGAAGCTAAACTCTGCAGGGACACCGGCCCTCCAGGACCGAGTCTGCCCAGGCCTGCCCTAAATGGCGTAACTTAAATGTATTTATTTTTTTCTTTTACATTTTACTAGTTTTTTTTGTTTTGTTTTTTTTTTAAATTTAAAAATTGTCAAACTGCATTATTTACGTCATTTTAAACGACAGAAAGTGACGTCAGTTGCGGCACTTATTCCCTAAATGGTGTAACTTAAATTTATTTGTTGTTTTATTTTGCTTTTTATTAGATTCCTTATTTGAAAATTGTCAAACTGCGTTATTTGTGCCATTTTAAATGACAAAGTGACGTCAGTTGTGGCACTCATTATCGAAAATTCATTCAATTTACGCTGTTTAGGGGATAATGAGTGCCGCAACTGACAGCGCTCTCTGTCGTACAACACCGTTTAGGGCAGACCTGGGCAAACTCGGTCCTGGAGGGCCGGTGTCTCTGCAGAGTTTAGCGCCAACCCGGATAAAACTCACCTGTTTGTAACTTTCTAGTAAACCTGAAGACACTGATTAGCTTGTTCAGGTGTGTTTAATCAGGGTTGAAGCTAAACTCTGCAGGGACACCGGCCCTCCAGGACCGAGTCTGCCCAGGCCTGCCCTAAATGGCGTAACTTAAATGTATTTATTTTTTTCTTTTGCATTTTACTAGTTGTTTTTTTTTTATTTTACTTTATTTTTTAAATTGTCAAACGGCGTTATTTACGGCATTTTAAACAACAGAAAGCGACGTCGGTTGTGGCACTCATTACCCCCTAAACGGCGTAAATTAACTTTGTTTTTTTTTGCATTTTACTAGTTTTATTATTTGAAAATTGTCAAACGGCATTAATGTCAATTTTTTGTCAAACGTCAGAAAGCGACGTCAGTTGCTGCACTCATTATTAGGGATGCACCAAAACGTATCGGCCGAAATGCTTGCGCGTTTTGTCAGTAAAGCCGGTTCTGTAATCAGCGGTAAATGCCATCAGGTGCGTGATTTCACGTTGAGCCGTATATACTACACACAGCCGTTGTTCACTGACGAGCTGCGCAAATCCATGTTCATTATCAGTGTGAATTTGCGCAGCTCGTCAGTTATATTCTTGAAATCAATATCGCTCTTAAATCTTTATGACAAAAATATCCCATTTCAGGCCTGGGCATCCTAGGCTTCGGTCCTGGAGGGCCGTGTCCCCTGAGAGTTAAGCCAACCCTGATAAAACTCACCTGTTTGTAACTTTCTAGTAAACCTGAAGACACTGATTAGCTTGTTCAGGTGTGTTTAATCAGGGTTGGAGATAAACTCTAAGCACCGGCCCTCCAGGACAATCTACCAAACTTACTAAACTGCGTAACTTAAACATTTTTTTCTTTCGCATTTTACTAGTTTTTTTTTAATTGTTAAATGACGTTATTTACGGCATTTTAAATGACAGAAAGCAACGTCAGTTGTGGCGCTCATTATCCCCTAAATAGTGTAACTTTAAATTTTTTATTTTGCATTTTACTAGTTTCTTTATTTGAAAATTGTCAAACGGCATTATTTAATGTCAATTTATTGTCAAACGTCAGAAAATGCCGTCAGTTGCTACACTCATTATCCCCTAAACCAGACCTGGGCAAACTCGGTCCTGGAGGGCCGGTGTCCCTGCAGAGTTAAGCTTCAACCCTGATAAAACTCACCTGTTTGTAACTTTCTAGTAAACCTGAAGACACTGATTAGCTTGTTCAGGTGTGTTTAATCAGGGTTGGAGATAAACTCTGCAAGGACACCGGCCCTCCAGGACCGAGTCTGCCCAGGCTTGCCCTAAACTGCGTAACTTAAACATTTTTTTCTTTCGCATTTTACTAGTTTTTTTTTAATTGTTAAATGACGTTATTTACGGCATTTTAAATGACAGAAAGCAACGTCAGTTGTGGCGCTCATTATCCCCTAAATAGTGTAACTTTAAATTTTTTATTTTGCATTTTACTAGTTTCTTTATTTGAAAATTGTCAAACGGCATTATTTAATGTCAATTTATTGTCAAACGTCAGAAAATGCCGTCAGTTGCTACACTCATTATCCCCTAAACCAGACCTGGGCAAACTCGGTCCTGGAGGGCCGGTGTCCCTGCAGAGTTAAGCTTCAACCCTGATAAAACTCACCTGTTTGTAACTTTCTAGCAAACCTGAAGACACTGATTAGCTTGTTCAAATGTGTTTAATCAGGGTTGAAGCTAAACTCTACAGGGACACTGGCCCTCCAAGACCGAGTCCGCCCAGGCCTGCCTTAAACAGCATAACTTTTATTTATTTTTTTCTTTTGCATTTTACTCGTTTTTTTAATTTAAAAATTGCCAAACTGCATTATTTACGGCATTTTAAATGACAGAAAGCGATGTCAGTTGCGGCACTTATTCCCTAAACAGTGCAACTTAAATTTATTTGTTTTATTTTGCATTTTACTAGATTCCTTATTTGAAAATTGTCAAACTGCGTTATTTGTGCCATTTTAAATGACAGAAAGCGACGTCAGTTGCAGCGCTCATTATCCCCTAAAATGCGTAATTTAAAATAATTTTTTTATTTTGCATTTTACTAGTTTCTTCACTCATTATCAAAAATTAATTTAAGTTGCGCCATTTAGGGGATAATGAGTGTCGCAACTGACAGCGCTCTCTGTCGTACAATGCCGTTTAGGGCAGAACTGGGCAGACTCGGTCCTGGAGGGCCGGTGTCTCTGCAGAGTTTAGCTCCAACCCTGATAAAACTCACCTGAACAAGCTAATCAGTGTCTTCAGGTTTACTAGAAAGCTACAAACTGGTGAGTTTTATCAGGGTTGAAGTTAAACTCTGCAGGGACACCGGCCCTCAAGGATAGAGCTTGACCAGTTCTGCCCTAAACGATGTTGTACGACAGAGAGCACTGTCAGTTGCGGCTCTCATTATCCCCTAAATGGCACAACTTAAATAAATGTTTTTATTTTGCATTTTAGTAGTTTTTTTTTTTTTTAAAAAATTGTCAAATTATGTTATTTATGGCATTTTTAAACGACAGAAAGTGGTATCAGTTGCGGGACTCATTATTCCCTAAACCAGACCTGGGCAAACTCGGTCCTGGAGGAAAGAAAATTCATTTAAGTTGAAATTTATTTGTTTTATTTTGCATTTTACTAGATTCCTTATTTGAAAATTGTCAAACTGCGTTATTTGTGCCATTTTAAATGACAGAAAGCGACGTCAGTTGCAGCGCTCATTATCCCCTAAAATGCGTAATTTAAAATAATTTTTTTTTGTTTGCATTTTACTAGTTTCTTCACTCATTATCGAAAATTAATTTAAGTTGCGCCATTTAGGGGATAATGAGTGTCGCAACTGACAGCGCTCTCTGTCGTACAACATCGTTTAGGGCAGAACTGGTCAAGCTCTATCCTTGAGGGCCGGTGTCCCTGCAGAGTTTAGCTCCAACCCTGCTAAAACTCACCTGAACAAGCTAATCAGTGTCTTCAGGTTTACTAGAAAGCTACAAACTGGTGAGTTTTATCAGGGTTGGAGTTAAACCCTGCAGGAACACTGGCCCTCCAGGATAGAGCATGCCCAGTTCTGCCCTAAACGGTGTTGTACGACAGAGAGCGCAGTCAGTTACGGCACTCATTATCCCCTAAACGGCGCAACTTAAATGTATTTATTTATTTTGTATTTTACTAGTTTTATTTAAAAATTGTCAAACTGTGTTATTTACGGCATTTTAAACGACAGAATGTGACGTCAGTTGTGGCCCTCATTATCCCTAAATGGCTTAACTTACATTTATTTTTTTTTATTTTGCATTTTACTAGATTCTTTATTTGAAAATTGTCAAACGGCGTTATTTGCGGCATTTTAAAAGACAGAAAGCAACATCAGTTGCGGCACTCATTATGGAAAATTCATTTAAGTTACGCCGTTTAGGGGATAATGAGTGCCGCAACTGACAGCGCTCTATGTCGTGCAACACCGTTTAGGACAGAACTGGGCATGACTCGGTCCTGGAGGACCAGTGTCTCTGCAGAGTTTAACTCCAACCCTGATTAAACACACCTGAACAAGCTAATCAGTGTCTTCAGGTTTACTAGAAAGCTACAAACAGGTGAGTTTTATCAGGGTTGGAGTTAAACTCTGCAGGAACACCGGCCGTCCAGGACCGAGTCTGCCCATTTCTGCCCTAAACGATGTTATATGACAGAAAGCGCAGTCAGTTGCGGCACTCATTATCCCCTGAATGGCGCAACTTAAATTATTTTTTTTTATTTTGCATTTTACTAGTTTCTTTATTTGAAAATTGTCAAATGGCGTTATTTGCGGCATTTTAAACGACAGAAAGCGACGTCAGTTGCGGCACTCATTATCCACTAAACAGCATAACTTACATTTATTTTTTTCTTTTGCATTTAACTAGTTTCTTTATTTGAAAATTGTCAAACGGCGTTATTTTCGGCATTTTAAACGATAGAAAGTTCCGCCAGTAGCGGCGCTCATTATTCCATAAACTGTGTTATTCAATTTTTTTATTTTTTATTTTGCATCATACTAGTTTTTTTTTTAGTTGAAAATTGTCAAACAATGTTATTTACGGTGTTTTAAAACTAATTTAGGCCTTCAGGTTACGTCGGTATTTGGTCATGCAGCAATTTAATTGAGGTTACCACTACTAACGTTACTAATTTTGTTGCGGTTGTTGTTTAACATTACATTTTCTCACTCACCACAAGACAGTAGCGGCTGACTCTTCTTCTTCCATCAAATCCGCGAATTCGTGAGTTGCTGGCCTCTAGTAGATGCTCATGGTAGTAGCCGCATCGCTTAATCGCTCGTTTGCAGCGTTGATTCGGGCGTATTTCTTCTCTTTTCTATAATCATCGTGTAGCGTGCGGTGGAGAGGAGATTCTTCCAGTCGATACCACTTTTCGTCCCATTGACTTCCATTCAGAAAAGCAAACGCATGCAAAAGTTTGGCGTTTCCTTGCATGGCACCGTTAAAGCTTCGTGAGCCTGCCAATTCGTATCACGTGAAACCGTGTGACCAATAACAGATCGATACGTCACCGCGTGACCTGGTAGCTAGGTGTTGGCTAGAAAGAATACAGCTCTTGCTACTGGGCATGCGCACATAAATCTAACGTTATTTTTGTCACACTGTACAACAATATATTTTTTTTTATTATAGTAAGGGCTACGTTTATGGTTGGGGTAGGTGTAGACGCTATAAAACACAGTCCAATAGCTAGAACAATTCATTTCATTGTTAGTTTCCGGTCGGAGTTGTACACCTTGGGAGAAACGAGTCTCGAACCCAGCAGATCAACAGTCCGAGTGGCGCGCTTCAAATGACTGGCGCTTTCATTCCACCTTTGCCGCATAAACAGTGCATCGAACATTTATCAAACTCGTTTTATCCATCGTTTATCGAGTAGAGAAGTAAATGTATGTATGTCTGGAACAGCAATGGGTCACTCACTACATTGAGAGTCCCATTGGCCCTATTAGACAAGTGCTGGTCTGGTGAAATCATCCTAGAAGCTGTTGAAATAGTTTTAAATGCTTCAATAACCTCTGTCTTACTCTGTGATGTATAGGCAGCACTATAGTGCCAGCTCATTGCTTTGTGCTTTCAGTTTTCAATACACTTTATTTGCTGCTGCACTACTTAACGTGAGCCGCTGCTATTGCGGCAAAACGTGTCAATCTTGTTTCAAGATGTCACTTTGCTACGCACTCCTCTAGTGGCCCCGATTTAATTTACACCCTTGAGTGGATGGACCTTTTTTGACAGAGCTTGTTTGAAACAAAATCACTGCCATACAGTAAATGCTATTTTAGGAGTAAGCTTTTGCATATTGTCACAAGATGACAGAAATTAAGATGAAGAAAGAGTGAAATCATTTTACAAAGGAGAAGCAAATAAAAGAATAACATAATAGTGGATATTAATAACTGAAAGCATTTATAATAGAGAGAATATAACAAAGAATGTTTTTCTTATATTTGGTAAAACACTTACCCAGTGATTCCCAACTACCGCAGGGGGCACTTAAGCAAGTTTAAGTATTTATAGTAAGCTATAAAATAGAAATTTAAAAAAATATTAAGGTTACTAAAATATTATAGTAAATAAAAACTATTTATCTTTTTCTTTGTAATTAACGGCTGAACATCTTTCTGAGTTTTTAAGGATAAAAAAGATGTGAGTCCTTATAATAATGTCCATTAGGATCATATAAATGTTAATTCTAAAAGATTTGCAGTATAACAAGAAACACTTTTTTTGATTTCGTGCAGATGAAGATAAGCTTGAGCCTCCTTGATGGGGTTGTGGGGAGCACAAGACAAAAAAAGGCTTGATCTAGGCAGATATGCAGTGTCTTAGTCATGTTTTGTCTCTTTGTCCTGTTTCATTAGCGACCTTTACAACTGAGCACATTTTCTTTCTGCCCTTCACCAGCAGTCTGATGGCACTCCATTTATGTTGTGGTGATTCATTCTCGGCCCACACTGAAGAAATCGCCGTGTCATTCTGGAAAAGAGTTTTGTAATACATTTAGAAGTACATTTCAGTACCTCTCGTTCGTCCTACGTGAGGAAATCCCTCTTGCATCAGGTTTAAATAATATGTAAGCATCTAGAAGGTGATAATGTCCAAACTGCCTAAATAAAACATCATCTTTGTGTTTCTGCTGTTCATATATTTATATCTGAATGATTAAATCATTAAAATGCCAGTAATTAATAATAGGCTGAAGTATCACTGCACTGGCACGGCACCAAACCAAAGATGTGTTCATTTTAACTCATATCAAGATTTATGAAATATCCTACAAGTGAAACTCATTTTTACAAATGTTAATGAGAAGACTGTCAGAGGACTTCTGCAGCAGGCCAGTGGCAACATACCCTTGTTTTATATGCAAGGTTAATTAAAAAATAACATGGAAAGTTATGGTGATTTTTGCAGAAAATGATGTGGAGTTCAGTGTTTGCATTTACTAGGGCTGTCACTAACGATTATTTTGGTAATCAAGTAATTGGTCAGTTGTTCTGATGATTAATCGAGTAATTGTATAATTATGAGACTTTTTTTTTTTTGACGTAATAAAAATAGACCTAAGCAAACAATGACCTTTAAAATTACTTAAAATACATGTATAATAGCAATGAGGCAATAATAATCGATTTAAATAAAGTATCATAAGCAAGCAATCATATGTTTTTATTGAACAAAAATGTTAAAATACATTATTTATTATAAACTATAAAACTAATCTACATTTCGCATTATAACAAATGACTGCAGAGGGCGCCAACTGACACTTGACTGCGCGACCTAATTCTTTATTATTGACTGAACAACATTTAATTCCAGTGTCCGCTTAATCTTTAATATTTGGACATTTATTCACGACAAAAATGTTACTGCCACAGTAATTTCTTGAATATGTGGACATCAAATATGTAAACACAGAGTGAGGGTTTGAGCTTTTATTTTAAAATCGCGATGAGCAATTTTAGAAGGATATTGATGTATTATCCTTTGTTTGCGTAGGTTTATAAATTATTTACCTTACAAATCTGATGAAATGGCGCACGCTGCATTATAATAAACCCAAACTAGTAACAACATTGCAGAGATGGAGTTTGAGATGCTCCACACATGTAAATGGTAACAGTTCACTTAATGATAACATATAATGATAACAATACACTTCCGGTATTTTGCCGGTTAACGTTACTCAACACGGGCAAATTGCAGTCCATGATTTTTTAAAATTGAGTATTTGAATTGAATCGAGGAATCGTGACAGCCCTAGCATATACTGTGCATACTGATGCAGTTTTTTTCAAGTATATAATAAGTCTTTGTTGTTACTAAATTTAATTGATAATGAATTCAGTGCTTTGAGACATTCAGTGACATTCATTGTTTTGTTTTTACTACATTTACAGAAATGTTACTTACATACGTATATAAGTTATTATTATATTAAAGTTTTATTCATTAAAACATATTTCATTTTCTAACAAGTGAGTTGTATAAAACAAAGATTATTGGAATATATTTACAATAAAATACTAAAGTTTTACTGCTAGCTACTAAATTCAATATGTTACTTGCCATTTCTTTACAATTGTACAAATGTACTTACCATTTCTGGGTGAAAATTCTCTCTCTCTATCTCTCTCTCTCTCTCTCTCTCTCTCTCTCTCTCTCTCTCTCTCTCTCTCTCTCAGTGCAATACAGTAGTTTTAGGGCCAGTTTTACTAAACTGGGCAAATTACCGAGCAATTCCAAAACAGCGCTGATGGAAAGGGACATTTCTGCAGGTGATTTACGATTTACTAACAATGCCCAAATTAAAGAACACAGACGTAACATCTCATTTACATATCGACCAACGCAATATACCAAGCGCGGCTCAAATTAGCAAATCAAGAATACAGAAATAAATAAGCCACAGTACGTTGAAAAGAACCGGAGGCCAAAAATTGAAGGTTTGCTAGCTTTGATAGACCTGGTATTGCGTGACTCCTAGTTGAAGGTTCCAAGTCATCTTTTATTTCCTGAAGCAAATTAAAAATAACATGGCTTGGCAAACGATATGTTCTGATAATGTGTTCTTCTGGCATTCCAAATATGTGGGAAAAAATCCTCTCCCTTCTACCACGAGCTCTCTGATCTTTGCAGTGCCTCCTCCTTGCAACAATAATTGCAGCCATTTCAAGGGCAAAATAGTTTGAGACTTGCTTTTTAGGCGTTAAATATTGGCGCAAAGGCCAGTAATTGGACGAGCGCAAATGTCTGTAAAACGCGTTGCGTGATTCCTTTAAATACTCTCTTCCCTTAAATTTTTCATCTGAAAGGGAAACTCCTACAAATGCATATTCAATAAGGTCAGGTGCAAAAATAACTGTCCACGCCTTTCCAGCGCTAATTCATCATTGCACGTCTTTAGTAAAACCTGACAGTACAATTTTAACGCCAAAAGACGGTTTGCGCTGGCGCAAGCTGTTGGTAAAACTGGCCCTAAGTCTATTAACAAAGCACAGATGAAACTTTCCTGATTGGGAATCACTGAACTAAATGAATTAGCCTCCATCAGCCAAGAGATTACAATTCCATTTCCATTTAGCAAAGATGAAGTGAAACTTTCTTTATCATGCATTAGCATCTTACAATTCTTTGCACATTTTCCAAACAATAAATGGCACTCACTTCATGAATCTAATTAATCTTCTTAAATAGAGAATGCAGAGAACTGCTCAAGCAGTGATAGTGTTGTTCTTGAGATGGCAGGGTCAGCAACTAATCACAAATTAAATTCTTCATACAATGATTTTGTTGATCTGTATCATTTGGCAAGTAGTGACCCATGTTCACGCTGTCTGAATGTTTCATTTCTACCAAACTTTGTGTTTAGTATTTTAGGTTTTAATTGCCATTTAGCAGCTGCTTTTTATTCAGAGCGGCTTCCTGTAATTGCAGGGCCAGCCCCTTCGGAGTAACCTAAAGGCTAAGTGCCTATCTTAAGTGTGCTTGATGATAAAAGAAAGATTGCAATGCCCTTTCTACAAGCGTGTGTTATTAAAAATGCAGTCTTGGTGCTAGCAACCTGGATCTTCGGCCACCGGGTGACCACCAGCCCACCACGTGCCCTCCTCATCTCGCAGATGAATTCACACAAGCTAATGGACTTGTTCTTCCTCGTAATAAAGCTAAAAGCAGGGAAAGCCAGTCCATCTGACTCATTACATTGGCGTAATCCTTTATGGTTAATTAGGTTTTTCTCCGTGTCTTGTCAGGTCAATGAAAATTTATGATTTTGTAGAAAGAGGTAAGAGAGTAGTTTTTGTGACATATTCTTGACAGCGACAGAGCGTGTAGGGATGAGCCGCGATGTCCTTGATGCTGAGTGAAATATTTAGTGGATGGATGAAAGTCAAATGTATTAAAATGTTCAAAGGCGACAGTATGCACACACACTAGATCTGATGTATGAGCTTGAGTGATCTCAAGGTGGATGCTAGAAGAGTAATTGAATTACTGCTCATCTTACAGCTATCATGAAAGGCTTATTATTACATAACTCACGTTTAGTGGTTGACCATTATGACCGATGCCAATATCTAGCCAATGACTGAAAAAATGCTGATACACAGTGAGGTCTGAGGGCACTTTGAAAGGAATTTTAATATAAAATATTAAAAAAGTCATATGTTTCTGAAAACTTACTTTTTTTGAAACAAAAAAAAAAAACAACTTAAAATGAATAAGAAGCTTTGATTTTGCATTAATTTGGACTATATATTTGTAATTAAATGATTAGTTCACTCCAGAATTAAAATTTCCTGATAATTTACTTACCCTCATGTAAGATGTCTTCCTTCATTCAAAAAGAAATGAAGGTTTCTGAGGAAAACATTCTAGGATTTTTCTCCATATAGTGGACTTCAATGGGGATCAACGGGTTGAAGGTCCAAATTGCAGTTTCAAAGGAGCTTCAAAGAGCTCTACACGATCCCAACTGAGGAATAAGGGTCTTATCTAGCAAAACGATTGGTCATTTTCTAAAATAAAAATTAAAATGTATATACTTTTTAACCACAAATGCTCATCTTGCACTAGCATCTTGCATTATGTAGTCGTGTTGCAAAGGTCACAAGTGACGTAGGCAGAAGTACCGACCCAGTGTTTACAAGTGTTGAGAAGGAGAACCATTCAAAATGTGTTGTATGTTGAATGACACATATTTACCTGTGTATCAGTTCAAATGGTCCATTCATGTGCGTATCCTGGATGTTTAAATCTTTTGAAACCTACACAATTTCTTCCGTTAGGACAAAAAACGTGCCCTTTCCAACATGATAACGTAATGCGTAATCCAACATGATAACGTAATGCGTAATGCAAGATGAGCATTTGTGGTTAAAAAGTGTATACGTTTTTATGACCAATCGTTTCACTAGATCAAGCCTTATTCATCAGCTGGGATCGTGTAGAGCCCTTTGAAGCTGCATTGAAACTGGCGTAATCCTTCAACCAACGATCCCCATTGAAGTCCACTATATGGAGAAAAATCCTGGAATGTTTTTCTCAAAAACCTTAATTTATTTTCAACTGAAGAAAGAAGGACATGAACATCTTGGATGATGTGGGGGTGAGTAAATTATCAGGAAGTCTGAATTCTGGAGTGAACTAATCCTTTAATTTAATTCAAATGCTTAAAATTCACGGGAAAAAAACGATGTACAAAAAGAATATTGTCTACTGAAACTTGGCTGATGTAGATTTTGGAACTGACACAGCTATCAGTATAATCAGCCAAGTGGGCACAGTTTTCACCCAATGCCGATAATTTGAAAATGGGCAATTAATCTCCCTGGCTGATATATCGGTCTTACACTACTTGTGTTTTATGTATTTGCAGATTATATTCATGCTGACATTGCACAAGCTGTGTAATCAATTTTCTCTGTGTATTTTCCATGCATTAAACTACAAATTGCTTCTTTTTTTTGTTTTCAGGCCACGGGACAAAGGGTGTGTTTGAGCTCCTGGCAGGCTGGAGAAGAACCAGAGAGAGTTTGCCCTTCAAGGAGAGAGTGGCAGATGCTTTCGCCGACGTGATGGTGTGCTACACCATGACCAGCTCGCTCTACATTATCACCTTCGGCATGGGTGCCAGCCCTTTCACCAACATCGAATCAGTGAAGGTTTTCTGCCAGAGCATGTGTGTAGCAATCCTTGTGAACTACTTCTACGTATTCTCATTCTACGGCTCCTGCCTGGTGTTTGCCGGGCAGCTGGAGCAAAACCGCTATCACAGCGTCTTCTGCTGTAAGATCCCTTCGGTGGAGTATCTGGACCGGCAGCCCACTTGGTTTAAGACCATGATGAGTGACGGCCATGATTTGTCTACACACCATGACAGCGTACCCTACCAGAACCACTTCATTCAGCACTTCCTAAGGGAGCATTACACAGAATGGATTACCAACACCTACGTCAAGCCTTTTGTGGTTATCCTCTACCTGATTTACGCCTCCTTTTCGTTCATGGGATGTTTACAGATCAGCGACGGCTCCAACATAATCAATCTGCTAGCTAGTAATTCGCCCAGCGTGTCGTTCGCCCTGACCCAACAGAAATACTTTAGCAACTACAGCCCGGTGATTGGGTTTTACATCTATGAACCCATTGAGTATTGGAACTCCACAGTGCAGGAGCACCTCAAGACGCTGGGCCAGGGCTTTAATAAGATTTCATGGATCGATAATTACTTTCACTATCTGAGGGTTGTGAATGTCAGCGCGTCAACCAAAAGTGATTTCATTAACATCCTCAAGACTTCTTTTCTGAGGAGCCCAGAATATCAACACTTTGTGGACGACATCATTTTCTCCAAAAACGGAGATGAGTATGACATCATCGCATCCAAGATGTACCTGGTGGCCAGGACGACAGAGAAGACCAGGGAGGAGGTCGTAGAGCTGCTAGAGAGACTTCGACCGCTCTCCCTCATAAACAGCATCAAGTTCATCGTTTTCAACCCCACGTTTGTGTTCATGGACCGCTACAGTTCCTCCATCATCTCCCCCATCCTAACGTCGGGTTTCAGCGTGCTCACCATTCTCATCCTCACCTTCTTCCTGGTCATCAACCCACTGGGGAACTTCTGGTTGATCTTGACCGTCACCTCCGTGGAACTGGGCGTCTTGGGTCTCATGACGCTCTGGAATGTAGACATGGACAGCATCTCTATCCTGTGCCTTATTTATACTCTCAACTTTGCCATGGATCACTGTGCCCCCCACCTCTACACGTTCGTACTGGCCACTGAGCACACACGGACTCAGTGCATCAAAATGTCTTTAGAGGAGCATGGGGCCGCCATTTTGCAAAACACCTCGTGTTTTGTAATTGGGATAATGCCTCTTCTCTTTGTGCCTTCTAACCTGACCTACACACTGTTCAAGTGCTCCCTTCTCACAGCCGGCTGCACAGTCCTGCACTGTTTCGTCATCCTACCGGTGTTTTTGACATTCTTCCCGCCTTCTAAGAAGCGGCACAAGAAAAAGAAACGCGCCAAACGGAAAGAGCGGGAAAGGGAGAGGGAACGGGAAAGGGAGAGAGAGGAAATCGAGTGCATCGAAGTCAGGGAAACCCCGGACCACGTGACCAATGTTTGATTGAAAGACGTGTGTGAACGTGAGTGGTAAGAAATCAGCTCCCGTCCACTAGGGGGCGACGTCAGGCAGCACTTCACAGGTCCAGAGGTGGCCGAGTCCGGCACTCTCGCCCCTGGGGTGACCCTCGTGACCCCAGCAATCAACAACAGTGCTGTCCAGAGTTAAAACCCCCTTCATTTCTTGTGTACCCTTCGTCCAGAACAGTGTATAACATCTGCAGCTGCTAGCCGTTAACTTGAAAGGTTTGCGCGAGAAGGTTGTCTGTATACACAAACTAATACAAAAGACCCAAACAGAAAATGTTAGCATGAATCCAAGCAGGTGGTTTCCTGCTTATTTTAGATCTCCAGTGGTATTCCCAATGGTATTCACATATGTTTTGTAAGAGCAGATATGAGAACAAGTACATTTGCTCTTATTTATCACCAAAACAATTCTTTTTGATCACTCTGTGTTTTTCTAACTGTTATGCACCTCACGTTTCTCCATAATTAATCAAAACCAACTCTGTTTAAAAATAACTATGTGAAAAATTGTAGCAAGCGGAAGTAGCAGTTTTCAGCGTCCATCAAATTATGCAGCACTCTCCTACAAATAACACTTGGCACGCATTTATCACAAATGTCCTGTAGCAAATCTAACAGTGTGTTTGCAGTTTCTCTAGTAGCAGATATTTAGACGTATTCACTGAGACTCCCCCCAAGAGGTCCCACCTTAAACCTGGAAAATATCCTCCGAGCAAAGCATTAATGCTCAGTAGAGTGAGTCATTAAGAATTGTAAAAGGTGTTTTTCTCCTTTAAACGTTTAGTGAAAGTACATTTGTCAAATTTGACATTTAGCTGATATTCAGACTGTAATTTGTTTTACTCTTCCGGGTAAATAAACAGTGTCTGAAGGTTTGCTTTGTGTGGAGACCACCGACATGAATCACTAAAATGTTTTGCATATAATATTAAACTGCATATGCCATTTAAAAAAGGTTTTCTAATTCACCCAAGTGGCTCATTCATGAGAAAAGAGACTTGTAGCATGTCTTTTTTGAAGCTGATTTGGTATGGTCTGTTTTTTTACTTGCTTGTGTGTTTGTTACAAAACCACAAATCTGGTCGTGTTCATAAGCAATGAAAAAGAGATTAGAAAGTTTTCCGTCCTGTTGTTTTGTCATTTGCACATTAAGGCGGATTCACAGATGATTTTCGTCTAAAATATACAGTGTGTGTCGAATCACAAGAGTAGGTATTGTTTTTGAGTGTAGCATGTGTTTTGTCTGTATTTGTGTGTGTTTGCGGAGATGAGCAGTGCAGATGATATACACTGTGCTCACGCTGAATCTCGCACAAATCAATATAAAGGCATCAAGGTGGTACATTCTGGTGGAAATGAGTGTGTCTGTCTTGTCCACAGGAATATTAGGCATTGCATCGGGCGAGGTTGTGTATTAGCAAAGTAGTTGATCCAGACAGTTTTGATTTATGGGTTTTTTATGTAACAAATATGTAGCTCTTTAAGATGCAACCCAAAAGATAATGTGGCAAATGTAAACTAAGGAGTAGTTTACCCAAAAACGAAAATTCTGTCATTTACTCACCCTGTATGACTGTCTTTCTTCTGCAGAACACATTTCAAAGAATGTTTGTGTTCATACAATGGAGTCCAAATGAATTTTGACTGAATGCGGGTGACATACAAAGAAAGAATGTTTATTATTAGGTGAACTGTTCTTTTAATCTGCAAGTTTCTAGAATGAACTGTGTAGATGGAGGCAAAAATCAGCAGCTTATTCCCCCCCACCCCGCATCCCAGAAGCCTTTTGGTTGATGTTCCAATAATCACGAATTAAAAATATTTAGTATAAATATTTCATCAAACTCTGATTGTCCTAATCAACAGTGTAAAGGTGTAATCAAAGTAATTATATCCTTATCTCATGCAACAACAAACTGTTCTCGTGTTTGCCATGTTTCCATTGGTTCAGATGTAGATTCGAAACGATTCTAGGTCAGTCATCGCAATGTATGCCTCAACGTAGACTGCCTGCCAAAAAAAAGTGGAATTTGAACCCAAAAAATGTTGCTAGCTTTTGTCCTGCTGTGTATATTGTACACATTTCATAATCATTGGACTGTGCAAAAACGCATGTGGTAGCCAGAGCCTTACTGATCCAGTCCAACAGCTGGGTTCATTGTAGAGTCATTCCAAAGGCAGAAGGCCTCTCATCGGGGAAAGGTTTTGTTGACTACTGTAGAGTTTACTTGAGAGGTTGAGATACATGGACCAAAAGTTTGCTAGAGAAAAGTCCATTAGAAATGATAAAATGCTTCATTGTCAAAGGTTTTGGGCACCTCAAGCTAATGGCCACCGTGTTTAGATGCAACATTCCAAACCCAGCAGGTTTCATAAATATTAGTCAATGAAATTTTTATGTACTTTGTGTCTAAATCAACGGCATCCCCATATTTTGTAAGAGCTGTTTAATTTGTGTTGGAAGAGGGCATGAAAATTAAATATACGAAGACAAGAGATGCATAATGAAAATGATTTAAAATCATATACTTCCCAAAATGACTGTGTATGCATGTATTGTATGTATGCATGTATTTGGTTAGTGTGTGTATTTTTTTTTTTTTCCTGACTTTTTGAGAGCTGTAGTTGCTGGAGTGGATTCTTTGTTTTAATGCATACTTGATACCATCTTTAGAAATTTCTGTTTTACCTTTTTTTTTTCTGGTGTGCTTTGAGCCAGTAGGAAAAATTATAAATTGTAAAATAAATGTATAGAATTTTCTAATTTTTTAAAGAAGAGGTGGAAACATTTTTTTAAGATGAAGGTCATGTTATTATAAAAAGCAATAAAGAACAAAAAAAGGCATAAAATAAAATAAATGAACTAAAACTCAGTAGGCCAGTAATAACGTATGGAATGTTATTTGCATCCTCAATCCTCACAAATTGGTTCTTGCCACACTACAATATGTCTGATCTTCTGTTGTTACTGTATCTAGTAGCCTATATGAAAACCACAATGTAGTTTTGCAGTACACAACATCTCTCCCTGAATAATCCATTTCTTTATAGGTGGCCAAAACCGAATCGTAATTAGAAATCTTAATTATAATGCAATGTGTAGTCATAGCTATGGAGAGTTTGTAAGAAATCTGCTAAATATATTGATAAAGCTATTAAAACGCCAAATAACTTTTCAGGACACGTAATTAAGTTCTAATTATGTAACCCAACTGTGTGTATATCGGTCTGCTAAACTGCTGGTCATATCTGTAGAGTTAAGGCTGTATAGATGAAAATCTGCATACTGTTCTTTTTGTTGTAATGCATGTTCTTGGATCAGACCATAAATCACTTAGTCGACATTCTTATTATCTGCTTTATTTAACTTCAAAGTGGCCCACAAATCAAAGTCAACACAAAGTCACCACCGTTTTCAGTGAAACTACAGACTTCAGGCACGCAGCTATGTATTCTGAGGGCCATAAATCAAATATGCACTTTGGGCTCAAATCATTTTGACAAAAAGCATGTAAATGTAGATTTCATGAGCTAAAACTATAAATCAGTTGCAAAACTAATCATTTTCATTATGGGGATTCTGCTGTGTCCCATTTTCTGCAAATGCAATGTCAGAGGTCAAACAACAAACAGATACTTTTACTGTTTTACCGCTGTGTGAAGCGCTCTGTGAATAGTTAACACATTTCTAATATTTAAAAACTTATGTTACTCTTAAAAACTTTCAGGTCAACTTCTGATTATTTAATCAGAAGATGCATTAGGTAAAAAAAAGAACATTTGAAAAGATTTAATAACATTCATATTCCTAAACACAGGCAACTACGCACTGACCATTTACAGAAGCAGTGAATACTGTGCACCACTGTTATTTTGATTTTAAAGGCTTGTCCTAATTAGCGTTTTGTCATGGGATTTGCTATTTAGAATGCAGATAACTGTGTTAACATCTTTTGCTTTCTGTTGTGTGTAATTTCAACTGTATTTTACATTGCCAAGGACAAAATTGCATTGCAAAGTCATTGCAATACACAGAGGGACCTTTTTAATACAAAAAACAAAAACAAAAACAAAAAAAATCTGATGGTATTGTGCATTCAAGGTAATGATAAAATGCTGGATATTAATCATCTTTTTAGCACACACCAGCATGCAGTATTTTTCATGGTCAGGTCATTCATACTACAGAGCAATAATGTTACAAAAAAGCGCAAACCTGTATATTGTTGTTGTTTCCCCTCTGGTGAAAGTCTTTTTCAGACTCTGCCAGGATCCAAAATTAACACTTTTTAAATTAAATTCGTTACAGTTACGTGAGGTGATGTTGAGGCACTATATCAGTATTCTTTTTCTTCCTATTTAACTGAAAATGTGTGTAAAATAGCTTTGATGGCTAATAATGTATAGGCCTATACACACACACAGTGCATTGCAAAAGTATTCATACCCCTTCATTTTTCCTTGTTTGTTGTTCAACTGCTTTAAATTACTCTTTTTGCACATCAATCTACACTCCATACACCATAATAACAAAGCAAAAACAGAATTGTAACTTCGTAAATTTATTAAAAATACAAAAACTGAAATAAGTACATTGCATAAGTATTCATATCCTTAACTCAGTACTTAGCTGAAGCACCTTTGCAGTCTTTTTGGGTATGATGCGACAAGCTTTGCACATCTTCACTTGGCAATTATCTGCCATTATCTGCCACTCAAGCTCTGTCAGCTTGGATGAGGGCAGATGCACATTTTCAGGTTTATCCAGAAATATTTAATTGGGTTCAAGCCTGGGCTCTTGCTGGGCCACGTAAGGACAAGCCTCTCTTGCTGTGTGCTTAGGCTCATTGTCATGGTGGAAGGTGAAACTTCTGCCCAGTCTGAGGTTCTGAATGCTCTGAGTTTTCATTAAGGCTATCTCAATATTTTGGTGCATTGAGATTTCCTTCTACTCTAAGTCATTCAGTCCCTGCCGCTGAAAAACAGCCCCACAGCATGAGGCTGATACCACCACACTTTAGTGTTCAGATGCTACTGGCTTAAACCAGTGCCTGGTTTCCTTCAAACATGATGCTTGGAATCAAGGTTCAGCAGACCAGAGAATCTTGTTTCTCACAGTCTGAAGGTCCTTTATGTGCTTTTTGCAAATTCCAAGTTTGTTTTCATGTGTCTTCACTGAGGAGAGGACTGAGTCTTGCCACACCACCATAAAGTCCAGATTGGTGGAGTGTTGCAGTGATGCTTGTCCTTCTGTAGTTTTCTCCTATCTCCACATATGATCATGGATCTCAACTAGAGTGACCATCAGGTTCTTGGTCACTATTCTAACCAAAGCCCTTCTCCATCAATTGCTCAGTTTGGCCAGGGGTCACTTATAGGAAGAGTCCTGGCTGTTTTTAACTTGTTCTATTAAGGGTAATGGAGGCTACATGCTTTTGTGAATTTTCAATGCAGAAGAATTTTTTCTGAACTCTTCCCCAGATGTGTGGCTTGATGCAACCCTGTTTCTGAGCTCTACAGGCTGTTTTCTTGACTCCAGGGCTTGGTTTTTGCTCTGATATACATTTTCAGCTGTTAGACCTTTTATTAAGACGTGTGCCTTTCCAAATCATACCCATTCAATTGAATTTGCCAGAGGTTAACTTCACTTGAAGTGTAGTAACATCTACAAGCAATATGAATGCTCCTAAGCTAAATTTCAACTGTCCAAGATAAGGGTAGGAATACTTATGCAAAAGTTTTTTTTGTTTTTTTTAATGTTTTTTTGCTTTGCCATTATGGTGGATGAAGTGTAGATTGATGTGGGGAAAAAAGTAATTTCAAGCAGTTTAACATAAGGCAGCAACATAACAAAATGTGAAAAAATGAAGGGGTATGAATACTTTTGCAAGGCATTGTACATACACAGCCACCAAAATACAAATATAAGGAGAAAACAATGGTTAATCATATTTGTGCAGTCATATTTCACTGTGAAACTGTAATATGACCTGCTAATTCATTGGGAATTTAAAAAAAAATAAAAAAAAAAATATATATATATATATATATATATACCCCCTTAAATTTTTCACTCTTTGTTATATTGCAGCCATTTGCTAAAATCATTTAAGTTCATTTTTTTTCCTCATTAATGTACACACAGCACCCCATATTGACAGAAAAACACAGAATTGTTGACATTTTTGCAGATTTATTAAAAAAGAAAAACTGAAATATCACATGGTCCTAAGTATTCAGACCCTTTGCTGTGACACTCATATATTTAACTCAGGTGCTGTCCATTTCTTCTGATCATCCTTGAGATGGTTCTACACCTTCATTTGAGTCCAGCTGTGTTTGATTATACTGATTGGACTTGATTAGGAAAGCCACACACCTGTCTATATAAGACCTTACAGCTCACAGTGCATGTCAGAGCAAATGAGAATCATGAGGTCAAAGGAACTGCCTGAAGAGCTCAGAGACAGAATTGTGGCAAGGCACAGATCTGGCCAAGGTTACAAAAAAAATTTCTGCTGCACTTAAGGTTCCTAAGAGCACAGTGGCCTCCATAATCCTTAAATGGAAGACATTCGGGACGACCAGAACCCATCCTAGGGCTGGCCGTCCGGCCAAACTGAGCTATCGGGGGAGAAGAGCCATGGTGAGAGAGGTAAAGAAGAACCCAAAGATCACTGTGGCTGAGCTCCAGAGATGCAGTTGGGAGATGGGAGAAAGTTGTAGAAAGTCAACCATCACTGCAGCCCTCCACCAGTCAGGGCTTTATGGCAGAGTGGCCCGACGGAAGCCTCTCCTCAGTGCAAGACACATGAAAGCCCGCATGGAGTTTGCTAAAAAACACCTGAAGGACTCCAAGATGGTGAGAAATAAGATTCTCTGGTCTGATGAGACCAAGATAGAACTTTTTGGCCTTAATTCTAAGCGGTATGTGTGGAGAAAACCAGGCACTGCTCATCACCTGTCCAATACAGTCCCAACAGTGAAGCATGGTGGTGGCAGCATCATGCTGTGGGGGTGTTTTTCAGCTGCAGGGACAGGACAACTGGTTGCAATCGAGGGAAAGATGAATGCGGCCAAGTACAGGGATATCCTGGATGAAAACCTTCTCCAGAGTGCTCAGGACCTCAGACTGGGCCGAAGGTTTACCTTCCAACAAGACAATGACCCTAAGCACACAGCTAAAATAACGAAGGAGTGGCTTCACAGCAACTCCATGACTGTTCTTGAATGGCCCAGCCAGAGCCCTGACTTAAACCCAATTGAGCATCTCTGGAGAGACCTAAAAATGGCTGTCCACCAACGTTTACCATCCAACCTGACAGAACTGGAGAGGATCTGCAAGGAGGAATGGCAGAGGATCCCCAAATCCAGGTGTGAAAAACTTGTTGCATCTTTCCCAAAAAGACTCATGGCTGGATTAGATCAAAAGAGTGCTTCTACTAAATACTGAGCAAAGGGTCTGAATACTTAGGACCATGTGATATTTCAGTTTTTCTTTTTTAATAAATCTGCAAAAATGTCAACAATTCTGTGTTTTTCTGTCAATATGGGGTGCTGTGTGTACATTAATGAGGAAAAAAAAATGAACTTAAATGATTTTAGCAAATGGCTGCAATATAACAAAGAGTGAAAAATTTAAGGGGGTCTGAATACTTTCCGTACCCACTGTATATATATATATAGATGATGTTTTCTCAATGCGTTGGCAAGTGTAACAAAACATTAATTTTGGATCCTGTCTATAGCAGTGATACCCATCTTTAGTTTTCAAGTCCAGTTTTAGCCAGGTTAAACAGAACAAATCAGCTAAAATCACCAAGCTAACAAGTCCAACAAGCACTTCACTGTTGAGAACTTTGATTTAGGTGAGGCTACATAATTGTGACCTCAATTCATATAATGAGCCCAAAACATTCGTGTCTTGCGTTGTATAAGCCAACAATAAAAAGAGAAGGCAGCTTCTTGTAGAATTGAGCTCAGAGTTGTTCACTGCTTTATCTGTATAAACTCACGTGTAAAACCATTATCCGGCATATTAATTGTGAAGGCAGGTTTTAAAATATTTTTTTAAAGTCGTTGCTAATCAGGAGTGACTTATTGTCAGTGATCTGATTTGGTGTCTGCTATTAGGAAATGATACTTGACAATGCAGAGTAACTAACTGGTGTCGAAGATAATGCCCTGTTCTTTATGTTTGGTAATTTTGGCATTTATTTCTTTTGTGTTTAAGCTAATGGTAATGGAGCACTCATTGAAGATGTGTGATTGTTATGCAAGTGCTCATCAACTTTGTTGAAACAAAATTAGACAAGCATTAGACTGCCATGGATTGTGTCATATCAAAGCTTTTAAAATGTTAGCTTTTGCAATCAAAGACCCACAAGTTTATAAATTACGAGGCAGTTCGAAGCGCTAAATATATTTTAATGTGACCATTTGTTGTACGTATTGCCAGCAGCAAATCTTTATAAGCAGCTTACACAATGTAAAAGGTAATGTGAGTTTTCAGTGGTACATGTAATGCAATTAGTACATACCTAAACAATAATGAGACTACCTAATATTTCATTACTTAAGGTTTTTCTAACAGGTAAAAAAGTAATCTGTGAGATTTAGTTTGCTGTTGTCTGTTTAGCATCTATGTTAGTTCTTAAAATGAAAAAAGAAAGATTCATAAGTCACCCGAAAACAGTAAATTCTTAGTATGGACAATATTAACAGTTAGTCAAATCCATTTATGAGCCCAAATATGTGCAATTACAAAACATAATAGGGATGTGCAATGGTATTACAGTAACATAGTAGTCTACAGCATTTTATTCCTTAGGATCATCTCAAAGACACAAACTAAGTGCGATCTTTAGGTAAAATGGCGCTAAGATGAATAACATCACATGAGAAATTATGTATGCAAAGATGCTCTCTATGTCTTTTTTATTAACACATTAGTTCTAAAGCATGAAGGTTTAGTTCCTATGCTTGTGTATAACACTGTGATGCTCATACAAAGTTTACTTTTACGGACATGCTTGCATTGGAACGGGAGTGAAGCCATTGGTGTGACGTAAACGGGATGTTTGATTCTGAACCCCCATTTCTAAAGAACGAAACACATCAGTAACGAAACTGTGATGCTCACAATGGCTTAAAGCTAGACAATGTCATGGCTGTGTGGCCTAAACCCTTATTATGTAATTCCTAGTCTGTGTTTACTTGTGTGAATCTGAATTGTGTTCATGTAGCCCCATTTCCTTCTTTCTCATTTCTCACCGCTTTGCTCTCAGCAGCTCCAGCGCTTAATTCAATGAACTGCTGCAAATGGGTTACATAACCTATCTGCAGTGATTCTGTATTCTTACTTACTTGATTACTTCTGTGCTTTGTTCAGAGAGTGTGAATAGCCCTGAAAACAGACCCAAAGCATAAGTCTCTCATGCAGATCAAATCTTTTCCAACGCGCGAAAGAAAGAAGAGCGAGCCGCAAGATTGATGTCACACGCCGATATGAGTCTGTTTGTGCAGTTGTACACTTGTTGGGTGTCTTGAAATTTTTGAGTTCACTGTGAAGTGGATATGTCAGACTTAAAAACATGACGTTTTAGATTCCATTCTGATGCAATGACTTGGTTTTATTTGGAACGCACAACGGTAGACGTGAACATAATGAATATGTCTTCCATTAATATGGTGTTACGCACCAGAACACTGTTTTGTTTGAGTTTCGTCACAATTCAAGGTAGCGAGTAACGTGAACTGAATCGATCAGCCAAAAATAGAAACCATAGTAAAACGATCATTTAAAGGAATGTCTTTAAGTCTGAATTTATAAGATGTATGCATTTGAATGCTCTGAATATTTTCATTGTAAACTATTTTTTACTGCCTGCTATGTTGAAGCTATAAATATTATGCTGATGTACATTTTTATATGGAAACATGGAAATATGGATTTTTTCATTAAAGCCTTTGTCTATGAAACTTCATGGCATTATGACTCAGAGCCCTCTGTGTATAATGTTTACCGGGTGGGTGGATCGGCCGTCTTTCTCTCTGCAACAAAATTAGCATCTTCCTTCTCTGGTGACACAGACATGATGAATGAGAAACCTAGTATTTACCATTAGTGTGAATCAAACTCATTTCCTTAGCGTCATCTATAATGTAACCGTTTTGTCTTTATAGATTCCATTGATTATTAAGACATGCATTCTAATAAGATTTACAATAATAGAGAGTGACACCTTGCTTGTCAGCTACAGTATTTTACCCAAGGAGGTCTATGAGACCATTTCTCCCTGAAGAAAGTTTACCATTTGCTCAGCTGGTGAAGGACCCTTGAAAAAATATGATTTTCTATAAATACTGACAGACTGAACTTCTTGAGCAGCAAATCAGCATACGTGACCCTGGACGACAAAACCAGTCATAAAGGTCAATTTTTGGAAATTGGGATTTACACATCATAAATAAATAAGCTTTCCACTGATGTATGGTTTGTTAAGATAGGGCAATATTTGGCCAAGATACAAATATTTGAAAATGTGGAAGCTGAGGGTGCAAAAAATCTAAATATTGAGAGAATCGCCTTTAAAGTTGTCCAAAGTAATTTCTTAGCAATGCATATTACTAATCAAATATTTGTGGTAAGAAATTAAAAAAATATCTTCATGGAACATGATATGTACTTAATATCCTAATGATTTTTGTCATAAAAGAAAAATGTATAATTTTGACCCATACAATGTATTTTTGGCTATTGCTACAAATATACCCGTGCTACTCAAGACTGGTTTTGTGGTCCAGGGTCACATATTGCAATGATTTCTAAATGTTCATATGACTGAAGCCGGAAATAATGGCTGCTGAAAATGTAGCTTTGCTATCACAGGTGTAAATTGCATTTCAAAATATATTAAAATTGTAATAATATTACTGTTTACTGACATCTCTGAAAAAACTTACCATCCACAAACTTTTGAACAGTAATCTATATAGATGAATAATTAAACACAACAGTTAGGCACAGGTAAAACATCTATAATATAATTAAATATTTAAAAGGTATAAAATACAGATTTCATCATAAAACAACTATTTTTGAAGGGCAGTCAATAAATGGAGAAAGATTTTTGGGCCCAGATGTGTAGTTACAGCCTCTACCACAGGTGCTAATCTTTAACCCCCTAAATACCAAAAATGTTTATCCCTTGTACCTTAGTCATGATATTTCATATAAATTTCCCTTGTATGGCCATTCGAACATGTTGTTTTATCTTTAAGTATTCACAATATATGGTGATTTTCTACATTTTGACCAACTACGCTGCATTTGACAGATGCTGATGTACCAGTAGAGAACGTGTAGTAATTTTCTTAGGGTCCCATCAGAGCTGCCTTGCCTGCAACTCTCCTTTATGATGTGGGTTTGACTGAGAGGGTAAGTCCAGGGATAAACTCAAACATGTGCTAAGAGACTTGAAAGTGGAGACAGACGGGTTGATCTTCTCTCTTTATCCCAGAGGGACTTGTCCACAGAGACATGTCTCCAAGCCTTTCTGCTACATTCGTACAAGCCTCGCCTAAGGGATTTATATTTAGTGTGCACATCTGAACTGGGATTTGAAGAGTTCAAAGAACACTTTAATGCTATTTTTATTTTCTTAAAATAAAAGATTTATAAAATAAGTGTTTACTACAGTTAACCTAATGTAAGACTTACATATTTGAGTTGATCCAATTTGTAAAAAAAAAAAAAAGCACTAGGTTGCAGTGTTTGACTATACAGTACATACTATACAGTCACATAAAAACAGTATATATGTATATATATATATATATATATATATGGGTAATTCCATGCAAATGTCAACCTTACCATGATTTTTTTTTTAACCAAAGGCTTTTACTATACTGACAGCACAGATGTCAACATTTTGTGGTTCAAATACCCATGTGAGGTCTCTCTTAAAGTTTTAAAGCATTTTCTTTTTAGTGGATGATTTTCCATAGTCTGGTAAGTGCTATTTTCAGGCTTGTCACATCCATAGCAGTACATATTCCTCATAAGTAGACACATCAAAATTAAAATAAAGTAACAATTATATTATTCTGTGAATAGTTATATGTCTGATGAATTATATGTTCTGTGAAGAGCCATCTTTTCTCTATTTGTTGGGTATTATTGTGTCTGATTTGTGCATTTTAATTCGCAAAAATCCTGCAAAGTATATAGTCTTTCAAAAACTGTCATTTTTTCACATCCATAACGCATGATTATTTTCCTTTTTTAACAGAAAACTTGTGCATAGACTGATATTTTTTTTTCTGATGTTTAGACTCTATCAACAAGGGTTTATTAAAATATAAACAGATGGTTTGGTATATTGGTAACACATCCATAACGCTGGATTTGCCCATATATATATATATATATATATAGCAGTTGGGTTAAATGTTTAACCCAACTTTCTGGGTAGGTTTGTTTAACTTAACTATTGTTTAAAAATTACTATATGGCTAGCTTAAAATGAACCCCAAATAGGCTGGAAATTAAAAATCAGACACATAATTACTAGAGGCATTAGCAATAATTAACATGTGAACATTTATTAATAAGCAATTCAAAATGCATATTATTTACTTATTATTTATTCAACGTATTAATAAATGTTAATTTATTGAACATATGAATAAATAAATTAATGTAAAACCTATTTTGAGTTAATTTTAAATAAAGAAATATAGTAATTTTTAATCAATAGCTTAGTTAAATGAAACTACCCAGAAGGTTGGGTTAAACATTTAACCCAATCGCTTGGTCAAAACAACCCAAAACAATGGTTTGTCCATATTTCACGCAGCATTTTTTAGAGCGGGTAAATTTGGTCAAGCAACAAACAAATCAAAAATTCACGGCGTGTGTGGAGTTAACCTCACAAACATCATATTACGGCCCCCGCTGAGATCATACTGTTTATTTCGAGAGCAGGGTCCGACCAAGGGCAGACTCCAGTCAGTCAAAAATGAAAAACGATATAACCAAAGAAATGAACTGACAACTAAATTCATAAATGCTCAAAATGTATGTATTTGTTTTATTTAAACTTATTGATGACTTATTGATTGTTAGTTTCAATCCTAACTTTGTAGGTTAGCAAGACAACCAATGAGCTAAACTTCCCTTTTTTCTAATTTCAGTTATACTGGAGACTTGAGTGTTTGTTTCAAATTCATGGCTTGATGTCAACGATTTCTGTACTCTTTGTTACTATATTTTGTTTCTAAAATTTCTAAAATACCTTGTCATTAAGTTAGCCTAATTGAAATATTTCCTCCCTGTTGTGTTGCTAACCCTTGGGATTGTACTTTTGTCAATTTTTTTCTTTGTTTTGTCAAACAGCCTACACATAAGCAGTATTTCACTGGAAATATTGACAAACTATTTTTGTGTAACATGCAAATTTTTTCCCCTAGCAAATGAACACAAATGCAGCTTTTTAAACAAATTTTATTCATTGTTTTGGTCACTATTATAGATAATACACTGACATTCCTTTTTTTTTTACATGCATACACATAGATGAATTCATAAGTCCCACCAACTACTTTGTCATCTGTAGTTCCAACACACAAGTTGATGAGCACAACAAGCTAATTTCTATTAAGTTGGCAGTGTAATAATCAATAGGTTTACAGTAAAATGTGAAATCAACACAGTAACTGAGAAACATTCCAACCTGTGGAAATGAAACATTAAAACCCTGTTTATCCTATTGCTAATGACTTCTGCAATAAAACTCTACCTTGATGAGGTTAAAAAACGATGTTAGAGAACATGATGATTCTAAATAATGGATCAGCATATTCTGTAGTAGCACAATAGTTCGGAGTATATTAACAATATACTGCATGTCTTATATTGTTGCATTCTGATATTATAGGTTTGACTATTTCAGTGCTGAATATTTGTTGTCAGAAAGTTAAGGGTTATTTTCTTATTTCTTATATATTTATTCTGGTTGTTTGATGTAATCAAGGTGCTGGTGCATTATTACATTTAACTTACCGTAACTACAATAAAAAGATTAACATTTATGCCAAGACATCTGTAACAAAAATGCTCATTTTCCTCAGGGCCTGAATCAGTATATCAACTTACTAACGCAATGGCATTTTGAAGTTGAAAGCACCAAAACAACAATTTTGTTACTGTATGTTGTGACAAGCATTATTGCAGTAGCAGAACCCTAAAAATAGTATAGAAGATATATTGTGCCTCCCGCTTGTGAAATATGCAAATCTTTGGTATCCTTCAAGCTAGCAGCTTTATTTGCCTCCCAGATCACCATTTAGATAAAGAACACTTTAGTTGTCCAATTTTACATCAAGTCACAAAATGCATTTTCTGGTTGCATCTACAGGGGTTGGACAATGAAACTGAAACAGGTTTCATGGCTATATTTATGCAGCCTGGTGGCCAGTCTTTACTGATCGCACATTCCACCAATAAGAGCAGAGTGTGAAGGTTGACTTTGTGCACCCAATAGCTCAAACATTGTACCCTGAAGGTGGTGCCGTGTATTAGGATGATAATGCACCAATACACACAGCAAGACTGGTGACAAGAGTGATTTGATGAACATGAAAGTAAAGTTAAACATCTCCCATGGCCTGCACAGTCACCAGATCTGAATATTATTGAGCCACTTTGGGGTGTTTTGGAGGAGCGAGTCAGGAAATGTTTTCATACACCAACATCACATAGCGACCTGGCCACTGTTCTGCGAAAGGAATGGCTCAAAATCCTTCTGGCTACTGTGCAGGACTTGTATTTGTCATTCCCAAGATGAAATAATGCTGTATTGGCTGCAAAAGGAGGCCAAACGGCATACTAATTGTGGTCTAAACCCAGGTGTTTCAGTTTCACTGTCCAACCCCTGTAAGTGCGTCTTAGGGCTGTAAGTAAAAAACATTTTCTTAGGTTTGATAAGCAAAACAAATTTTTATTTAGTGTATAATAGTTTATTCACATATTGAATGGCGATTTCAGGAATTCAAGCATCTTTAAGAGGTTTTTTGTTAGGTTTCATCAGTCTTATTCATCAGCCTGTCAGATATCTGCCTAAATGAAACAAAGACATGATTGGTTTACCTTTGGTTTCACCATTTTCTTCATACTATACAGTAATAAATATGATATATGAAAAGACATTCGTTTGTCAAGTCTCACTTGTGTCAGAAAACCAAATTATTTAAAGAGACCATGAGAGGTGGGCTTTTAAAGCTATTGTCTGGTTGTTATTCTGGCTCCTGCTTGCTGTAAACTGCATTATGACAAGGACAACAGAAGGCAGGCAGTGAGGCATCCAGTGCATTCTCTACTTCCTGCGACTGGGGCATTGATTTGCAGGGGAAGTCACCCTCTCTGTCACAACGGCATGAAAGCATCAGAGAAAAGACGTGGGCATTATATTGAACTGCTGAAAAACGGGATAAACTGCTGAGGGAAATCCAACACCATGAGGATCAGCTACCAACAGACTGCAAGGATTTGAAGTATTACCTCGGGTAATACAGTTGTCAGAGGCTCAGGAGATCAGAATGGGGAATCTCTGGTCATTCAACCCTGAACCCAAGGTCAAAGTTTGCAAGTTCAACTTTATTCTAGCGTTTGTTGATGAGAGCACACCACAAAGCCACTCATTCACACTAAAGCTTTGTATACACTACAAACTACATATGGTGCACATACAAAAGTCTTTCATTTAAAATATTTCTCTTTATTTCATCAATTATGGTTCACTTTGTCAAAATTTGTTTATTTTTTGCTAAAAAATGGTTTTAGCCCACATTCATTATAAAATCACCCTGGGTATTTTGCTAAATATTTTGGCTTCCAAAAAAAAAAAAAAGAGAAAAAAAAAGATATTTCTGAACTATTTGCTTATGTTTATTTAGTTGTTATCACTATACGCTGTAAGAAATAAAAATGTATATAATGATTAACAGAGTATGTCTTACAAGAAAATACTATTTCAGTCTTTCTACTTTAAAATTTCATGTTTCTTTATAATTAATTTCTTCAAATTTGATAATATGATAATACGTCTACTGTATAACCAAAACTCCAGTTACAAACATCTTACTGGTTGCCATTGAGGTAAAAGAGTGATCTGCATCAAAATAATAATAATATTAATAATAATTTAATAATATTTACCATTTATCAGTGTGCTAGTTTTTTGTTTTGAGTATTTACAAGCTTCTCTGTGATAATAAAACAGGCTTTTACTATATTAAAAAGAATAATAAAATGAGTTACATGTTTAAAAATAAAATTAAGAAAACAAAAATGTATGGACTGAATCTTTGGGGGACACCTTTCGATGTAAAATTTCTGATGTAGGTATATAATCATATACAGTGAATGTTCATTTTAGGCCCACTAAGAGCTAATTTTCTAACACAAGCTAGTCTCGGTTATTTAAAACAAACAAACAAAAAAACATCTAAGATTTTTTTTTACACCCGACTTGCTTAGGGATAGGGAAGGGATAGTTCACCCAAAAATGACAATTCTGTCATTAATTACTCACCCTCATGTCGTTCCAAACCCTTAAGACCTTCATTTCTGACCCTGCATAGACAGCAATGCAACTGACACGTTCAAGCCCCAGAAGGGTAGTAAGTACACTGATGAAAAAGTCCATGTGACATCAGTGGCTCAACCTTAATTTTATGAAGCTACAACAATATTTTTGTAGGCAAAGCAAACAAAAATAACAGCTTTATTCATTAATTTCTCTTCTTCCGTGCCACACCTTTCTGGGTCATTTGAACGTTTCAGTTGCTTTGCTGTATATGAAGGGTCAGAAAGCTCTTGGATTTCATCAAAAATATCTTAAATATCTGTGTTCCAAAGATGAATGTAGGTCTTGAGGTTTGGAACGACATGAGGGTGAGTAACGACAGAATTTTCATTTTTGGGTAAACTATCCCCATTTAACTAGAACTTCCATTAGTTGTCCAATTTCCACAGAACGTCTATAATATTTTTGGAAAACATTTAACCACACTAGTACAACCTGTAAGCAACTTATCTTTACCAACTCTTGACTTTCTTCTTTTAACCTTAGGGGCTTTCCGCACGCTTTTACCATATCAAAAAGAATAACATAATGAGTATACATAACATAATTTATGGACTGAATCTCTGGGGGACACCTTTCGATGTAAAATTTCTAATGTAAGTATATAATCATTGCACTTGCCCCAAAACTATCATGCTATGTCTGTAATAATGTAAAAGGAATTCAATAGTCTCAATCAGTGCATCAGTGTGCATTCAATTTGATGATAATAATAATAACAATAATAATAATAATAATAATAATAATAATAACAGTAAGAATGCACTCATGTTGTGAATACAGTATATAGCTATATCTGTACATTGTTGTTTTTCTGTGATCATGCTGTTGTATAGACGTGTGACCAGTTTCAGTTAGATACAATAGCTTGAACACAGACTAGCACTGGTTGAAAAGTAATGTTACTTTAGACTTCAAGCAGATGATTTAAAGGAATCATCGGATGCCCATTTTCTACAAGTTGATATGATTCGTTAGGGTCTTAATGAGAAGTCTATAATATACTTTGGTTAACATTTCTCAGTGGTAGTGTAACAAACACCCTTTTTACCTTGTCAAAATCAGCCTTTTTCAGAGCGAGCCGTTTTGTTGCCTTTGCCTTTAAATGCTAATGAGCTCTGCTCACCCCACCCCTCTCTTCTGTAGGTTGACAAGCCATTCTGTTCACTTTAGCTGCATTTAGCCGCGAAACTTGCTAATTAGCTCATTATTAAGAAATACGATTTGCAAAGATGCATAAAAACCATAGGTGAAGCAGGATCACAAATGACGCATTTAGGCAGATTGGGGATCGGCACATTTCCTTCAAAAACGATTGTAACGTTAATCCTCTGCACCTTCAGTGGCTCAGATGTCGGGAGTAAATGACGACTACTATGTTCATTATTACATCCAACAACAAAACACCTCAATCGCTCAATCTGAGACATTCTTGTCTTCCCCTGCACCAGAGTCAAAACAATGGCGGTCGGAGTGTTTACAGCTCAGTCAGGGCGGATCTAAGGTAAGACGGGCATGTCAATCAACTGGGAACGGCCTTGGTATGTGTGACATCACATAGACAAGATGCTGAGAATGGCTTGATTTGAAAAAGGGGATATTACTTATAAAGATTAAAAAAAATACCACTGGGTGGATTTTTAGCATTATAGGATGGTTGTGTACACACACATTTATGTTTAAACAACATGTAAAAGTGAGTTTTGCATCTGATGACCCCTTTAAACACTGTGGTTCTGGGAATGCTGGAACATAATATAAACAAAAACAACAAAAAAACTATAAAAATACATCATATTTAACACATAATTATTTTATACACACAGATACATTTAAAGGGAGAGTATGTGAAGTTGACAGCAGTAGGATACAACAGCAAAGTTAGGCGGGTGTGAACTGTTGATGTCTAAATTGCACAGTAACAAATTGCCCAGTGTCCTATCACAGGCCCATTGTGAGTTCCTGTCATTTCCTCATATCTCAATCGGAACTTCATTGGCTGCTCTCGGTTTCAGGGAGGCAGAGATGGAGTAGAACCTGGGAAAAACAAGACAGCTGCATTCAATAGTCTTCAGTCAATCAGTGTTTTTTTTGTTACGTTCAGCCTAATCAAGTCATGCTGGGTTTTGTGTCAACAATCTTTCCAGTAAGCATTTAAAAATGGGCAACCCACTTTATTTTACAGAGTCTTTACACGTACTTACTGTAGTAATAACAGTACCCAATTATGCTAAAGTAAACGCTAACCTTAAAGGGACAGTTCACCCAAAAATGAAAATTCTGTCATTAATTACTCACCCTCATGTCACTAGAAAATTGTAAGACCTTCGTTCATCTTCAGAACACAAATTAAGATATTTTTGATGAAATCGAGAGCCTTCTGACCCTGCATAGACAGCCACAGAACATGCGTCATGGTACTCTCGTCAACAGGCATCGAAGACTGACACCGAAGAGAAGAAATTGTAGAATAAAGTCCTTATTTTTGTTTTCTTTGTGCACAAAAGAAGTTCTCGTAGATACATTAATGTTTAACCACTTTAAAATGAATGTTGAACCACTGATGTCACATGGACTATTTGAATCGATGTCCTTACTACCTTTCTGGTCCTTGAACGTGTCTGTTGCGATGCTGTCTATGCAGAGTCAGAAAGTTCTCAGATTTCATCAAAAATATCTTAATTTGTGTTCTAAAGATGAACGAAGGTCCTACAGGTTTGGAGCAACATGAGGAAAAGTAATTAATGACAGAATTTTCATTTTTGAGTGAACTATCCCTTTAATTCTAGCCCTAACCCTATAGTAAGTACATGTTGTTAAAGGAGAAGTCCACTTTCAGAACAACAATTTACAGATAATGTACTCACCCCCTTGTCATCCAAGATGTTCATGTCTTTCTTTCTTCAGTCGTAAAAACAAATTGTGTTTTTTGAGGAAAACATTTCAGGATTTTTCTCCATATAATGGACTGATATGGTGCCCCGAGTTTGAACTTCCAAAATGCAGTTTAAATGCGGCTTCAAGCGATCCCAAATGTGGTTGTAAACGATCCCAGCCGAGGAAGTAGGCTCTTATCTAGCGAAACGATCGGTTATTTTCATTTTAAAAAAACGCGGCTTTCAAATGCTCCCGTTGTGCTTATTTGTGAGCGCTTGGCGAGGAGCGTGAAGCGTTTATCATTGTAGCCAATTTTTAAAGTTTTTAAAATTTCAGCACTGAAAGTATCGAACCCGGTACCGCTTGACAGCCCTACACCATATCAGTCCATTATATGGAGAAAAATCCTGAAATGTTTTCCTCAAAAAGCATGAGTACATTCTGGAAAGGGACTTCCCCTTTCATGTACAGTGAAACAAGGGCACCTCAAAATAAACTGCAACCAAAAATTGGCAAGAACTCATTGGTACACATGAAAATTGGTATAATACAGAAAAGATAATAAACATGCAAATGCATAAATGACAGATTTTTATTGTTTTAAGAGCTCTGCAAAACAAATGTAAAATAACTACTACTATAATGAAATATCAGCAATGTGTTGCTTGGAGAAAAAAAAAAGATTTCATAAGAACACATGGTGTAAATGGAAAATAATGCCTTTTTTTCCACAACATACTGAAAATCTACCAGCCTTGCTTACCAGCTAAACCTTGATGCACGTGTCTTGACACAGGTAACTGTTTTTAAGTGACTTAAAATAGTGTTTTAACACAACGCTAATGAAACAAGACAGACCGTGAGATGCCGCACAGCAGCAAAAAACATCCACCCACAGTGGGATATGCATTTGCATATTGCATTTGATCCATAATATAATGATATAGCGCAGTAGAATAATCTATGAATATTTATATAATATAGTATATCATGTTCTAGGTAAAATGATTTTAAAGCAACAGTTAACCCAAAAATGAAACTGTACTCACCCTCAGGCAAGATGAAGAAATTGGGGGAAATTGGAGAGATTTGGCATTACATCTGAATGAGAGTTCAAACAGCTAATAAAAACATCACAATAATCCAAAATTCCAGTGGCACCCATTCACTGCAAAGAATCCATTGGTGAGCAAGTGATGTAATGATAAATGTAACGATCAATTTCTCCAAATCTGTTCAGATGAAGAAATAAATCTACATCTTGGATGGCCTGAGGGTGAGTACAATTTTAGCAAATTTGGGTGCTGAACCTAAATGTGTGTGTGTGTGAGAAAGAGGGAAAGAGATCAGAAGCCAGTACATCCCTCATTCCTCTGGAATTTGAACGTTGCACATACCTTGAAGTCTTGTAGTGTTTCTTTTTACTCAAAGATTGAAAGCACGATGTTTTTGCACAGTTCTTCTTACAGTCAATGACTTGATATATGATTGGATTGTACATAGCCGAGGACTTGGCCAGCAAAGTTGGCACAACAGAGACTGGGATAGGCACTGAATCAGGCTCTCCAAAAGCAGACACCACTGATACCACAGCATAAGGGATCCAAGCTATTAAAAACCCTGCGCAGATCAACATCGCCACCTGGAGGATGCAAATGGAACCACATGAAAAATTACTTTGCATTTCCACACTGAATTTCTGATGAATAAAAACACAAACCTTAGTCAACTTCATTTCCAGGGTGTGGTTGTTCTTATTTCGCGTGTCGAAATGAGAGATTTCTTTGGCTGACGATTTCACCTTGAAGATAATCATGACGTAGGAGAAGACTATGATGCCGGTGGGGAAGATGAGGCAGAAGAAGAGAATGCTGATAACAAAGCTCTGGCCAGACACAGAGGCCTGGGCCAGCCACCAGTCTAGTGTGCAGGAGGTGCCAAATGGCTCAGGTGCATAGCTGCCCCAACCCACCACTGGCATGGTGGCCCAGAAGGCTGCATAGATCCATATGAAAACCAGACAGAAAAAGGCATGACGCCGTTTGAACCATGTACCTGATGGAAGAGTGAATTAATGTTAGTAAAGCTAGCTAGATAGCTAAAATGATAGACAGAATGACAGATAGCAATATAGAATGATATGAAGACAGACAGACAAGAAATAAAGAAAGATAGACAAAACGACAGATAGACAGCCAAGATAGAAATACAGAATGACAGACAGACAGATAAAAATATAGAACGTCAGACAGTATGAGAAATAGACAGATAGAAATACAGAACGATAGCTAGAATGACAGGAATATAGGAAAATCAACAGAATGCAAGACAGCAAGACAGACAGCTAGAAATATAGAATGATAGACGGACAGAAAGACAAGACAGAAATATAGAAAGACAGACAGAACAAGAGATATACAAGATAGAAATATAGAATGATAGATGGAATGACAAATAGACCGATAGCTAGAAATATAGAATGATAGACAAAAGGACATAGACAAGACAGAAATATAGAACGACACAGAATGAGAGACAGACAAGACAGAAACAGAACAATAGATAGAATGACAGACGGCTAGAAATATAAAATGATAGAACAACAGACAAGAAATGAAGAGTTCAGATGCAAAACCAGATAAAAGCCACCTCAGTCAAAAATGAGATCCTGACACATATTATACATCCATCAAATACTTTTACTTCAAACTCGCTAAATTCCAGCCTCAGCCCAATCAGTAGTACCACTACTTACATAGAAACCTATACAAAGTAGCCAGAAAGAAATGCTAATTTTAAAGAAATAGGTCAGATGGATTTAGATGCCTTTGCATCTGAACTCTTTAAATATAGAATGATAGTTAGAATGACAGAGAGAAATATAGAGATCAATAGAATGACAGACAGAAAGACAGACAGCTAGAAACATAAAACATAGACAAAACGACAGACAGACAAGATATAAATATAGAATAATAGATAGAATGACAAACAGAAATATAGAGAGAGCGATAAAATGACAGACAGAAATATAGAGATCAACAGAATTACAGACAGACAGCTAGAAATATAAAACGATAGACAGAACGACAGACAGACAAGATATAAATTTAGAACAATAGATAGAATGGCAGACAGAAATATAGAGAGAGCGATAAAATGACAGACAGAAATATAGAGATCAATAGAATTACAGACAGACAGCTAGAAATATAAAACGATAGACAGAACGACAGACAGACAAGATAGAAATAAAGAACGACAGACAGAATGACAAAAATATAGAGAGATCAATAGAATGACAGACAGACAGCTAGAAATATAAAACAGAATGACAGACAAGAGAAATATAGAACAATTAATAGAGCGACAGACCGAAATATAGAGAGATCAATAGAAAGACAGACAGATAGAAATACAGAATTATAGAAAAAAGGACAGACAAAATAGTAACATAGAATGATAGACAGAATGACAAACAGAAATATAGACATCAATAGAATAACAGACAGACAGTTAGAAATATAGAGCGATAGACAGAATGACAGACAAAATATAGAGATCAATAGAATGACAGACAATGAAATATAAAACAGATAGAATGACAGACAGAAATATAGAGATCAATAGAATGACAGACAGCTAGAAATATAAAACGATACAACGACAGACAGACAAGATAGAAATATAGAATGACAGATAGAATGGCAGACAGAACTATAGAGATCAATAGAATAACAGACAGACAGAAATATAGAACGATAGACAGAATGACAGACAGAAATATAGAGATCAATAGAATGACAGACAGCTAGAAATATAAAATGACAGATAGAATGACAGACAGAAATATAAAGATCAATAGAATGACAGACAGAAAGACAGACAGACAGAAATATAAGCGATAGACAGACAAAGATAGAAATATAGAACGATAGACAGAATGACAGACATAAATATAGAGATCAATAGAATGACAGACAGCTAGAAATATAAAATGACAGATAGAATGACAGACAGAAATATAAAGATCAATAGAATGACAGACAGAAAGACAGACAGACAGAAATATAAACGATAGACAGACAAGATAGAAATATAGAATGATAGATAGAATAACAGACAGAAATATAGAGATCAACAGAATAACAGACAGTTAGAAATATAGAACTATAGACAGAATGACAGACAGAAATATAGAGATCAATAGAATGACAGCTAGAAATATAAAATGATAGAACGACAGACAGACAAGATAAAAATATAGAATGATAGATAGAAATGACAGACAGAACTATAGAGATCAATAGAATAACAGACAGACAAATATAGAGCGATAGACAGAATGACAGACAGAAATATGGAGATCAACAGAATGACAGACAGCTAGAAATATAAAATGACAGATAGAATGACAGACAGAAATATAGATCAATAGAATGACAGACAGAAGAAGACAGACGAACAGAAATATAAACGATAGACAGAGCGACAGACAGACAAGATAGAAATATAGAATGATAGATAGAATAACAGACAGTTAGAAATATAGAACGATAGACAGAATGACAGACAGCTAGAAATATAAAATGATAGAACGACAGACAGACAAGACAGAAATATAGAATGATAGATAGAATGACAGACAGAACTATAGAGATCAACAGAATGACAGACAGCTAGAAATATAAACGATAGAGCGACAGACAGACAAGATAGAAATATAGAATGACAGATAGAATGACAGACAGAAATATAGAGATCAATAGAATGACAGACAGAAAGACAGACAGACAGAAATATAAAACGATAGACAGAATGACAGACAGACAAGATAGAAATATAGAACGTTAGATAGAATGACAGACAGAAATGGTCAATAGAAAGACAGACAGCTAGAAATACAGAACGATAGACAGAATGATAGATAGTCAAGATACAACGATAGACAAAAGGACAGACAAGACAGAAATGTAGAAAAGCAGATAGAACAAAATAGAGAAGACAGAATAATAGAATGACAGACAGACGGCAAAAATAGAAATATACAACAATGGATAGAATGACAGACAGATGGATAGCTAGAAAATTTGAATGACAGATAAAAGGCAGACAGAGAGGATCGAAATACAGAATAATAGCACGAGAGACAAGATAGAAAAACAGAACGATAGAATGACAGAAATATATTAAAAAAAAAAAATAGAATGACAGACAGAAAGACAGACAGAAATTTCACTAGATTTGTAGTGAGATGCGTTTTTTTAAGCCTGTTTTCACTGAAGCTGGAGTTTTCCATCAAAATAAAAGCTCTATTACTGTTTCCGTCAAAATCAAAGCTTAAAAGTTTAGCAAATGGGTAACGTTACTGCATTCCAAGTTCAAAATATCTCTTTCAAGTGTAGAAATTAGGAAAGAAGTATTATAATTTCCCTACTGTAGTATAAAGCAATAATAATATACCTATAAAATTTCGCAGTGCAATTGTTTTACAATATATGGCCATTACTATCATTGTTGTTTTTATTTGTTATTACTTTTTGTTTGGCTTCCTAAAACACCAGTGTGAATGTAATTTAGACTGAGACAGTATACCACATATAAAATGAGGGTTGAGTCCCCTTTAAAGTTCAGGCACAAGTCAATTCAATTACTTTTTCCTGACTTAAGATTTCTTAGTTAAGAACACTGGAACTCTTAATTTTGAACTCTCAAAGTGCATTAGAAAGAATAATTAACTTTAAAGTCTTCATATGTCTTTTTTTTTCTCTCAATATCACAATAAATATCATATTCTGGACGTCATATAAAGATATATTGTATCGTGAGATTTTGATATTGTTACATCCCTACAAGACAGAAATATAAAAAGAAATATAGAACGACAGACAGACAGGATGGAAATACAAAACGATAGACAGAATGACAGACAGACAGGATAGAAATATAGAATGATAGATGGAACAAAAGATATACAGACAGACAGAAATACATAACAATAGATCGAAAAAGAGAGAGAACCACAGAACAGACAGACAGACTCACAGATACAACAATAGAAAAGAACGACAGACAGAACAATAAACAAAACAAGAAAGATGGAAATGTAAAATGACAGAATATAAACAGACAAACTTAAACAGAACAATATATGGAAAAACAGACAGACAGACGGCACAACCGACACATAGACAGAACAAAAGATAGAACGACAGACAGACAGACGGACAGAACAATAGATTGACAGACAGAAATATTGAATGATAATTAAAACTACAAACAAACAGACAGACAGACAGATAGGCTCATTTTAATTACCATATCTTAAATGACAGATTTTCAAGTATCGGTCTAAGCTGACAATCGTCATAGTAATGAGACTTCCACATCCGAAGAAAAAGCCGGCCCAGCCATAGTAGTGGCAGCCCTGCCAGCCAAACAGCCAGCGATGGGCAAAACTAGACACTATGAAGAATGGCTTTCCACTGACTGACAAAACACACAGAAAAGAACTTGATGTCAAACAAGCCATAAATAGTATTTAATCTAATATCACTGACAAAAGAACACTTTTGTTTTCCAGTGATCTCTCAGAGGGCAATTTCACACAGAGAAACTTGGGAACAGCAAAGACAGCCTGAGAAATCAGCAGTTCATGTCAGTCATGTCTTAAACACAAGAGCACAATGAACTGCAAAATATAGGTCATGATGTTAAATTCACTGTATTCTAAACTTAATTGGCAATCTATTGTTGAAGCTATTAAGGTTTGCTGACCCAAAAATCTTTTAAAAAGTTTAAACCAATAACCAGGCATCACAGCTAGCAAAGGGGCATGTGTGACTTTGACATGTATATATTGCCATTATTAGGTAATCAAAATGAAAATTATTATTGCTGGTCTTCAATGATAATGTCAAGTTACTTTAATGTATTTGCACCAAAAAATGGTAAGGATTTATGCTGATATCGTCCAAAACCACACTTTGCCAGGGGTGTTTGCAAACTTTTGGAGGGCAGTGTATATCTAAACTACTTAAAATTACATTTATTTAGATATGCACAGATTCTCATTTAGACTCTCTATATGGACAAACACAGAGCAAGAGCACCCAGAGGTGGAAAGCATACAATGACCCCAAGTCTGCGTAAATGTGACGCACTACAGCAGTCTGCTATGTGCATGACTCCCGGGAAACAAAAGCGTCATTATTCTTAAATACAGCGACGCTATCCTGCTAACAGGCAACAAGTTTAAAGTCTGTTTTTCTCCAATGGTATTTTGGAAGTAGCTAAATCAATTTGATTCCAATTCCATGGTTTAAGAGAATTTTTGCAGTCTTTGTACACAAAAAAGTGATTACATTTCTAGAAAATAGAATTAAAAAAAATTCCCACCCAACTGAACTTACTGTAAACTTAACTGACAAGGGTGATTCGAATGATAAATGATATCTGTCTCTCACACTCAAGCTACAGCTGTTACTTAGTCTGTTTGAGTATCCTGAAACAGCAACTGACTAAACCAATGACGTGAACTTGGGCAGGAATGTCGACAGACCAGTTGCAGGCAGAGAGAAACTTTTTCAGGGAAACTAATTCGAAAACCATCATTATTTTTGGCAGTGGGTCAGAAAATTACACTCTCCAGTCTCCACCTTTAATTACCTGGAATAAACTTTATGAGCCATGCCAAAGGTTATCTGTTTTGCAAATCTTAGAAGGATGAAAACTGAGCAGTAAGCAGCTGGTAATACTTTGAAAAATTTAGATTTTATTATCAGGCATCACTGCTTTTTTAAGGAAACAAGATTAAACATCCACTAGGTGGGGCTAGAGTACAAGTATGAATACAGATTAGTTGAAGGAGAGAAAATCTTTGTTGTTATTAACAATAAACAAAGACAGGTTCATTGAAGTCAGTGGCTGGGATATGAGCCACAGTGAAATACCACTGTCCCAGAGTAAAATTACACTGATAAATTTGTGAATTAAACACTCTCTCACCAGTAACTACATGCACTTTGTGATTTTTATTAAAACTAACAAAGTTTTTACTTTTTCTTGTTATATGAAGGTCACACTGAACTCCTGAAAACGGATCTTATTGTTTTAAGTCTTACTGTATAATATTAAAAGCCATCATAAAATATTAACTGTTGCACTGAAAGCAATGATAAACTAAACATAGTAAATTACTTACTGTAGGTGTTTATTGTGTGAAAAATATTCACAAAATTATATTCATGGTTGTTGTGGAACATGCTTTAAGAGTGCTTATTCACAGAAAGTGCAAACAAAATATGGCAAAAAAGGGAAAAACACATCGAGAGAGATTGTGTGCATGACATTACATATTTTGAAGTGTTTTAATGACTGAACACAAAAGAGAAAGAGACTCTTTACATTTTTCAGAAGTCAATCATGGTAGGAATTTGATCTTTTGTTCACGTTTGTGGATGATTTTTGTAAGTGCATCATTTCAAATCAGTCAGAAGGACAGTAACAAGTGTCAAAAAAGAGGCAGCGCTAAATAACATTGATTGATTTACTGCTATGCTGTCAACTCAGAACATAATGCCTGAACCCCAAGCTATTCAAACTATACACTTAAATCTGTCTATCTTCAACAAACAACCAAAGATGGAAAATCCTATAAACAACAGATAGATTCTTTCATTTATATAATACATAATTTCACATTTTTTTCACATTTTATAAAAGCACATCTGACAGTTAAAAACAGTATTTCAGCGGTGTGAAATCAAGTAATTCAGTCTCACGTGATATGCCAAAGTCGAACACAGCGAGATTCAGAGTCATGAATTCAGGTGGCTTTAACTTGGTTTTCCGTTTGATGGTTGTGTATATGACATAACCATTTCCAGTGACTGACAAGATACCTGTAAAAACATAAGAAAAACTTTAACACTGCATGTTTTCTCACAAACATGTAACTCCACAAAAAATAGATAGCCTAATATCTGGCCTAAAACTGCCTGAATATACAGTCTTCAAAAAAAGCCATTATATAGAGTCCTCTGCATCCGTTTGAGACGCGGATGTTTGAGGGCTGTGTATTTGTTGAAATACAATGACTGCATATTAAAGGGGACATTTAATGCAAAAATCACTTTTAAAAGGTGTTTGAACAGTTGAACAGTGTGGCCGCAGTGTGTAAAAACAACCATCTTATAATGGTAATCCACCCACTCATTTTTTTTTTTATAATCCCAATAAATCAAACAATCTTTCTAAACATGCGATTCCAGATTACTCTCTACGTTGATGTCATCGTAGGGTAGTCTCAGCCTCAGACGTCACGCCCACAGAACATTGGCTAAATGTCTGATGCATAAGGCACACCTAGCTGGAAACACTTTTCAAAGTCGAGTTTCAAAGTCGTCATCGGATTGGTTAGATTATGCAGGATTTCCGGGAGACACGTGTCGCGTTCTTTAACTTTTTGCCTGGAAACAAAAATGCCGTGGCGCCAAGCCCCCTCACGAATAAAGAAAGCCATTGTGTTCGGAACTGTGACAACGAGCACCTATTAGGATCCACTAAACGCTGGATTTTCAAATGTATATGAAAATTTTAAAGCAACACAGAATCTTTAAAATATGTCCAAGAGTGTTATTGTGGTGACAATAACAATATTTCCACGCCCCTAAACATGACGCGGCACAAAACGAAACATGACTGGTTGTTTTAACTGTCAGTCATATGGCCTCTTGGGCGGGCCTTGGCCATTCAAAGCAGCCAGGTTTGATCCCGCCCATTTGTGACAATCTCTGACCTATTAACATACACACAGCCCTTAGTGAGCAGCAGCAGTCCGCCATTACTGTTTTCTTACTGTAGCTGCTGGAGATATACAATGTCAGTGCCAAATAGGCATTACAAGTGTTGTGTTATGGGATGAAACTACAAACATAGGGGTCTCCATAGACTCCATCTGAGCCGCTGAGGACTGTGGTTAAATTTAATTTTCAAAAGAAATTTAAAGAGAAAAAGAAGTCCTGTATGTTTCTGCCAATCATTTTACGCCACACTGCCTCACAATTGAGGGTCAGTTCAACGCTGGATTTTCACAAAGGCTGATTCTGAAAGAGAGATCACTACCAACGCTTTGTGTGCGAACATCAGCTCCAGATAAAGTAAATATCACAGCACTCTAGGCTAATGCTGCTAAAGCTACCATTGTCTCTGCCTGTTTTCACCGTTCCTGCCTTCACGTGCTGCCAGAATGATTGTAAACAGGAATTTGGTAGTTAAAAATTGCAAATGAAGTCGACCGCTTAAATTTGTCAAGCTCATAATCACAAGTGGGACTTATAAAGTTTGTGATAGCACACAATGGCACCATGAGACCAGCTATGCTGTTGTTTTTAATCACACCACACTCCCCCTTTGTGTAATTCATAAATGTGCATTTATTATGTACAGTACAATCAGATGACTGACTTTTAAACGGAGTACATTTTCTGAGAGTCTCTGACATTTTCAGTGCGTGAGATTGGCCTGTTTTGTTTTCACCAGTATGCCAGAGTTCTTGAAGCTCCGCCCTCTTCTGAAAAGGGGGCCTGGAGCACCAGCTGATTTGCATTTAAAGGGTTAGTTTACCCAAAAATAAAAGTTATCCCATGATTTACTCACTCATAATCAACCTTCAGGGTTGGACCCACTGCTTTAAAGATTAAGAAGTCAATGTGTCTACTCCCAAGACTGTTCATTAGCATGTAGGCCTTACCGCCCAACATGATGTTAAAAAACAGTGGATCTTATGTAAGACTGTTATATGGTCAAGTAAGATTAAGTCGGCGTTGCGCAGAAGTGACGAACGTGAACGTGCCATGGAGAAACTAAAACAAAATTATCACAAATTAAATTAAACAAACATTGGTTTTCACGAGACTCGCATGCCAGACATCCGACATCATCCGCCCGGAGCTGCTTCCATGTACAACAATTGGCGCAAGCTAGATTAAACTGATTATTATGTTTTAAAACATGAATATTTTTCTTATTAAAATGCATTGATTCACTACAGGAGGCCTTTATTCACTCTCCGGAGCTGTGTGAGCTTTTTTTTTTTTTTATTATGGATGGATGCACTCTGCACTGAACATATTTCCAATGCAGAGGTCATTGTGAGCGCCACATAATTTCGCATCTTGTCCTTTTGTGTCAGCTGACTGATGCACCATTTCAGAGAAGACGGTTTATATCATGTGACTATTCAATGAACTCTTTCACTTTCCTGTAGTCTGATGTCCTCATATGATCATGAATCAATGTGCATGGATAACGCATTTTAACATTTCTAAGATACACTGTTTCTACAGTTTGTGCTCTTAAAGGGACAGTCCATTCATAAGTGAAAACACTGTCGTGTTGTTTAAAAGTTACCTACCAAATGTGAACTAAACTGAAGTGAACTATGTTCACTGACATTTGTTGATTTGTATGTGTTACTGAGAGTACAAGTCTACAGCAACACCTTCTGACTGATCATTTGATTCAAACAGAGGAGAACAGACTATGAAATACAACGAGGAAGAACTATTGATTTAGTCTTTTCACCAAAACATCTTTCAAAAGAGAATTACATAGAAATCTCTGCAAAGGAAAATGGCTGAATTAAACGAAGGATGCAACATGCTTCTGAGCATCTCTTTGATACCATGGTTGCTGATGCTGACTGAAATAAATGATGTGCTGAACAAAAACGGATTATCAAATTCAATTTTTCAAAAGCATACTGCACAAAAGACAGACATGCACTGGAAAAAACATCTGAATTATTTCTAAACTATGCAGATTGGACACACCAAGCATTCACTGAGAGAGGTCATGTTGATTTTAGAAACAGGGCAAAAATGTAAAAAAAAAATGTTTACACTGGTTTTAAAAGAAATGCATGAAAAGAGCAACATAAAAGAAACAAAGACCTGCAATACCAAGACTCCATAATGCATTTTCAATTCATAAAAGATCTTCAAAAACATTCCAAAATTAAGGGGCTAGTTGTAGCTTGGGCTAGTTTAGCAAGGGCTCTATCTCAGTAAATAAGGTTCTGAGTCAAAAGTACAAAAAGAATATATTGTCTTTTACCTTTTATGGCATTTCATTAATTATTTTGTGTTTCATGATTATTATTATCTTACTCTGTTTAAATTTTCCTGAAAAGCCTGCAACATTATGCCCTGCTCATAATGTGTTCAATTAAATCTCTGTTTTGTTGTGGGGCGTTAGTGGTGTACTGTAAATGTTCAATAGATTTGTTTAGTTTTTTTTTTTTTCTTCTGGTAACCAACATATGTATAGGTGCCTACAGAAAAACTGAGAACCCTATATGCAGCATATTAATTTCAAATGACACTGCTCAAAACAAACTTCACAATATGACAGAGGTCGACATCTCAACAACAGTGTGAGAGGATTGAACATGTCATCCTCTGTGACTGACAGCATGGCAATATGGTATCAGATTTTAGAAAATGTACAGGAAAGTCACACAAGTCAAGTTTTGGTTCTTTCTTATAAATTCAGAACGTTTAGCTTTAACCTTCTTCTTCTTAAACGTTTTTGATTGAGAAGGCATTAAATACATGTTGGCAAAGGTAGGCATTCATAACACCTAGTGTCAGTACACTTTTAAAAATAAAGGTGCTTTAAAGGGGTCATCGGATGCCCATTTTCCACAAGTTGATATGATTCTTTAGGGTCTTAATGAAAAGTCTCTAATATACTTTGATTAAAAATTCTCAATGGTTTTGTAAAACAACACCCTTTTTACCTTGTCAAAATGAGCTCTGCAAAAATCATCTCATTATAAGGGGTTGTTCCTTTAAATGCAAATGAGCTCTGCTCACCCCGCCCCCCTTTTCTCTCTGTGGAATACTTGTTTACTTTAGCTGCATTTAGCCGCGTTTAGCCGCTAAACTTCCTAACTACGTTATAAGGAAAGGCGATTGCAAAGATTCATAAAAAAAATGCTTATACTCACTTCTGCTGTAAGTGAAGCTGGATCATGAATGATTCATGCGAACATAGACGGATATATGTAGATCGGGATGATCTACTGCATCTTCAGCTGCTCAGATGTCGGGAGTAAATGACGACCACTACGTTCATTATTACATCCAGCAACACAACACCTCAATCGCTCAATCGGAGATATTCTTGTCAAACTTACATCCCTCCTTCGGCATCGAAACAAGGAAAGTTACTGGACTGCGACAGCTGGTCTGAGGCAAGAGCTCATGTCAATCAACTATCGAGGGAGCGGCCTCTGTCGGTGTGACGGCACACCGACGGGCATCTGAGAATGGCTCGATTTGAAAAAGGGGATATTATTTTTACAGATTAATTAAAAACCACTGCATGGATTTTTATCATTATAGGGTAGATTTGTACATACACTGCCAACACACATTAATGTTCAAACAACATGAAAAAGTGAACTTAGCATCCGATGACCCCTTTAAAGGTTCTTCGAAGCAATGCCATTTTTGGTTCCAGAAAGAACCATTCAGTCAAAGGTTCTTTAAAGAACCATCTCTTTCTTACCCTTTTATAATCTGAAGAGCATTCTTTCGCCACAAGAAACCTTTTGTGAAACAGAAAGGTTCTTCATGTGTTAAAGATTCTTTATGGAAACATTTAAACAAAAAAAAGGTTCTTTCATGGGATCGTGAAGCATCTTTATTTTTAAGAGTGTAACTGAAAAAGCTCTATAGTGTGCTTATATATACTGTTTATTTAAATGTACATAGACTACTATTGTAAGTCAATACAAAAATACACTAGTTAAAACACTAGACACATGCTCTGATTATTAATAACCTTAGAGCATGTTTAAACACCACAAATAAAACAGACAAATCAGCTGATATTGAAATGCATGGAATTTTTTAAGAGACATTTTTTAAATGCATACCAACATCTGCAAAAACAATATGTATGCTAGGTTTGAATTCTTTCAATAATTATTTCAGCTGACCAATATATTGGACCTGCTGGACAATGAATATTTGAGCATCAATGATGAAAAATTGCGCAAGGTTCTCATTAAAATGACAAAAATAATTGGTTTCTCTGTGAAGGGTCAAATGAAATCCATCAATTCATAAATAAAACATTTAAAATATTTCCTTATTCGCTAGAAAACATGGCAATGGAGTGCAAATATGTATTAAAAACAGACCTGTTTTTAATCCATATTCAGTTATGTTACTGTCTTTGGATGGGCATAATTCATAATCAACCTTCGGGGTTGGACCCACTGCTTTAAAGATTAAGAAGTCAATGTGTCTACTCCCAAGACTGTTCATTAGCATGTAGGCCTTACCGCCCAACATGATGTTAAAAAACAGCGGATCTTATGCAAGACTGTTATGTGGTCAGGTAAGATTAAGACATTAAATCTGATTGCAAAACCTCATTCTCACACGTAACAGAGAGTCAGTGGAGTACATATCTGATGCTTTTGTCATGTCATTGTTGCTAACAAAAACATCATGAAAATTTCATTTTACAAGACAAAAAGTGAAGCTTCTTAAAATAAATAATAAATAAGTACAATAATACCCTCTAAAACTCCAGGCATTCTGCTGTACCCTAAATTGAATATTTGAACTCAAATCATTTTATTAAATTATTATTTTTGATCTTATCCTTCAGAATTCACATGCTGCTTATAAAGACCTCTTTTTACATGAACAACCACCTTGTACACTTACCGATGATAAGGATGTAGAACGCCGCCACTATGTCTGCCTCTTTGGACAGTTTGGAAGCAAAAGGATCTCCTCGAAGAAGGTAATGTGGGACGTAGCCCGAAGGGATGGTCTCATTCTCCATTAGGGTCTTACTGAGGAGTGTGATTACTTTTCTGCAGAATAAAAAGAAAAAATTAAAAATTAAAACAGATAAGTCTGGAGCAAAGCCATATCCAACATCCTGAGGATTCAAAAATCTCCTGCCAATGCTCACATTAAGCTCTACAAACCCTGACATCTCTTATCGGCTACTGTGCATGAAGACACTACCTTCATATCCGTAATCAATACATATTAAGTCCTTGTGTAGGCTTAAGCAAAATGTTCCTAGGGAAAATAATGAAAGACAGCAGAGCATGAAGATACAAAATATATAGCATATATATCTGCCCCTCACAAACCGGATGCATCAGAGACAGTGGTGAATAATGGCATGGAATATGACATGAGTCAGACCAGCTAGCCATATAATTTCTCAGCAGTTCCTCTAAGTAGAGCAATTTCCAGGGGTTAATGACAGGTTCTCTAACGATGTGCAATTTAGCACCATATCAGACATGTTTCACTACCATAGATGAGTTCTACATACATTTACAGAGATAATACTTGCAATGCTGTAACTGATGCTTGTCCAAATGATTACTAATAATGGCTTAGCGAAACCGTCTATTTCCATTTGATCAGTTTATTCAAGACATTTAATTAGATGTGGTATTGAAATAAATAAGATGTGATTTTGACTGATTTTTGAACCTACATCCATCTGTCCCATTTGTACATTTCCAATGTCAATCACAGTTAATCAAATAAGGTTGCTAATTACTGTAACAGCAGGGGTTTTCTTTGCACACATTCATTCAGTTGCCAGTTCCAATGGTAATTATAAAACATCATGCAGATGGATTGAATTAAATGACCAAAATTAATTAAAATCACAGAACAGAAAATACTGGAGAAATTTGATTCCTAACGCAAAACTAGATAAAACCACTAATCTAGAGGCAGAGGCTGATGTTATATTACAGATATGTTATTTGATTTGGTATTTTGAAGTTTGCAGGAATCTGTCTGCAGTTAATGAATAAACATATATATTAATTCATTTATTTAAATATGTATTTATTTAAAGTGCCTGTAGGCTGCTTAAGGGAAGCCCTTGAAATGTCGACTTTTGCTACGTCATGTTTCTTTTCTTTTCCATCAGGCATTTTCATGAGAATAGCAGAACAGATTACTTGTGCGGTAGACAAACTGCACAATAACTGATTCCCACTGCAGTAAAGTTACATTTGGTTTTGTAGCCAGGTCACATATTTGGTAAGACGGGTGCTTGCCTCCAATATACAGCATAGACTGTTTTTCCAAAAGGGTGACGTCACGTCATAAGAATGCTACGCTACTAACCTTTATCCAGCCAAAGACACTCATTTATCTAAAAGCCAGTTCATAAGTTCAAATGGACACAGCATTGAGTTTCCCATCACTATTGTTAGTCGCTTTAAAGCTTCTAGTACATTTATGGAGCACAAACAGTAGGCTTAATTTAATGAGCATTCACTATGCTCTCTGGTGACACACAGCTTTTGCAATCATGTCCCAGGAGATCAGAGGTGATGCTGCATCTGTGTTTTACTTAAAGCCCCTGCAAATGCAAACTCAGGTTAGACAATGCATGAGGTTACTAAACAGTAAATTCCCTCACCCAAATAAGTTTTTCTAAATAATGAAATCTCATAAAATAATAGACTTAAGTTCTAAGAGATGATCATGCAATAATCATTTCAAAGCAATCATATCATGTCCCATGACAAGTCAGTTTTTGAGTTCCATTGATAAAAGAAAAAAAAAGCAACCTGCAATGAACTAACCAGAGAAATGTGACTTGCTAAAAAAATAAAGGCAGTGAAGAATAACTGCTTTTTTGTTGGAGGAATCAAAGTGGGTTGCTATAAAAAGTGCACATCTGTCTGATGTAATGGCTTGTCTGACAGCACAACTCAAATGTTTAATGCGTTTGTCAAATTTAAAATAAATTCTGTGTAAACGTACAGAATCCAAAGTTATTAAAAACACAGAAGGCCATTTTTGCATTATATCAATTCCTGAATAATTAATAATCGCATCTGCTGAACTTTGTGCAACATCAGCAGATGATGCCAAATCGTGCACTTATTTCTGGTATGTGTGTTGTCTTTAAACAACTTCCTTTCAAATAGAATGGCAATGTTACTCTTCTAAAACTTAAAAACAAACGAGTTTGCAATAATAAACGCAGTCTAGCCCTGAAAACTGTCTGTATCTGTCAGCTGCAGCATCTTAAAGTCTGATCCATCTATCATCTAATCACTTTGGCATTTCTCCTTTCATAATAAATATGCCCTATTTATTTAATCTACCAATTTATTTGAAATGCAAACAAATAGTATTAAAGCAAGACAAGCACAAATAAAATATAAAATTAGTGGCAAAATACAGACTAAGATAAATCATACCATCATTAAAGTTTAAACAACAATGCACCTTTGTTTTAAGCGCTCCGTTTATGATTTAATTCTCACAGATATGACTGTAAACATTTAAAAGCACAAAAACAGTTCGCAACATGTGCACGCAATACAACACACAACAACAACAAAAGCGCTCACTAACGTTTCCCGAAAAACAAACGCTTACCTTGCTATGACTCTTCAAACATCCCGATGGCTTTGACCACTTTCTCTCGTCTTGAAATGATCCTAAAATTGAGTTGGTAACTTCTCCATAATCCACGTTTGTAAATCACACACACCGCGCCGCCGCTGTTTTCTTCTGTTGAGCGCTTCAGTTGAGGGGCTTCTTCTCTCTCTCTCTCTCTGATTATGATGATCGTTTTTCAGAACGGTCCTTCAGAGTACTGTTTAGCTAAACTAGGAAAAGCAACTTAAAGCAACGGCAACTTAAAAGAACAGTAGAGCTCAGTTTACTACGATAGAAAGTAACTGGTCAAAGTAAGTGGCATGTTAGAAATCCACTCAGCCCTGCACGGTTTCCTCCACTATTGGTTGGTCACATGTAGCTCTGACAGTTCTAGTCAACAAAGGCCCGCCCACCATGTAATAAATCTGTCAATCATGCAGTCACGTGTATACACAAGCAGGCTATATAAATCATATGGGTGGACAGCAATATATAACATTTGTTTGTCCGTGTTATTCATTATTGTATTAAAATAATAAAATTTCCTATAATGAATTGCAATAACTCTATTATTAAAGTAATAGTTCAGCCAAAAATGAAAATTCTGTTATTAATTACTCACGCTCCTGTCGCTCTAGACCCGTAAAAACGTTGTTCATCTTTGGAAAACAAATTAAAGGAGAACTTTATTGTCAGAACAACAATTTACAAATAATTTACTCACCCCTTGTTATCCAAGATGTTCATGTCTTTCTGTCTTCAGTCATGAAGAAATTATGTTTTTTGAGGAAGGCATTTCAGGATTTTTCTCTATATAATGGACTTCATTGGTGCCCTGATTTTGAACTTCCAAAACGTAGTTTAAATGCAGCTTCAAACGACTCTAAACAATCCCAGCCGAGGAAGAAGGGTCTTATCTAGCGAAATGATCGTTTTTTTTTTTTTCGGAAAATAAAATTTTGTATACTTATTAAGCACAAAAGGTCATATAGCACTAGCTCTGGGATGCGCGTCCACAACGCTACGTACTATTGAATCACGTCGAAAGGTCACACGGAACGTAGGCAGAACTACAGACCCAGTGTTTACAAAGCGAATGCGCAAAGACTAAGAAAGTGCAAGTAAGTCAAATGCTGCTTAAAAACAAAAAGGTACAACGATGTTGGACAATTCTGAAGTTGTAGGAGAAAATGAGATGGAGTTTTTCACCATACTCTACCTTTTTGAGCCGGAGTACAAAGACGATGAACTTAGACGTGATTCGTAGTGTTGTGGACGCACATTCCCAGAGCTAGTGCTACACGAGCTTTTGTGCTTAAAAAGTATACAAATTTTTATTTTCCGAAAAAAATGACAGATCGATTAACTAGATAAGACCCTTCTTCTTCGGCTGGGATCATTTAGAGCCCTTTGAAGCTGCATTTAAACTACATTTTAGAAGTTCAAAATCGGGGCACCAATGAAGTCCATTATATGGAGAAAAATTCTCAAATGCTTTCCTCAAAAACCATAATTTCTTCACGACTGAAGACAGAAAGACATGAACATCTTGGATGACAAGGGGGTGTGTAAATTATTTGTAAATTGTTGTTCTGAAAGTGGAGTTCTCCTTTAATATATATTTGTTAAAATCCGAGAGCTTTCTGACCCTGCAAGGACTGCAACGCAACTGACATGTTCAAGGCCCAGAAAGGTAGTAAGGACATTCTTTAAATAGTCCATGTGACATCATTTGTGTGAAAAGAAAGCAAAAACAACTTTATTTAACAATTTCATCTCTTCCGTATCAGTCTTCGCCATGCGTTTTCAAGAGTACCACGACGCATGCTGATGCGGCCATTTTTTAACCATATGAGAGCATGTAATAGTAAGGACTGTTTACTTAGGAAATATCTTTGATTGACATCATCATATTCAACAAACTCTTTTTATGCTATAGCCTCAAAACTAAACAAGCTCTACTCTTCACCAAAACTACAACAGAAACTCATCTATTTCAACACAACAAAATACTTAACACTTTTTTTCTCAAAACAAAAAAACTACTCAGAGATTTCTGATCCCATTCAGTCTAATGCAAAGCATGCTGGGAACTGGAAATCCCCTGTTTCAGGCCTGAATTATATTAGAAGCAAGTGGTTTAAATTAAACCAACAAGAAGTTGTAAATTAAACACTTCTTTAATTTCAGTCATGATGAGTCTTTTGTCTGCTATGGCAAGATAAAATGTGCAGTAGATGTCAAATTTGACACTGAAATTGGTGATACTGAAAAACTTAATTCTGAACTTGGTGAGAGCATCAATAAAATTAGGCAGAGGAAAGGGGACGTGAGGATACTGATATTGTTACACTGTTCAAATCCATAAACCTTAAAGGAACAGTATAGTGACAAATGTGTGCCCTTTTTTGCATGTCATATTAATATGGACTGTAAGTGTATGGCAAAGAGCTGTATAAAAATTCTTCTTTAATAAATTACTGCATTTGCATTTTTGGTAATTATAAATCATTAAATGTCCATCCAGCTGCTGAAGAAACAAAAAGTACAATTGGCTGCACACTTGAACATGCTCAAGGGATGTTGGTCACAGATGCAGTCTCCCTGTTATTTACGCAAACACTGGTCATTTGCAGTGTTTCCTATTTTAGTTAGTACAAATTCACACAACCTTTGCTCTTTTTCCTTGTTCAGCCAAAAATGATCTTAAAGCCAATAAAAACCTGTTTTTCTCTCTGCTGCCTCCAGATTAACAGACTTTTTCAATGTATATTCAATGCACAATGCTCAAATTTCAAGTATTTCAAGTGACTAAAATGTTTCAAGAAGAGTATTTTGAATATTGAAAGACTAAAAACACAAATTAATACTTACACATGCCTATATACTAAATAATTATATACATAGACAAAAGCTCTTATATTTCTGTTATATCCTACATCCTTCTTGAATATCCTAGTCTTACCTCTCATTCACTTTCATATTTTTTAAAACATGAGCCTGGAAAAAAGCTTATAAAAAGCTTTTATAAAGCTACAAAATATGAATTCAAAGCAATATTTTTATTTGCCTTCATCTTAAAAAACACTTAATGTTAGAGGAATCCCATAATCTGAGGGGAAAAAAGTGTTCATACAGGATTATGGTAATAATGGCCTCACATCCAGTTACGCAAACTGATTCAGTGGCTGCAGGTTGAGAGGATTTAGTAAACATCTCTAGTGCTTGGTTAGGCACATGTGCTTCAGCTCAATATAATCAGACTAAAGTGTGTGTGGTAGTGTCACACTTACCTGAATATAAATTAAAACCACATATATGTCATATACTGTGTTAATTTGCATTATAATTGGCTGAAGGCTCTATCAAGGAGGCAGCAACACATAAGCAATTAGAAGGAAAGGATAAAGAAGACTAGAAAGACAGAATACATGTATTATCAGAGGAAGATGTTGATATTCCCCTCTTCAGATGTCTGACAATCAGATGACTGACAATTTTGATGATGTAGATGGAAATACCTTGTCACAGTTGGAATGCAAAACAGAACATTTCCCTTCATCTGCAAGGCCAAATTCATCTTCAGAAAAACAACATTCTCAACAACAGTAGCTCTCATCATGCATATTCATGTAAGGTCACAATGTACGCATGCTATAGTTGGAAGTAGGGCTGGGCGATATGGGCAAAAAAAAAATATCACGATAATTTTTTTTTTTCATATCAGTCGATATCAATAATTATCACGATAAATGTCAAATCTTTATTTCTTTCCAGTTTAAAGTCAGATTTTTGCTCCAAAGTGGAAGTTGTAAAAGCCATTCATTTTCCTTAACAAAATAAATATCTAAATAGAAAAATTAATTTCTGCATGTTCTAATGAGTTATATTGTTTCAAATCAAGAAACAGGTTTGGGTTGTCTGATTATGATGATGATGATAATAATAATAATAATAATAATATCACTTCTTTGTCTCTTAGAAATGCACATTTGATAGTAGCTTGAGGATGCAGAGGTAAATTTTTGTTCATTTTCAAACAGTGACATCTCTAACAACTAGGGCTGTAACGATAATCGCACGATGTCGTGAGGCGCGTTTAGTCAATGAAGCCGGTACTTTGATTAGTAGTAAAGCTCCATCACGTGCGTTCAGCTGGAGCGGCAAGTAATACACAGAGCCGTAAAGCACTGACAAGCTACGCCAAAATCGCGCGCAAAATCGAATCGCGATTTTGGCGTAGCTTGTCAGTGCTTTACGGCTCTGTGTATTACTTGCCGCTCCAGCTGAACGCACGTGATGGAGCTTTACTACTAATCAAAGTACCGGCTTCATTGACTAAACGCGCCTCACGACATCGTGCGATTATCGTTACAGCCCTACTAACAACTGTAGCAACCTCAGTTTTAGATGGTTACATTTATTCTGACCCAGATTTTTTTTTATTAAGCATTGGTCTCCCATAGTAGCAAGCATACATTTTAAATCATGATAAACACAGTTAAAACCACACATAATGGTACCTCAATACCATGGTAAAAATATAACTACATGGTTTTATAGGTAGCCTATAAATGAAAAAAGGTACTATAATTATACACCATTACTCCTGTAATAAAATTCAATGTGAATATCCCACATTGCTGCCACAATACCATGGTGCAGTGAGTGTTACTACAGTAAATCCATGGTAAATAATGGCGATGTGTAGATTGAAAAGCCTTCTGACTGTCTCGTTGCACACAGCTTTAAACTAGTTTGAATCACAGAGTCATTTGTGTTCATCGCTGAATTCAAATGTTTCACACTGGATCTCACAGCGCTGTTTAGTGCTCGCGTGACGGAGCCGTTCCCATATCGCGCCTTTTGCGCGTTCAAGTTTGTTATTTCAAATGTCGGCGCGCGGCAGCTGCGCTCATAACGGAAGGGACGCGCATGCGGTGCAACGCGCTCGGTTTTTCGCATCGAGATAATAAATACATCTTCTGTAGTGAGCTCGCGCAGGGTGGCACTGGCAGTTTGAACTTTGGTCCGAGTGGATAAACGGTCCGTGTGGCGCGATTCAAATGAGTCGCGCTGTTTCGTCGCGCTTTTGGCACATAAAAGTTATATCGAACATTTATCGAACTCCTCATATCGTTTTATCGAGGAAAAATATATCGAGAAGATTATCGTTATAGAATTATCGCCCAGCCCTAACTTGGAAGGAAGACGATGAGTTGATTAACTCTTAACCAGCATGCAAATTTAAAAGGTATAGCTGCAAAATGCCAATACAGATTTGTCTGAAATATCATAAATGTCAAGGCAAACAATAACGATGGCATGACAAAACCTTGATAGATAGATAGACAGATGGAACGACAGACAGACAGATAGAAGGAGATAAACTGGTAACATTTATCATCTGTGAAGGAGATACGCATCTGGACTCAATAACAGCATCTGAGTTTTACTCAGAGCTGATGACAAAGGTGGATTTAGAAGAGCAAAAATAAAAGTAAATTGAAAATAACCTTCATTATGTGAGTGCATACTTACATGTTTTTGTTTCATTTTACTTTGTTTGGTTTGGGTTGATCTTTTTAGTTAAGATGCCTTTTTAGAATTCTATATCAAATCAAATGACTCTGTTTGTACCCTGACTATTGGAGTTATTCCGTTTGCGATGTTATTGCAATGTGTGAATTTTCACATGCTGTATTTCCTGGTTGCTGCTAGCCACATCTGGTGTATTAAATTGAAAACCTGAGATGACAGGAAAGACATGTGCAGGTGATACCTGCATATCCGATATCAACATCTATCTATAGCATTTTTGGAGCATGAGCATTAAACCTAACCTGAGAAATATTCACAAGAGTAAAACATGTGACAACTAGCCAAAACCTCTATATTGTATTGACTAAAAGCATACATTTGCTTCACAAATCTTTAATTATAACATGTATACAAAACATTTTTTAGAAGTATTCTGAAATGAGATGTTTAAATATTTAAATTAGCTACTTAAATATGCATCAATACGCATACATTTCCAAGCAAGAAATTTAATTGTTTCATTTTGTTCAAGTTTTGTTTTGTTCATTTTGTTTTTCCACTCAATAAATCAGGGGGGAAAATCATGAATTTTGCTTTACACTTTATGCTCAGTTTTCAAAACGCATCGTTTGAAAAAGGATGTTAGTTAAATGTAAGCACCTTATTTGAAAATGTCAGCACCAAAGGAGAGAGTGCTGTATTTGGAGGTCCATTTGCACCTTTAATAGTAGCTTGAAGTGTTGGCAACATATCAAAAAAATGCATTAGCAGATTCACACACATATGCAGTATTTGGATATATTTGTAGCCAGTGACACATAAAAAGTCAGATTAAAAACAGCCTGCATACAGGCTAAATTGTATGATCTGCAGCATTTTCTCATGAAGGATGAAAATCAAAATCATTTTCTTAGAGGATAATGAAGATATGACAGAGAGATATGATTTTATATGTACTGAAAATTGTAAACGGTAAGACTTGCACATTTAGCTGTATTAGTAATATAATCTATGTTATTTAACAATGTGCCCTCTGTAACTATTAAAAATTATTTTTTTAAGCCATGAATGTCCAGAATGACTCGCATCCGGAGCTGAAGCACAAAGACACATTCTTTGCAATGACGTCCACAAGTCAGCCTGACAATCAAGGAGCTTTTTTTCACATTTGTGACCCCGGACCACAAAACCAGTCATAAGTGTCAATTTTTTTTAAATTGAGCTTTATACATCATCTGAAAGCTGAATAAATAAGCTTTCCATTGATGTATGATGTGTTAGGATAGAAGAATATTTGGCTGAGATACAACTATTTCAGTATATGGAATCTGAGGGTGCAAAAAAAAATCAAAATATTGAGAAAATCGCCTTTAAAGTTGTGCAAATAAAGTTTTTTGCAATGCATATTACTAATCAAAAAATAAGTTTTAATATATTTACAGTAGCAAATTTACAAAATATCTTCATGGAACATGATCTTTACTTAATTTCCTAATGATTTTTGGCATAAAAGAAAAATCTATAATTTTGACCCATACAGTGTATTTTTGGCTATTGCTACAAATATATCCCAGTGACTTAAGACTGGTTTTGTGGTCCAGGGTCACATTTAAACCCAGAAATAAACAGAAATGTTGAAATTGTTGAAACTTTTTAAAACAAAGAAAGTTCATGTTGTAACATGAAGAAGAAAGTTAATGTGAACTCTTTTGTACAGTCAGATGTTCTTGCATCTATTTAAGTAAAATAAGGTCAAACCAAATACTAATGCACTATTACTTTTTTTATATAATTATATGCGGATAATATAATTTGTAGAAAAATGGCATTAAATTAGAAAACACTACGGTCTAAGACCTTGAACCTTAATGAGTCACTTATCCATAAGACATTCTCACCAAAATAATTAACTGACATGACTAAAACAATTTCTGAAACTCAAGTTGCATAAATGAAGGTAGAAAAGGCATTTTAGATAGTACCTGCCATCTTATTATAAAATATGAACTGGTGATTACATGCCACCAAATCTTCTTTTTAATAGATATTTAAAAATTGTTTAAATCACAAAGCATGGTGGCCTTCACTGAATCATCTTACTAAATCAGCCATGCAGCTATGACAATACTGCGTTTGTACCCAATGCACTTGCTTTAGCGGTCTTAAAGGCAAGGATGAACAGAAATAAAAAAGCAGTACAATCATTGTTAAGGACAAAACAGTCAGACAGTCCATCTGACTAGCGTTCTGAGTGCCCGATAACACCGGAGTCTGTGGATGAAAAACCTGCACTTGCTATTTAATGGCCTTGAGCAGTGTGAGGGGTTATAAAGACATACCTAAATGTGACACTCTGTTATTTCACACATAAATGAAGATGGCTTTCAGGCACAAAGAATTTCAAACAGTTTTATTTACAGCATTAAACTACAAGCCTCATTGTATTACATCAGGTTACATCCTTAAGGCAATTTTTGATGTGACTTGTCTACCGTGGATTAAGGGAGGCCAGAAGCAAAGGATTTCGTTAGATTAAATCACCACATTTTGAAGTCAGATATTCATTATGGTCAACTGGGATAGCAGCACCCTTAAGGAATTTATTTTTAATTTTTTAGATATTTCTTAGCTATTAACCAAATGACGTGAAATACTGATTTAAATCGGAATAATTTCTCATCTTACCTCATTTTTTCAACAGCTGGCCATCGGATAATATTCTCCCCCGAACGCGACCATTTGTTCACACTCTAACGTGTGAGACTTCCGGTGTCATTCGCTTCCATTGTTGTAAATGTTGATGTTATCCACCTTCTCTTTCCCGTAAGAGTGGGCGCGGCCATTTGTAAATTTAAGACGTCTCGTTTCCGGTGTCGTCCGCTTCCAACTATTTTCAGCTGTACGAGAGCTCGTCTTGCTGCTTGAATTGCAAACTGGAGAGTCTTACTATATTATTTGAATGTATTATCTTAATTATGAACATACTGGTTTGTAACGCAAACATTTTTACCGTTTACTAGTGATGGGAGAAACGAAACGAACCTTTTCAAAGCTTTGAACCAACTGAACCAATTGCTTCGCAAAATGATTCACTGCTTCGAAGCGCTCGAAACGCCACACGCTAGTGACACCTGCTGGTCAAAAGTGTGTAAATGGAACAAAAACTCAGGCTAAAACAAACCAAAAAAAGCTTTTATAAACCAGTAGCAAGTGTTTTATTCAAAGTATATATTAAATGCAATAAAAATACCATTAAATATTAAGTGTCTGTATTTTTTTTTAAATATTTATTCATTTGCAGGGCTTGTTATGTTTGTATTATGAAGAGCTCCTATACGAGGCCAGTACGAGAATGTAAACTACTTCGCATCCTTTTAATTACACAGATATCTCGTTAAAAATGTCTACAAATTGATGAAACTGATCCGAGATCAGGCAAAAACCATATACGCTGTTGTAAACTAAATGAACTCACATGATTCACGGGTTTACAGAGATCCGTTGAAACACCATTGAAATTTCGAAAGGTTTCGGAACAGTTATGATGTAATGAAGCCTCGTTTATTAAAATCTCGTGACTTTGGTGGTTTGATCCGCGCTCCTAACCACGTTTCGAAACAAATCAGTGTTACGAAGTCCGCGGTTTTCCTGCGGAATTGGGCTACTTTAACACTGTTGCAGCGGGTTGTTTTCCATGTCCGCGGGTTAAAGCATCCTCAATAACCTAATATTTAACCCCTGGAATGCTAATTTTAGAAGGGAAATCCTGCCAAAAACTTGTATTTTCCTATTTTTCTTTGGGCGGGTTTTGTTGTGAAAACCTGGCAACCCTGAAGCAAATTCACAAAAGTTTCGAATCATCACTACTGTTTATGCACTTTGTTTTTCTTCTAGTTATTTCTCTACTGTGACTAATGAAGCGGAAGTCTCGCACATTAACAGAAAACGGCTTTTTGTAGGGCAAATAGTTTTAATGCACTTTGTTATTGTTCTAGTTATTTACCTGTAGCAGCTATTCTGGCTAATGAATCTAAAGCCAGACACAGCTTTTCTGTGTTGCAAAATAAAGTGGATACACGGAGGTTATAACATTTATCAAACTGGTTAAGACTGTATAATAAGAACATTATTTTGTGCAGTGATTAAAATCTTTTTCAAATCTTTAACAGTAGTAGCACTACTACACTGAAATGTCTTTTAGGCTTACTTTGGTATCAGAATTAATTGAAATGCTGTCCCAGATAGCACACATACATCTGCAAGATGTCTGTTAAAGATCTCTTAATCTGAAAAGCATCTGCTGTGTACAAACGTCTGGCAGATCTCTGTAAGATGTCAGTTTTTCATACATTCTAAATCATAAACATCTTAAAGACATCTAATAGACGTCTATTTGACATCTGATAGGAGATGTCCAATAGACGTATTGCATATGTAAATGCAGATGTCAAATAGACGTCTCTGAGATGTATGTGTGCTATCAGGAGTCTAACTGTGCTCTTAACTTTTGCAGTGATCATCACTGTCCCATAAAGGGTTAATTTAGTTTACTGAGCTATGATGCAGAGCTATGATGTGCAATCAAACACTTGTAGCTACTCAAGTATAATGAATAAAGGATGAGCTTAATTCCAAATTAGTATGCAAGCATTTCCTATAAGCAATATTCAGCTGTTACAAACTATAGCCAGACTGATAAATGCAACTGGTGAAGCACATGTGAAAAAACTCCAATCCTATTGGTCCAGGTGGCCAGTGATGTCATAGGTGGGAGCCCAGAAGTAAAATCAAATACGTCACCAACTTTTGTTGTCTTCAGGAGCCGTCTTTTTGAAGGGTGTGTGAAAGACCAAGGCAGGTGAGTGCTATGGAAAGAGTGCCCGAGGACACTTGAGGACACACACAATCTGTGCATTATGTGTCTTGGTTAGGACACCGCTCCTGCTTGTAGCATTCCCCATATTGTCTTCTAGAGGATGCAGCGCCTCATACATAATGGCTGCTGAAAATTCAGCTTTACCATCACGAAAATAAATTACAATTTAAAATATATTAAAAGTGAAAACTGTTATTTTAAATTGAATCAATATTTAATTATATTAGTTTTAAATGTATTTTGTTCAAATAAATGCATCCTTTGTGAGCATAAGAGGCTTCCTTCAAAAACATACAAAAAAAGGTAATTATTCCAAACTTTGAACCATATATTATTGTTTATCAGTGCTCCATCACAAGTTTACCAAAAACTTTTCCCATTTGAATTCTGACTAGTTGAAGGGTGCATTACCACTGATCCTAGGATGAAAAAACCCTCCAGTAAAACTATCACTATGGATGTTGCCACAACCATACACTTTAAAAAGGGATGCACATTACCACCCAAATTAATGGACACCATTATAGTCACGAGTTTAATTCAAGAAGGCTTTCTAGGAAAGAGCACAAAACAACTTTATGAGAGTGCCAAGACTTGAGTTCATGAGATGTCAGCTGACTTACTAAATGAAGCTACTCTTTTGCTAAACGATGGAGTAGTACGTGCATCATTGCGATAAGATTTAGCTCCTGAAGACAAATCTTAAATATGATATACATTGACTTTTTCCGAAAACCGAAAAACCATTTCCAGAGGAGAAGATATAGTAATACACTACCAGCTGACCTGACCTGACAGACAGCTTTAGCTACATAAGATCAGTAATGGATCTCTAGTAAAAACAGGACTAAGCATAGGACAGGACTAATGCAGGACTAAGCATAATCTGTTCACAGGCATGCTTTTTCTTGGTGCTGTAGGGACTGACCGTTAAGGAAATGTTAACTGGTTCTGACCAGCTTGGCAGATGGAAACGTGTGTCTCTCACAGCATGTCTCTTTGGATCTGGTCTTAATCCAACTCTGCTGATAGGGGTGTTCCAAGTAGTTCCCTGCCATTTGTGACCTGTTTGAGGAAAATCTCTAAATGTCCCTGCTCTCTGATCTAATTAACTTGTCAATAAGAGACCTAGAAGGCTGCACAAACATGACCTTCTGATATTAAGCTAATGGATTTGTAAGTCTATACACAATACTAGTCAAGATTTTAATTTTTTTAAATAAGTCTCTTATGCTCACCAAGCCTGCATTTATTTGATCTAAAGTACAGCCAACAGTAAAATTTTGAAATATTTTTACTATTTAACATAACTGTTTTCTATTTGAATATATTTTAAAATGTAATTTATTCATGTGATTTTAAAGCTGAATTTTTAGCATTATTACTCCAGTCACATGATTCTTCAGAAATCACTCTAATATTATGTTTTTCTGCTCAAAAAATGTATTATTATTATTATGTTAAAAACAGCGGAGTAATTTTTTTTTTCAGGTTTCTTTTTTGAACAGAAAGTTCAGAAGAACAGCATTTACATGAAATAGAAAACTTTTGTAACATTATATCTTTATCATCACTTTTGATCAATTGAAAGCATCCTTGCTAAATAAGTATTATTTTCTATCATTTCATTCCAATAAACAACTAAATAAAAATTATACTGACTCCAAGCTTTTGAATGGTATAGTGTTTAATGTTACAAAAGCTTTTTATTTCAGATAAATGCTGATATTTGGATCTTTCTATTCATCAAAGAATCCTGAAAAAACATATTCAACTGTTTTAAATATTGATAATAATAATGATAAAAATGTTTGGTTTTTTTTAACAGCAAATCAGCATATTAGAATGATTTCTGAAGGATCATGTGACACTGAAGACTGGAGTAATGATGCTGAAAATTAAGCTTTGATCACAGGAATGAATTACATTTTAAAATATATTTAAATAGAAAGCAGTTACAGTAAAATATTTCACAATATTACTGCTTTTTCTGTATTTTGGATCAAATAAATGACATGGTGAGCAGAAGAGACTTCTTTGAAAATTATTACACATCTTACTGTTCAAAAACCTTTAAATGGTGGTATATATAGACAACAGCTTTTTAAATTATAATCAAATTTTACAATATTACTGATTTTACTGCATTCTTTAACAAATAAATACAGCCTTGGTGAGCATAGGAGACTTCTTTCAAAAACATTTGAAAAAAAAAACTGTACCAACTTCAAAAAGAAGAAAACTATGATAATTCATAAACTGCAGAGACAAAAAAGGATTTCTGTAAATAAACATGATATTTATTTAGTTTGGAAAAAAATCTCAGCTCATGCAATTCAGTTTGTAATCATGTAAACAAGATCATTTTGATAGATGCTGAATGTGCACGAAGATCTTAAGACAATAAAATAATAAAATGGAATGTCTTCTACCCAATTTCAGACAACAGAGATGAGTAATTGTCCATGTACTTTCATGAGAGATCCTTTAAAGTTGCTTCAACAGAACATGTACATATTCATCTGATATTAAAGAATAGAAACCAAAAAGATGTGACTGTTTATTGCTTTAGGGATCAACCTGTCAACCTACTACATCAGCAACTCCACTCTCACACACAGACACAAACAAACAATCCCTAGTCACGAATGCTTTTAAAAAAGTACTTTCAGCTTAAGGGTTAAGAGGCCTGAGGAAAGGGCACACTTCAGTGCACTGAGAGTGTTTCATTTACTGCATGTTTCAAGGATCAGAACCAATAGATAAAAGATCCATTTGGTCAGCGGTACTTCTACAGCAGAGCCGATGCTGGTACCTCATTTCTGGTTGACGTTAAAAGGCAGAGTATTGCTACCATTTTTAACAGAGTGGTGACAAAAATACTTTCATCTGTACCAGCCACCAGTCCAACATCTGTATTTCATGGTGTTAGATATTTCAACTAGCCAACCAGTCATGCAGAGCAGCACTTTCTAAAAGGTATCTGCAGAAAAAGCTGAACGTATCTTCCCAATTTCAGCATTTTTCAGGGGGCGGAACAGTGGAATAACACCACCGACACTCTTCGCAGCTTAAATTGCGAAATGGATTTCTTGCCACTCGTACGGTGAAATGGCACTGCTTGTCAAAGCCAGTTTTTTTTTCTAGGGAAGTGTGAATGTTGAACCAAACACGGATACACAAACCCAGTACATTTTCTTTATGATGTCACAATCGATAGACCATAAAAATATATCATGCTGTAGATCTAAGTATACACATATATATTTATATATATATATTTATATAGTATGAGAGCTCCCAGTATTAACACTTGTAAAAATCTTAACAGGCACAATAGTGTTACCCTGGATAGGAATGTTAGAGAAAAACAACAACAAAAAAAGAAATGTTCTCCCTTTTGAAACAAACAAACAGAATACATCATCACTATGGAAACAAGAGTATGCCATACATTTGATAATCATCTAAAGAGGCTAATATAGACAGAATATTGCTGAGATCATAATAGTTTTTTTTAAAAACTAACCCATGTCATAAAAAAAAAAACAAGGAAACAGCATTATCCCCCAACATTTATACAGACTCAGTAGTATTGAATGCATAATCCACTGCACTTCTCAATAAGTGCACAGACTGCATATCCAGCACAGTAGTAAGGTAAGGCCTCAATCATTTTTGTTGGCAAAAAAAAGAGAGAGAAAAACAAACATATACATCTGTCATAATTACACTTTTCTAAACCTAGAAAAACCTCATAATGTGCAAATATTTGAATCTTACAATTTGTGGAGCAAGTCAGTGAGTGTAAAGATGATGTGAACGATATCCGTCCCTCCATCTGGAGGTCACTTTCCACTCGTGACGTGACAGCCGAGCCATCAGTCCAGTTCAGGATGCCAGATTTTATTTCATGTTGATTGTACAAACTTCTTCAGTTTTTCTATCTCCATCTGAAAATAAGCAGATACAATTTTCCTTAACATGGTAAACTTTTGTTTGCACTTTAAACCTGTTTGCTTGATCTGTGCATATCTCGCTCCTGATTAAGACAAGACAACCTAATCAACTGGAGAAAGCAATATTAAGGATAGAGGACTGTAAGAGGCTAGAGGACTGTATTTAGGCTGTAAGCAATGGTTTGAAGAAAAAACATCTTTTGATGGATTTATTACAAACAAACAGCTTTTAGCTTAACAAGAAGTTAGCTGACTGATTGGATTTGTGTGGACTACTTGTAGGGCTGGGCGATATGGACAAAAACATTTAAAATTATAATTTTTTTTTCCATATCAGTCGATACTGATAATTAGCACGATAAATTTCAAGTTTAAAGGCTGATTTTCACTCCAATGTGAAATTCGTAAAAACCAGATGGTTAATTGTGGTTTTAAACTTATTCTTTATTGTCAATACATGACAAACACTTCACATTTTTAAATTTTACACTTTTCCAGTCATTTTTCCTTAACAAAATAAATTAAAAATAATAATAATAACACATTTCTTAGTTCTACATGTTGTAATGAGTAATACGGTTTCAAATCAAGAAACACGTCTGTGTTGCCTCATAATATTATTAATTATAATATACTAATACATTTTTTGTCTCTTAGAAATACACATTTAATAGCTTGATCTATGGTAAATGATGGCAATTTGTAGATTAAAAAGCCTTCTAACTGTATCATTGTGCACATCGTCTCTCCTGTTTGTCAGCGCTGTTTCATCTGGCTATAAACCAAGTAATTTGTGTTCTTTGGTGAATTCAAGTGCTTCACACTGGATCATACAGAACTGTTTAGTGATCATGTTACCGACACTCATCAAACTACGTGGGTTAGAAAGTTTAGAAATACGCCACTTATTGAAGTTAATTTTTTTTAGGTATATAAATATATGTTAAAAGGGACATTGGATGCCCATTTTCCACAAGTTGGTATGATTCTTTAAGGTTTCATGAAATGTCTACAACATACTTTGGTTAAAATTTCTCAATGGTCATGTAAAACAATATCCTTTTACTATCAAAAACAATTCTGATCACAGTGACCAGTGCATGTCTCTTTAAATGGTAATGAGCTACTGCTCACCCCACCCCTCTCTTCCATTTGTTGTGTATTCAGTTGTGTATCACTTTTACATCCAACTACAAAACACCTGCATTGCTTACAAGATGTTGTTGCTACAGCTGCTCATGTTCGGAGAAAATGGCAGACATCATATAACTGGCAGAGGCCAGAAATATGCTAATACGGGAGAATCCGTCAGCAGTTGTAGGCGGAGCCTGAGCAATATGACATCATACTGCTCAGAAAATCAAAATGGAGATGGAAGCTGCGTCTCATTTGGAAGGCTGCACACATCATCTGGGAGGTCTCATTTAAAAAAAGTAACCGTTAAAATTGCAACGTAAAAAAGAAATTATAGTATTTTACACCTCATAAGGATTAACGGTCAATTTTATTATGGTTACTTTTCTTAAATAAAACATCCTTAATGACGTGTGTAGCCTTTAGACGCGACCTCCGGAGGATGCAGTCTTCCAAATGAGACGTAGCTGGAGAGTCCGGAGAGTCTGTCAGCAGTTGTGGGTGGAGCCTGAACAACATGACATCACACTGCTCAGAAAATCAAAACGGCTTGATAATTGAGACTGTTTAGGTTTTTGGGAATTAAAAAAAAGGAGTGAATGGATTTTCAGCATTGTAAGGTGGTTGTGTCCACACACTGCATCCGATGTCCCTTTTAAAATCCTTATATCTATAACATTTTAGATCACCTCAATCACCGCAACTGATGCCGTGGCCTTGTGTGATGCCATATAACTTAATGGCTAGCAGGGGTAGACTTTAGGTATTGTTAGTTTTTATGTTCAGTGAGTGCGAGAAACACTCAGCGGGAGACTCGGAGCCAAGTCAGACCCCTTGTGTTCACCCTGCTGAGTGTGGAAGCAAACCCAAGGCATCCTGCCTGCATTTCACTGTCCTCAGGAACAGCACTCTGACATCCGTTTACATCAAACTAACAAGCTCTGACAAGCCGTAAAGAGAAATTCTGATTTAAAGATCGATTTACCTGCAGGGCCACTCGTTTGAGTCGTTCATCATCTAGCTCTTTTCGGAGTTCACTGAGCTCTCTCCTGCGAAGTTATAAAAGATGTTACAGAACTGCAAATATCAAGGTTTTCTAAGTATTTTATTTACGAGATGTAATTTCAAAAGTGGATAAACAGCTTTTGTGCATTTTATTTTACAGAAATAACTCGCTCCATACAGAATACCAGAAAACAAGCAGCATGAAACAAAACAATCACTTACGACTGTTGCGTCTTCAGTAACTCTACAGACAGCACTAGCTCCTTTATCTGAGCCTTCAGTTCCTCCAGTTCAGATCCTTTGTCCTCTTCCTTGTCAGGTTTTGGTTTGGGCTCAGGGATTATATGGGTTGCAGAAACTGTTTTGGGTGCCGGAGATGGCAAGGGTGATGAGACAGACGTCTGCAAGAAAAACAGAACACAGTGTATCAATAGCACGAAACCGCAAATTCCATGTGTTTAGCAAACAATACAGCTGTTAGGATATGGAAATACCATTAACTTATAAAGTTACATACATATTTCTAGTTCTGTGATGTACAAGAATGACCTTGAACCAATCTCTGAGGTGTTTCCAGCTGAGAGGTTGACGTCATGTTTATAATTACTTAGAAGGAACGTTAATGACGCCATTCAAATGTAATGAAATTAAACATTCCTCAAGCTAAAAATGAGAGATATTAATAAACCACAAAAAAAGGTCACACAAAACTCAGGAGGTGGTCTGGGTTGAATTGTCCAAAGTGTGTTTCAATTTGTTACAATATACACTACTGTTCAATATAAACTACCATTTGTTCTTTCTTTGTATGAAAGAAATTAATACTAATACTAATAATAATTTAGTATACTCCTTCAGCAAGGATGTGCTAAACTGATAAAAAGTGAACTTATATTGACTTATATTGTTAGAAAAGATTTCTATTTTGAATAAATGCTGTTCTTTAACTTCCAAAGAAATATTAAGCACAACTGTTGCCTACATAGATAATTCTAATAATAAATCAGCATATTAGAATGATTTCTGAAGGATCGTGTGACAATGAAGATTAGAGTAATGGTTGATGAAAACCATTTTACATCACAGAAAAAACACTTTTAAAGTATATTCAAATTGAAAACTTATTTCAAATTGCAATAATATTTCAGAATATTGTGTACGTTGACAGTGTACATTTTGATTTGCATGACAATATTTAAAGTGAATAAAGTAATGCATCAATATATTAATTATTACACTGCATAGTTTCCACTAATCATAAAAACATATTACTAATTGTTACTATAAATATTTAGATATAGTTTTAGATATAATATTAATATTAACATATAATTTATATATATATATATATATATATATATATATTTAGAATAATTTATAAAATAAAAAAAAAACAATATTAAGTTAATGTACTTTTTTTGTGAAAAGTAGACTGGAAACCAATCCCAATTAAAATCAACGGTCAAAAGTACTTTTTATAATGTGCATGCAAATACATGGTCTATCTCAACTCTGTGACTCCCTGCAATGTATATTATATTGTTAATACAGTAAACTATATTATTGCCATCTATTTAAATGTTTATTGCTTCACCGATTACAGTTGAAACATTGTAACAACATTTAATATTATATTTAGTGCTGATTATTATATTTGATTAATCAATTTATATATATATAAAATGTAAGTATCCTGCTAATTTAAAGCTTTTATTTTTTATACAAGAAAATTTAATTCATTTTAGTGTATCACTAGTTAAAACACTAAAAAAATTGCTTTCCTGTATGTAATTTGTCACACCCTGCTGAACATGAAAGCTGCTGCTTTAAACAAGATTCATTTGAGCTTCTTTTTTAAGCAGCAATAATAATAAAAAAAAAATCTCATCCAATCAATCTACAACCCCATTATTTCTCATAAAAAAGAAACTGATATTACTTTTTTTTGTCCAAATCAAACACATTTAATCCAAAAACTGCACAACTGTAAAATCAAGTGTGCACAATCAACTCCTTTCTTCTCTTTATTTCTGAAAGAGTGACCTTGTGCTAGTCCAAATATGAAAACCACTTGAAACAGACAGTGTGTTTTCACATAAGCTTGACGTAAAGAACACTACATACTAAAACAAGCCCTCAGTCTGAAGCCTTTTTTAAAAAAAAAAAAAAGAACCAGACATTCAGTCCAGATCATATCAGAGATGCTATTTATCTCACAAACCCTTGAGAACATAATTTCATGGGATGTATTTTTAAGGAGCCACAGCTAATCAGACAGGCATCTTTGGGAACTGAACCTTTTTAGATATCCTTTCAGTTAGCTATTTAACTACTTGATTCAGATACTGCAGAAAGCCACACAAAATTCTTGCGTTAAAGGTATCTACCTTATTTTTCCTGTAAGAGCGGGCGCAGCCATTTGTTAATTTTATGGGCGTGGCTTCGGGTCCCCTCTGCGTGCAGCTATTTTTAGCTGTACAAAACAGCTGCTTTACATTAAAAAAAACTGGTGTGTCTTACCATATTAATGTATTATCTAAATTATAAACACACTGGTTTGTAGTGCAAACAGTTTTATCGTTTACTCCACGTTATTATTCTTCTCGTTGCTTCCCTATAGTGGCTAACGAACCGGAAGTCTCGTCCAAAGGCTTAGTTCCGTGTTGAAAAATAAGGTGGATCATTCACCCAGAAATTTACGTTTTATCATCATCTGCCCTCATGTCATTCTAAACCTGTACATACATCACAGTATCCTTTTTGTGTGAATTGTGTAGTATATATTTAAGGTACCTTAAACGAATTCTGTGTGGAAGGTGTAAAGTCAACTTCATCCAATTTCTCAATTTTCTCAGCTTTCTCACCAGTCTCCTTGCTTGGCTGAAAGAGGTTACAAAGCATGTTATATAAAATCATGGGAAGAGAAAAGCGCAAATAGCGCTGTACTTGACACACATCCCATCTAAGGTGTCAATTTTCTGACCCAGACAAAAACACTGCCTGATAGCTCCATTGCACCACCCTTCACATAAGAACAGCATTTTCTTTCTCAATCAAAATGGATGTTATAAATCTGTTATAAAAGTACCTATTAAAAATAAATGTCAACACTTAGCACCAAAATTAATGAAACAGTTATGGAAGCTGATTGGGTTGATATAGAGAATGTCACCTAATGTTTTCTTATTAATATACTATCATTTTTATAAAATTTTATGTTTTTTTTCCTTCTAGGTAAAAGTATTTAATTACTTTTCTTATAAAATAACATTTTTATCTTCAAGTGGAAGGAAGGCACTTAATGAATGTGCTAAATTAATGTTTTAATAAAATGTTATTTTAATTTAAAAAGTCTTACGTAAAAAAAGAAAAAAAAAAAACAAAGATAATTTTTTTAATGTTATTATCTGTGACTGTTTTAATTGGTCTTTAAGCGTTAAACAGAGATCAGAGCCCAAGGGAACTAAGAATAAGTGTGTCTTATACTCACTGAGTGGCCTCTGTGAGCAGGCAGTCTTTTACCAGGCATCTTTGGGCGCTGCGCGGTAGGGTGGGATAACTTCTCCGAGGTAGAGGAGACGTCGTCAAAACTCATGAGATTAACTACAGGAATAGTTCAAACATAAGAACAGCCTTCAGTCACACAGTCAAATATGACCCATCTCAGCTTAACCATAATTTAGTATATAAGTTATACATGAGCCAAAAAAAATTTGGAGTTACAAGAGCTAATTTAAAAGTCACATGAAGTAATTAAATAAGTTTGTCTACATCAAAACCCAGCAGAGCAGGAAATTACAATTCATGATTGAGTGATGATAGTTATATAAAGTCAGAACTTCACCAAAAGCTTAGAAAACTTTCAGCAATCATCTTGGTATGGCTGTCAGTTTGAGATCTTAAAATCTGCTACTAAAAATCTTGATTTTAATATGCCCACCACTACCTACCTAACAATTTTATCCCATTAGTCACCTTCTGAATGGTATCTCAAAAAACAAGAACCACATGCTCTTGTAAATACTATAAAAAGCTATGTACAAAAAATTTCCATGAAGTGTCAAATGTCTCTTTTCACTTCCTGTATCCGGTAGCGGCAAAACCAAACTTTACGATTTTATTCTTCCAATGGTGTCTAAAAGAATCCAGACCCCTGCAGCAGTGACACGCTCACGACCTTTCGAGATGTTGTGATTATAGCAGCTTTGGTGCTACTTTTGTCAACCTTTCAGACTGAAGCAACATCCCAGTGTTTTTTTTTTTTTACCCACAAATAGAGAATCTACTCAAATGGCATATATTCTTTTTGAGGAAATAGTGTTTTCCATTGTTTCCATTTCATCAATTACCTACACATAATTTTATCTATCTTTATCACAGTATTCATGCATAAAAACTAATTTAATACAAACAGGTAGACCTAACTGAAAATTATCAGAATAAGCTTGAGCTAATTGATTAGTTGCATTAATTTATCTATCAAGCAATTTAAACAAATGTCTGAAATATGCACAAGATTGATAGATTTTCAACAAACAAATACACAAATGTATTGTATGAAATAGCTGACATCTTTTAACAGTCAAAAAGGCATTTCTCGGATTAATATTACTATGAAACTCATTTGGAGTTAAAGGGGTCATCGGATGCTAAGTTCACTTTTACATGTTGTTTGAACATTAATGTGTGTTGGCAGTGTATGCACAAATCTACCCTATAATGATAAAAATCCATGCAGTAGTTTTTAATTAACCTGTAAAAATAATATAATATATAAAAACAATATTCCCTTTTTTAAATCGAGCCATTCTCATTCTGCCGGTTGTTGTGGCGTCACACCGACAGAGGCCGCTCTCACGATAGTTGATTGACATGAGCGTTTTATCTCAGATCAGTTGTAACAGTCCAACCTCCATGTTTTGATGCCGGAACAGGGAAGTTAGACAAGAATTGAGCGATTGAGGTGTTGTGTTGCTGGATGTAATAATGAACACAGTGGTCGTCATTTACTCCAGACAGCTGAGCCGCTGAAGATGCAGTGGGTTACGTTTGTTTGTGAAGGGAATGCGGCTCCCGATCTACATGTATCCGTCTATGTTTGCGCGAATCATTCATGATCCAGCTTCACTTGGATCAGAAGTTTTTTTTTTTATGAATCTTTGCGATCGCCTTTCCTTATAACGTGGTAGTTAGCAAGTTTATTGGCTAAACGCGGCTAAAGTAAACAGGCTCGTCACTCCACAGAGAGAAGAGAGGGGCGGGGCGAGCAGAGCTCATTTGCATTTAAAGGAACACCCCCTTAGAATGAGATGATTTTTGCAGAGCTCATTTTGACAAGGTAAAAAGGGTGTTGTTTTACACTACCATTGAGAATTTTTAACCAAAGTATATTATAGATCTTTCATTAAGAGCCTAAAGAATCATATTAACTTTAAAGAAACCTGCAGAAAACCAATGACTTCTACAGTGATCCTTTAAAAAAAAAAATCCTGAGGCCACTGAACAGAAATAATTGACCAGTCTCTTCCTTTATCCTTCACAGGTAATTTTAACATTTTTAGTCTGCTCAACAGATCAGGACCGCCACCCTCTGTGCAGGAAGAGTAATCCTGCTCCCAGCAAGGGATCCATGGTGCTAATCCACAAACAGAGCTCTGCTACACGCAAACCACAGGAAAAACCATACAGAGTTGAAAAAACTGAGTATACACTCTTAAAAATAAAGGTTCGTTATTGGCATCAATGGTTCTCTGAAGGACCTTGAACATCCATGGAACCTTTGAAATGCAGAAAAGGTTCTTTATAGTCAAAAAATGTTCTTCAAAATGGTTCTTTTAGTAACTGTTCACTGAAAGGCTCTTTGGGGAAACAAAAATGGTTATTCTATGGCATCGCTGCAAAAAACATCCTTTTGAAACCTTTACTTTTAAGAGTGTACATGCACCAAAACCATTTCAAACACTGACATTATGGCCTCTATGCTGGTGGTTCTCAACTGGTGGGTTGCAGCTCAGAGTTAAAATAGCAAAATAACTGCAACCCTTTCTTACATGTTTTGTTGTTGCATGTGTAAGTAGTGTGATCAGGGCGTATTTGTTTTTTTGCTAAACAATTCTAAACTACTTCGTTATGGTTTTGTTGCCACATGATGGTCAAATCAAATTAAAATCAGCTAAGAACAACTCACCCGTTTCTGAATTCTTCTCTCCGCTGTCCACAACGTTTTTTGGCTTAATGGGTACAGGTTCGCTCTCTGGTTTTGTTCGTATAATGGGAATTTCTCCATTTTGCCTGTGGGATTTATCAAGAAAGGTTAATGAAGAAAACAATTGCCTGCAACGTCCACTGTCACACTCTAAATGCAAAAGCTGCTTTAGACAGTAATAAGAATACTAATAAGAAACCTATCTTTCATTAAAAATGAAAGGTATCACATATTCTGTATATCTTGCAGAAAAAAAAAAAGTTGTATTTATCTAATAAGGCATTGCAACAAGCTGAGTGTAACATAAAAAAGCAATACATTGATACACTAGGAAGCACTGACTGTCAAATATAAATGTATGCATACATTTAAAATACATTTATAAATATAATTAATAATAATGAATTATAAATACAATAAATTATTAATGATACTATATCTGATTTAATAATACTATAATAAAATATGTAAATTTATAAACATGATCATTCAAACATTTACATACACTTGATTCTTAATACTGTGGTGTTACTCAAATGATCCGCAGCTGTTTTTTTTTTTTTTGGTTGGTTGTTTAGTGATAGTTGTTCATGAGTCCCTTGTTTGTCCTGAACGGTTAAACTGCACACTGTTCTTCAGAAAAACCCTCAGTTGTTCCACACTGAGAACAACTGAGGGACTCATATGCAACTATGACAGATGGTTCAAATGTTCACTGATGCATAAGGAGGAAACATGATGCATTAAGAGCCAGGATAAATTTATTTTAATTTGCATTAAGAGCCAGGGGGTGAAAACTTTTGAACAGAAGGAAGATGTGAACTTTTTTCTTACTTTGACTAAATATCAATTTTTTTTTCATTTAGTACTGGCCTTCAGAAGCTACAGAAGAAAAAAAATTAAATTTACCCTGATCTTCAAATTCAAAAAGTTTTCACCCCCTCAACAGTGAGCATTTGAAACTTCTGTAATAGTTGCATACGAGTTCCTCAGTTGTCCTCATTGTGAAAAGATGGATCTCAAAATCATACAGTCATTGTTGGAAAGGGTTCAAATACACAAAAATGCTGAAAACAAACAAACAAAGAATTTGTGGGACCTGAAGGATTTTTCTGAAAAACATCGGACAGTTGAACTGTTCAGGACAAACAAGAAACTCATGAACATCTATCACTAAAAAACACAACTGTGGATCATACAGGTAATAACACAGTATTAAGAATCAAGCACATGTAAACTTTTGAACAGGGTAACTTTTATAAATTCAACTATTATTTTCTCTTGTGGACTAAACATCTTTTAGGTGAAATATCTTGTTCAGGTCAGTACTAAAAAAAAAATAATATGCATTTTGTGTGATCCTTCTTATTTCGGTAAAATAATTAACATTTTGCAGATTCTGCAAGGTGTATGTAAACTTTTGACCTCAGCTGTATATTGGTAATCGTTATTGTATTAACTAACATGAATAAACACCAAACAATACATTTTTTGCAGTATTAATTACTCTGTTAATGTTAGTTAATGAAAATATTTTATTATTAGTCATTTATTATTAAAATCATTTATTATTAGTTTATGTTAATTCACAGTGCATTAACTAATGTTAACTTTTGATTTTAATAATGCATTAGTAAATGTTGAAATTGCCATGAACCAAGATTAATAAATGCTTCAGTATTGTTAATTCTTAGTTCATGAATACTATGAATATGAAATACTGAATTTAACACCAAATATTTAAGTGTGCTATTTATTGTGCTTTAAAATCTAAAAATGTATTAAGATAAAGCTTTTGACACATACACTTGCTTGGGGGCTGGTGATGGAGCGAGAGGCAAGTCAGGTCGTTTCGGGTGGATGGAAGGACGCAGCAGTCCCTTGTTTGGAGGCACAGGTTTTTTTGGGGGCACGATGGGGCCAGCAGGTTTGGCGGGTTTCTCAGGCAAGGGCTTGACAACTTCAAATAAACAAAGGACACAAATATATATGTTATAAGATAAAAATGTCTACCCAGACAAAGCACAACACACAACTTCCTGCCAACATTGTCACTGATTATAGAAATTCATATAACTATCAATGATTTGAAACATGCTAATCATCTCTCTATAGATTCCAATCTCAGAAATCAGTTGAAAGTCAAGTGAATGGAAGAAGTAATGCATAATTAAATAACTGGTTTAAATGACATCAGAAACTTTCACAAACGTACACAATGGCGTCAAAGTAGGTCAGGAAAGATTTTGGCAGGATGTTTGAACCACATCCATCTCCTTCTATCTTCCTAATTCAATCTTTTAGGTCACATAAATCACTCTTTTTGACATTCACATCACAAGTCCTGTGTTCGCTTTGTGACAATTGCTCTAAATAAGAGAGGCTTCTATTTGAAAAACATGAAGTCCTGCTTTTATACACCACAGAGATGATCAGATATACGTTCCGGTAGAGATACATTCATATGAGAAAATAATTGGCAGGAAGTCTTTGATGCAAACACAATAGCAGATACTGAGAGACACTGTTGGTCAGAGTGCATGACATTTTTCCTACAAAGCACAACATTATATAAATCACTTCATTAACATTCAGAGTACACACACCAGATGATCTAATGACCATCATTTGCACTTAGCTATATTAACAAAACCAGTCATAAGTAGCATGGGTATATTTGTAGCAACAGCCAAAAATTCATAATATGGGTTAAAATGATCGATTTTTCTTTTATGCCAAAAATCATTAGGATATTAAGTTAAGATCATGTTCCATGAAGATACTTTGTAAATTTCCTACTGTAAACGTATCAAAATTTAATTTTTGATTAGTAATATGCATTGCTAAGAACTTCATTTGGACAACTTTAAGGCGATTTAAAACTCAATATTTTGATTTTTTTTAATAAAGCTTATTTATTCAGCTTTCGGATTACGCATAAATCTCTTATGACTTGTTTTGTGGTCCAGGGTCGTAAATACAGCTTTGTATTGATACACACTTCCTGCCTCAATTTAATTCCAATTCATAAATTCTTGATTTTACAAAATTAATTTTCAGTACCTGAGTATATTTCAAGTGCATTTTGCTTATATACGTAAGAAACAATATAAAAATATTAATTTTGAAAATTGACAACAGGGCCCAGACTATGCAGATCAACTGCTATTTAAAACTGTCAAGACTATCTGAAGTAAAAGTTAAATGGCATTTTGTGTGTACAACCTTTATTATAAAACTGTGTAACATTATTACAGTGCCGTTTAAAGGTTTATGTCAGTAAGATTTTTAACGTTTTTTTGAAAGAAGTCTCTTATTCTCACCAAGACTGGATATGTTTGCTTAAAAATACAGTGGAAACTGTAATATTTTGAAATATAATCACAATTTAAAATCGCTGTTTTCTATTTTAATAATTTTAAAATATAATATTTATTTCTGTGATGGTAAATTTTAGCAGTCATTACTTCTGTCTTAAGTGTCACATCATCCTTTAGAAATCATTGTAATAAATCAATTTGGTGTTTTTATTATTATTATTATTATTATTATTATCATCAATGTTGAAAACGATTTTTTTTGTGCAAGCTATGACACATTTTTAAAGATTTTCTAAAAAATCTTTTAGCTTTTCTTTGATTTTTTTTTTTTAACATTATAAATGTCTTTATGGTCACTTGAGGTCAATTAAATACATTCTTGCTAACTACTGAATAAATAAAAAAAATAAATTATTCATTTAAAAAAAAACAAAAAAACATACTGACCCAAAATTTTGGTACGGTAGTGTTTAAAATGATAATAATAATACAAACTTCTAACAGAAACACATTTTTTAAAATATAATCCAATTAGTTAATGTATAATTAATCAATTATTAAAATTATCAAAGCTGTCTGCATTGTGAGGTTCTAGCTGTGCTCAAAGCTTATGGCTTCAGCAATCCAGTTGCATTGTGACGCAGTGCTTATCTGTTGTGAAGCTTGGGTGTAAAAGTGAAATGACAGCATTACAACAGTTCCTGATTGAAACCATGTGTAAATAAGCAAGAAAGATTTTCCTTTAAAAAGTCTCTTAAAAAGCGCTTAGCGAGTGAATTAATAATAAAAAAAAAGATGGTAAACCTGGACCCTGTCTTAATTAGTCATTTCAGATATTAACAGATATTAGTCATTTCATTTCAACCGATGAAGAGCTACATTTGTACACAGCACTTTCTTCTTTTTCATTCTTCAAGACATTGCGTTTCACCACAGTCAGCAAGTAGAGTTTGTGGTATAATAACAACTGGGCAGAGAACCCTCTCTTACCTTTATCTTCAGGTCGTGACTGCGGTTGCTTCTTGTCCACACTGGGGGCCTCTGGTTTCAAGACTGAGAAACGAAGCATATTGACTGAGTAAATCTGTTTTTTTTTTAGGTAGTACACTAAAGATAGCGTAGCTCTAGACACAGCAGATAAAAGAACAATGTGACTTCTTTGATAGACGCTTGAAGAGAATAGGAAACATACAGTCAATGACTTGCATTTCCTGTGTGGGTTGGAGAGACAGACCAAATCTTTGCAACCCTCTATGCAAGCCGTCTTTAAAGCAGTTGGGATGATATGGTGCCCTTTGATGCGTAACAACATCCGCTTTTTTGTTTGCATGTTTTGCAGACAAAAGCTGTGAAGGACTGACAACTGTTTCAGCTGCACTATCTGACTTCACATCTGCATTGCCAGATCACATGATTTTGTCCCTGCCACTCTAAACTAATCAGTCTTAACTTTAACATCTGATGTGTTTTGGTCAACTGGACTGCTATCCAATTTACTATGTACTAATTATTACTCCATTTGAACATGAACATGTTTTAATATCTTACAGACCTTAATATTTTAGTTCATGAATCACATTAAATGTAAATGTGATAAAATAAAGTTACATAGCTGGTTAATAAAGACTGTGGTTTTCCAGCAATCGTTTTTATGAATATATAGCTGCGATGGAGCAATATTATAGCTGTATAAATAAAATAAAATAAAATAAAATAAAACAGTTAAATTAAATCAAATTCAATTAATATAATTTATTGTTTAATAATGCAATTAAATGATGCAAGTTTATTAAATATGAAATAAATAAACATAAAATAAAAATTTTAACTTAAAATTAAATCATGCAGTTAAATGACACAATTCTATTAAATATTAAATAAAATAAAATATAAAAAACAAAATAAACATTTAATTAAAAAGTTTTTAAATTAAATTTAATTAAATCATTTTTAAATAAAATATGCAATTGTATTAAATATCAAATAAATAAAAATAAACAAAAATTTCATTAAACAGTTAAAATGAGAAAAAAAATTATAATTTAATTTCTTTTTAAATAATGCAATTAAATGATGCTTTATTAAAGATTAAATAATAACAAATATAAAAATAAAAATGTAATTAAAGTTAAAATGAAATGAAATCAAATTATTTTAATTTCTTTTTAAATAATGCAATTAAATGATGCAATTTTATTTAAGATTACATAAATAAAAAATAAATTGAATTAAAAAGTTCAAATGAAATCAAATGAAAGTACTGTATATTGTTTTTAAATAATGCAATTAAATGACGTAATTCTATTAAATATTTAAAAAAAATTCAACAAATGAAGTGAAATCAAATTATTGTAAAAAATATATTTTTTAAATAATGCAATTGTATTAAAGATTAAATAAATAAAAATAAATATAAACAAAAATTTAATTAAACATTTTAAATTAAATCAAAATAAAATATTGTGACTTCTTTTTAAATGCTGCAATTAAATGAGGCAATTTTATTAAATATTAAATAAACAAAAAATATTAAAAAGTTAAAATAAAATAAAATATAATTATTGTAATTTATTTTTAAATAATGCAATTAAATGATGCAGTTTTATTAAATATTAAATAAAAAATAAACAAAATAAAAATGTATTTGAAAAAAAAAAAAAAAAAAAATTAAATATTAACATATATCATTCTGGAAAATATAACATTAAAAAACAATTATGGGGTCAATGAAAATAAAGTCAAAGTAAATAAATTCCTCCTAAAACAAAAGCGACTACAAATAAGTGAAAATCTATCCTCGCTGCAGGTTGAGCTAAAAATAAATCAAGAACTAAGCAAGAGGTGTGCAAATGATTTTCAATGCGCTGTCATGAACGTGTGGGTACACATGGTCTCTGTGTTCAATGTAATAATTGAATACGCCAAATTAGCTGGCATCACCTCTAATCTTCTCAGCATACACCAGCATGCTTCTCTGAAAACCACAGGGGAAACAGCTCAAATCAATATGCATCAGTTATTATCTACTCGCATACTGACGCAGACATATTGGTATGTTACCTTTGAGTACCACTAGCAAGGGCCATCAAATCATGTCAGGTGCCTGTAGCTACTAATCAAACATGTTTTGAATTTCAAAGGTGGCTGGCAGGCAAAAACAAGCGAAAGATGTTTGATGACAATGAGCTTTAAAGGCACAGTTCACTCAAATATGGAAACTGTGTCATTGTTGGTAACCAAACAATTCCCAGTCACCACTGACTTCCATAGTTCGGGGACCAGCAATTGTCTCTTGCGTTCAACGGAAGAAAACAAGGTTTGGAACAACTTGACGGTGAATAAATGATGACAATTTTCCTTTTTTGGGTGAACTGTTCCTTTAAATCGATCACAGGGCTTTTGCGGCTCTTATCAAATATGACTGCGAGAGAGTCGTTGAGCATAAACTCAGCAACCAGAACACGTATGCTGACACTTCAAGCGCTTTTATACCTCAGTGGTCTCACAGCAGCTTAAATTGAAAAGAGAAGAGTAATGTAATCAAATTCATGCAGTCAGTGAGTTGTTAAGTAGCATGTTAAAGATGTGATATACCTGGGGTTTTGGATGGTGGTGGGGGCTTCTTTGGCTTCTGTGGAGAAACAACAACAAAAAAAACAAATCTGTGATTTAAAATCTAACTTAAACCTGGAAATAAATAACTTAGGTCTGGTAAAATTGGAAACAAATGATATATTGACAAAGTAAAAAACCGTTAACAATGTGCATTATTTTAGTGCTGTCAAACGATTAATAGCATCCAAAATAAGTTTTTGTTTACATAATATGTGTGTGTGTATTGTGTATATTTAATATGTATATATAAATGCACACACATGCATGGATATATTTAAGAAAAATATGCTATGTTTATATATTAAATATATTTATATATAATATTAATGATATGAATACAAATATTTACATGCAAATATGTAAATATTTTCAAAATATATACTGTATGTGTGTGCATTTATATATCCATAATAAATATACACAGTACACACACATACATTATGTAAATAAAACCTTTTATTTTGGCTGCGATTAATCGCGATTAATCATTTGACAGCACTAGGTAAACTAAGCAAATTGTAAGGGTCAATTTTTGAAATTGAGATTTATATATATATATATATATATATGTGACCCTGGACCACAAAACCAGTCTTAAGTTGCTGGGATATATTTGTAGCAATAGCCAAAAATACATTGTATGGGTCAAAATTATTGATTTTTATTTTATGCCAAAAATCATTAGGAAATTAAGTAAAGATCATGTTCCATTAAGATATTTTGTAAATTTCCTACTTTAAATATACACACACACGTAATTTTTGATTAGTAATATGCATTGCTAAGAACTTCATTTGGATAACTTTAAAGGTGATTTTATGAATATTTAGATTTTTTTGCACCCTCAGATTCCATATATTCAAAGAGTTGTATCACGGCCAAATATTGTCCTATCCTAACAAACATACATCAATTTCAGCTTTCAGATGGTATGACTGATGACTGATTTTGTGGTCCAGGGTCACATATTTTCTGAAAACTGAATAAATAAGCTTTCTATTGATGTATGGTTGTTAGGATAGGGCAATATTTGGCTGAGATACAACTATTTAAAATCTCAAATGTGAGGGTGCAAAAAAAAAAAAAAAACAAAAAATATTCAGAAAATCGCCTTTAAAGTTGTTAAAATGCAGTTCTTAGCTATGCACATTATTAATCAAAAATAAAGTTTTGATATATTTACGGTAGTAAATGTACAAAATATCCTCATGGAACATGATCTTTACTTAATATCCGAATGATTTTTGGCATAACAGAAAAATCGATAATTTTGACCCATACAATGTATGTATGGTTATTGCTACAAATAAGAATACAAATAACATGAACCTTTTTCTCAAATTGCTATGCTGAATATACTTTGTAAATGCCAAAAATGCATTAATTCAGGAAAAAAAGCCAAGAAGGAGGATCTTCAACTTTGCAATTCAGGTTCCCATAACCGCTAGAGGCTGAATAACGAAATTTCTGATAAGCTCAGCAAATCAAAATTTGTAGAAACTGAAACAAATGAAATTGCTGAAGCTGGAAATCCCCCAGCCTGCCTTTTGATGGCTCTGGAAGATTTGATGACTCTTGCAACATATCAACATATCAATGAATGGGCTGCAGTGATAAATAGCAGAATAAATCACCTTACTTAACACATACAATCACAGCAGGAGAGAGAGTTTAAACATTTGCAAATTACATAGATATGCATCATTTATTATGAGGACACCATGTACATGCATGACTTCTTTCATGTAGCACGTGGGTCTTTCATGTACATAATTTTAGCATTCATTCACTTATGCATGACAATTTATGCAAGACCAATTCTGCATGCTGATTAAGATGACCGTGTAAGGGTTCTGCCACACTTTAAGAACAAAAAGCGAATTTATTATTTAAACCCCTAATCAACATACCATCCTAAGGCATTTAAAAAATAAATTAATAAAAAAAAAAAAAAACATAATTTAATTAATGAGTACTGGCCATTTTCCACAAATATCCAGGCAAAATGTTCAAGCGGGTGCCTAAATTTAAACTAAAATAACTACACACTACAACACAAGTGCATGTGTCCAAAATAGGGCTGTCATTAATGATTATCTGTCAATTATTCTTACAATTAATCAAGTAATTATTATTCATTTTTTGTAGTAATAAAAATGAACCTAAGCCTAAATGAACAATAGCCTTTAAAATGACTTAAAATGCATATATAATAGCAATGAGGCAAGTAATCATACTGAATTAATTTTAACAAAACAATTTTGAACAAAACTGTTAAATAATGTAAACAATAGAGCTGATGTACGTTACGCATTACAACAAATGCCTGCAGAGGGCGCCAACGACCTGACGATTGTTTTACACTTCACTGCACAATCTAATCCGTGTTTAATATCGACTCAGCAACATTTAATTCAAATGTCCACTTAATCTTTAATATTTGGCCATTTCTTTATGATAGAAAAGCTACAGTCACTGTCATTTCTTGAATGTGGACATCAAAACGTCTAAACACAGACTGAGGCTTTACACTTTTATTTTGAAATCACGGTGAACAGCTGGCATATTGAGAAATATAATGGTGTATTCTCCTGTATTTGCTTAGGTTTGTAAATTATTTACCTCAAAAATCTGATGAAATAATGCACTTTGCATTCCCAGATTAACGTTATAATAAGCCCAAACTCACAGCAATATGCAGAGATGAGTTTAAGAAGCTCCACACATGTAAATGGTAACAGTTTGTGGAGCCGTTCTGAGATGCACGGACGTAACCTACACGCATGTAAATAATTAAAGCACATATATTAAACCTCCATGGCATATATTTATTTAATTGAATAGTAACGTGTGTGAATTCTTAATAGCATTATGCTTTATTATGATTTTTGAATGGTTTAATATGTGGAAGGCGCCACTTCCGGTCTTCTGCCGATTACTCAACACGGGCAAAATGCAATGGAGGATTTTTTTTAAAATCAAATACTCGAATATAATCGAGGAATCGTTGCAGCTGTAGTTCAAAACAAGGATTTTAAAGGAAAAATGCAGGAGGATTACGATATAAACTGCTGGAACGCCACTCTCTCGTGAACGTGCATACTACAGTTAGCCAAAGCTAGAGATTACAGTTTATAAAGTTTTAAATATGGATATATTTAATGCACAAACGCATTGTTTTGCTTCAGAAGTCCTTTATTAAGCCCCAGGAGCTGTGTGGAGTACTTTTTATGATGGATGGATGCACTTTATTGGATTTCAAAATCTCAACAGCCATTCACTTTCATTATAAAGTGTGGAAGAGCCAGGACATTTTTTATTATAACTCTGATTGTGCTCATCTGAAAGAAGAAAGTCATATACACCTAGAATAAGTAAATCATGGGGAAATGTTCATTTTTAGCTGACCTATCCCTTTAAGTACATAAACGGGGTCAATTTTGATTTCATGCTGACATTATATTTAAAGTTTTAGTTCACAAGTCAGGGTATATACAGAACTTCTTGAGTTGAATTTAATACCTTTTACTACCTTTTTTAATACCTTCAAAAAAATTTTTAATACCAGCGCGACTTAGAGCTGTAACTGTAGTGGCGTAAATGAAATATCTTTCCAAATGGAATAACATACTGCATCACAATGTGACAAGGTCATTATAACTTAACATCAACACTGGACTCAAAAACTGCCCACAGATATAAGAATAGAAATAAAGACAGAAGAGGAAGGAGACATCTTCTTCATAGATCATTAGTCAGTAAGTCTGATGTGTGAGCAATCTAAAAAAGAGGTGGCGGTGCAGTAAGCACAGGTGTTATTAAAATAAATCAAGCTGATACATTTAAGTAAAGCAGAGGGATTAATCAAGATGTCACAATGGGCCTTTGTCCATAGTTTTAATCAATGTCAAAAAGTAACAATTGCATTAGAGCTGAAGATCTTTGCCCCGAACCCAACGGGTTCGGTCGGGCTCAGGCTTAATTTATATAATTGTACACGGGCTCGGGCTTGCGCGGTAAATGAGCGGTCATGTGATGCGTTTCGATTAGCGCGAGAAAGATGCGAAAATTGATGTTGAGGAGGTGAAACGGAGGCATGCCTCTGGTGATTACGTTTTGGCAAAATTTGCCAGATCAGTACTGTGCATCCCGGCCTGTCACAGCAGCAGTGAAAGGGTGTTCAGCGCTGCTGGACGCACCATCAGTGAGCGCAGGACCACACTGAAACTACAGTGGATTCAATCATTTTCCTCCACAAAAATATGTACCCTAATCTTGGTGAGTAAGGGTTTTTCAATTATAACAAAATATTAATTGAGTCTTAAATGCATAATGTAGACAGAGTATATAGGCTAATGTTGGCATTATTACAAATTATTACTGAAATTATTACATTTCAGCTGCTATTCACTCTCGCGTTGAGGCGGGATTGTGGAGAAAAGTAGCGAAGCAAATCCCGCGGAGCCTTTATCTTAATTTAGTTACTGCCAAAACCCCATCTTAATTTAGAACTTATCTTAATTTAATATAAGAAAGTCTTTTTTATTGGCGCGTTGGCTAAGTGTATGCCTATTTAGGCCCCGATCACACCGAACGCGTTTTTTAGTTCTAAAAACGCGAGGCGCACCGCACTGCCTTTTTCTGGTGACTTTTAAAAAAAAGAGCAGTGCGTTGCGGTTTTATATGTTGCTAGGCAACCATCAAATAAGCCGTCCTGTCAATCTAATCAAAGGATTATAGCGCAAGCGCTATAAAATCTTTGGTTTTTAGCTGTTAAGTAAACTGTCATATCAGCAAAAAACTTAAAACATACAGCTCCGGGTAACCCGCGATAGACACCAAAAGTTTCTCCTCCATCACTGGAGTCTCCGACTTTTTAAGCGTCGGTAAAACTTTTGTCACCACAAGAGAAGGCCCGCCTCTCCATTCATTCGATTGGACAATGGAAAAAACCGCGATGACGTCGGGCGCTTTTCCGCGCAGAGTTGCTTTTTTTTCAACTTCAGGCGCTCAGAGCGCTCCGGCAAAAACGCGAGGCGCAGCAGGCGGTTAAAACGCGAGGCGCCCGGGGCGCATAAACAGCGCGCATAACGCTCACTGACCATAGAAAACAATTCAAAAAAGGCGCTTCTCGCTGCAAAAACGCGTTCGGTGTGATCGCGGCTAGAGTGCTAAGATGTTACGATGTTCCAGAGGACTTATTTTATTTCTTTGTTCCAAGTTCCAAGTGGCTTATAGCCTACGTTAGTCATTAATAAATTATATTAAAACATGTGTGATTGACTCATTCTTGACAAAAGGCAAAAGAGCGGTGTGCTTGCGCACATTTGAATAATGTTGGGCTGTAAACGGGTTCGGGCTTTTAAAAAGCTGTCAATCAAAATATACTTGTCGGGCCTAACTTTTAAGGCCGATTACAGCTCTAGTTGCTAGGTCTAAACCATAGGTTTAAACACCACAGCACCTCAGCTCGCAATGTCTGTCACGCACCTGTTGACGATGCTGCTAGGACTACTGCTGGCAGTGGTTTGCATCGGGAGAGCAGTCGATGTTGAGGTCGTTGATGCAGCCGTAGCGCAGAACATTGATATGGGAAGATGCTCGCTACGTCCGCGCATCCTAGCTTGGTGGCTATTTGATTCCATATGCGATTTGACGCCATTCACCCCCACCCAGGTTACATTAATTTAATTACGGAACGGAAGCGAGCTCGCTTACATGTTTGGCAGCGAACTAGCCGGGCACCCAGTTTGTTTCAGCGGCGCCGGCGCGCGCGCGAACGAACACCACCTCACATGATATCGCTCAGGTCCTACTCTCAACATATACATTAATCCACGCAAATTTTAGAAGAAAGGCCTGCACTTAACACAAATTTAAATTTATCTAAAAAAAATGGGCTCGAAAATTTAATACCTCGTCAAACGACGTTTATTACTTTTTAATACTTTTTAATGCCCTTAATTTTGGCTAATTTCATTTACTACCTTTTACTACCTTTTACAACCCCGCGGACACCCTGCAAGTTCAGTTTTTCCATATGCCACTTTTTTCTGGATTCAAATTTGAGCAGGTTTATGAATATCATCATGGGGAAAAGAAAATCTGCTGTTTTATAAGAATAAAGAAAGAGACACCAGCAGCCACTATGTAGCCATATTTTCTTAGACAACCTGTCAATAAAAGTTTGTACTAGGGATGGGCAATGTTTCTTTGTCAGTATAGTTTTCTGGCTATTCCAAATATGGCTGGAGGGAAAGAAATGGCCACTCCAACTATTCATGAAAAAAGTGAACAAGACGTTTAAAAAAAGCCAATAATTTGGAACTACAGCTTTTTAAAGTCCTGTTCCCCTCACTGTTGGTTAACATATTTATGTTTAACTGAAAATAAGGAAGTCTCATGGTTCAGGAGGAAAAACAAATAGCACTTTTAAATATATTAAAAAATATTTTAACTGAAAAATGTTTTTATACTTTATATTTATATACATTATTTTATGTTTATTAAATGTATTGGAAAAAAGAAAAGAAAAAAAAAAACAGGCAAGTAGCAGAATTCCTTCAGTGCTCAACCTGTGCTAAAAATAGTGAAGCAGAAATTTCTATAATGGTACTTTGTAAATGAAAACCTAGATGCAGCATAAATGTGTACATGCAGCTGTTTACTACAGGAATTACACTGAATAGCCACACAGTTTGGTTAAATTACTGTCACAGACAGTTCAAGCAACCTCAACGGTTCACGATTTAGAAGAAATTAGACTGAGACCGTCTCAAACCAACCCTATCTATGAAGAAATCTGTTTGGGGCCAGAGAGAGCCAAAACAATTTCCTCTCCCTCAACATCAGAGACATACCTGAAAATCAAGGGCCAAGGGGTTAATATTCAATCACTTGTGACATACACAGAAAAACAGACAAACAGCAGACTAGATCTTTTTGTTCAAATGTAAAAAAAAAATCTTCTGTTTACCACTGAAGCTGATGCGTTTAAACACTGCAATATATATTTACATATTAGGTTATACAGATAACTGCTACTGTCATAAAATAACAAATATACTAATCACATATAAATGCATTACAAATAGTAATAGATTAAAATGCCCAACATTGTGGTACTACCACATCTTGGGTATTGTTTATTCAAATGCACTATAATTGCAGTCAACCACATGCCTTCCTGTAAATGCCCTCTGTCCCTTTCATTCCTAATGCTGAGATCAATGTCTCATCATCTGACAGAATGCTTATAGGATAAAGGACTGATCATAGGCTCCTTGGAGTCAGTTCGAGGAATGAACACTTTCACATTTTCATGAACTGCTCGCTGACCTCCACAAGCCATCACATGAGCTTCAGCTCATCACATTCTCACTGCAGCAGCACAAAGACAATCATTCACCAATCAGGTTGAGAATAAAAAGATTTAAAAAAAAAGAAAAAAGAAAAACACTTATGCCGGGAGCATATTAGCCCATGACCTCATTCAGTGGAGGGGTATGAGGCTTTACAGAATTTCTCTGGAAAATGGATGTGGCAGAGCACAACTTTTGCCCACACATACCCTCTGTTTGTTCTGCTAGCTGGTGCTTTGAACAAATATTCTGCTTCTCACAATAAAAAGGATCTGTTGTTCCACAGTTTGCCAAAATGTGGTTAAACACACCCTCAGGGTAAACTTGAAAACCCCAAAGCTAAAATGAAGCTGTGTTTGTGAAATATACGGTGATGACACGGGCCTGTTATTGATTTAAACACTTCTTTCAAACTCAGATCCTCAAGAGTAAAATGCAAAAAGTCAAATCTTAACTTGATATTGTCTGTCCCTTGATATTGTCTGTCCTGACCTCAAAACTAGTCATTTTGATTTTTCATTTAATATGAAGTGTACTCCAGTAATTAATTTTCTGACAAGAGGATAAGCATTGCCTACCTCCTCTGGTTCCGGTTTAGAAGATGGTTTAATGGAGCCTTTGGATGTGAGTGTCTGTATAGAGGAAAAAAAAAAAAGAACTTTTGATTAGAGATTTTTTTTTAAAAAGACTTCGCTTGTTATAACTATGAATTAGTTTTGAGAATAATAGCTTTGCAGAGTAAAGTAAATGTTTACGATTTCCGAAAGTAGATTTGATTGTGTGGCTCAATTTCCTTTTCAGAAAATGACGGCTCCCACGGTAAACATCAAGAGCTGCATAAATGTAAATTTACCTCTTTGTCTGTCTCAGCAAGCAGAGTTACAAAGTTGTCTGGGAAAACTCCCTCTCTGCCGCTGACCTCTCCTCTCCACCAGCCTGGCTCTCCTGTGTCCTAAAACATCAAAACCATCAACCACTCCGAACAGAAACTGCTCATTTCATAAAATATACAATACACCTCAAAAGCTTAAATACACATCATTATGAATGGGAAATGCAGACATATCCCTTGCCACTAGATGGTGCTCATGTATAAAACATTTTCAACTTTGATCTGCTTCCTGCTCAAGGTTTTTGACAAACATTACTTGACTGTGGGGAAAACGATGTCGACGTGTCTTAAATGAAGCAAGCACATCCTTAGATTGCTAACAGAACAAAAGCCATTGGTATAAATACAACAGCTACAGTTTCATAAATTTAAACTATACAAAAAGAGTACAAAAACTCCTATTATTTCTGATTACTGTAAAAATGTAATATCAGAATTGCCATCTGAGAGCTCTACCCACAATTTCATGACAGCTCATACAGGTTTTTGTAAACAAAGACTATTTTCATCTTAGGTGTTTTTTCCCCCTTAAACCATTAATAAGTGATTTAATCTATGCATCAGATGTTAACACTTTTTATATAATTACGCTGTATAATAGATAATTCTAATATGCACTATTGACTCTACCTCTCAGGCATAATTTGCAGAAATGTGGACTAACTGCCTAAGCTTGTTTGCGTCAGGTAGTGTTTTCACACACCAGACTAAACTACAGTGCAGGATATAGACTAGTTGGCCTAAATGAAAAGGGTAGAAGTGATTAGCTCACAGGCTCACACGCTCACACATTTAAATGCCAAAACTGGTTTGCATTGCTCTCTGATGGCTAAACAAAGCTCAAAGTATTACTCCTATTTAATTTACCAATCAGGTGAGTAGTTGACACATTAAGCACTGACATTAAGCAGTGTCATGCAGTGTGACATTATGTATTACATTTACATTACAAGAAATGAAACCACTTTTGAATTATTTTTGTACAACTATTGGATGTGACCCTGGACCATGAAACCAGTCATAAGTAACATCGGTATATTTGTAGCAACAGCCAATAATACACTGTATGGGTCAAAATGATGCCAAAAAATCATTAGGACATCAAGATCATGATTCATAGATATCAAGATCATGATTCAAGATATTCTGTAAATTTCCTACCACAAATATATTAAAACTTAATTTCTGATTAGTAATATGCATTCCTAAGGACTTCATTTAGACAACTTTAAAGGCAATTTTCTCAAATTTTTTTTTTTTTGCACCCTCAAATTCCAGATTTTTTAAAATAGTTGTATCTCAGCCAAATATTGTCCTTTCCTAACAATACAAATCACCATACATTAATGGAATTAATCTCAGTTTCAAAAAATTGACCCTTATGACTGGTTTTGTGGTCCAGGGTCACATATACGCAGTGTTATGACTGAATTTTCACAAAGAACTAGAAATGAGAACTGCAAAAAAATCTAAAAGGTGATTAAAACACGAAGCTGATTAACCTGCTGATATTTGGCTATTTAGAAATTATTAACATTAACTGATAACAGTGCCCACTTGGCTGATTAACAAAAGTGATTATTTCGCTTAGTATTACTTTCAAAATTTACCAAGTATGGAAGCCTGCTTCCACCACTGAATAAAAAAAAATAAAAGGTCATTGCAGGTCACTTTGTATCTCACAATTCTGTTTTTCTTCCTCGCAATTGAAAGATTACATCTCACAGTAATACAAATTCACAATAGCAAGTCTGACATTTTCTCAGAATTGTGTGATATAAATTCACCGGATGAAAGGATTGCTGGGTAAATTATAACAGGTTACATATATGCAAATTCAGTGAGCAGATGCTGAATTTAGGTTTTTTTTTAAAATCCGAAACAGAGTAAGAAATCTATAAGTATTTAGTAAATCCTCTGACCATCATACAACATCAACGTGCAATTGCAAGAAACGAAGTCAGTTCTCAATCTGACTTTTTCTCACAAATGTGAGATAGTATCTTGCAGTTCTAACTTTTTTTAATCAGAACTGTGAGGTATAAACCCGCAACTGCGAGTTAAGTCCACTTCTGAGGGGAAAAAAAGATTATTTCAGAATTGCAAGTCTATATCTCACAATTCTTACTGAACTCACAACTAGGTGTTATAAAGTCACAAAAAGATAAAAAGTCAGAGTTTTGAGTTTATATCTCACAATCCTCACTTTATTTCTCAGAATTGCAACTTTTTTCTGAGTTTTTCTTTTCCTCGCAACTGCAAGTTTATATCACGCAATTCTGAGAAAAAAAAGTCAGAACTGCAAGTTTATCTTCGAGTTCTGACCACATTTCTCAGAATGGCAAGTTTATGTCTCACAATTGTGAGAAAAAAGTCTGAACTGTGAGAAAGTCACAGTTACCTTTTTTTTAAAAACTTTTATTCAGTGGCGGAAATGGGTTTCCATAACCAAGCACCTTACAAATGGATAAGGAAAGAATTTTAAAGAAATTCACATATTTTGTAAATTAAAAGTTTTTTTCCTTAAAGAAATTCAGCAAATCAGTCAAAAAAAAAAAACAGTAATTATTTTCAGCAATAGAAAATTCTGTCCCTTTTTTTAATATAAAATAATGTAACTACTATGTAATTTATTTAAAAATACATTTTACAAATTTACAGATTTATTATTACATTTTAATAGGATTTTTTGGACACAAACTTGTTTTATTTGTTTTCAGATGTTCAATATTTGTCATCCCACAGATACTTTTTTCTGTAACTACACATTACATAATGTAACTTGTTATATAATAATTGTCATGCGTAATGTTCCTATCATGGATGCTTTGTCTTAAAAATGCTTCCTGAATATGTTTTGTTTATTTAGAGATCTCTGTGTTTGGGTTGACATTTGCTCAGCCTGGTCCGTACCTTGCTCAGTATGTGGATGATGTCACCCTCCTTTAAATCCAGCTCATCTTGGTTAGTTGCTTCATAGGTGAATATGGCCTTGCAGTATTCTTTTACTGTTAAAAAATAAATAAATACAAAATAAAAAAAAAAAGAAAGAGGCTTACAAATCATACCATGATTTGTCTTAGGTAGCTACTGGAGACTACTACTAAAAACTTCTTGTGGAGATTTATTAGTAAAGCACAAGGTGTAATCGACTTTGAATACTTAATGATAGACAAACTAAACTATCATTTGGGTTTAGCTAATAACCAGGAGGAGGAAAACTCATGTCAGTCACTCATAATCACTGCACTCAGTGTCAGCCATCCATGTCTGGCGCATTTCCATAAATCTCCTGTCAGTACTTTGGTTATCACAAACAGCTTCATGTCAACGTTCCTATGAACTCACCTTTTCCTTTGCTCTCTGCTTCTTTTTCTCCTTTAGGGGGTTCAGGAGTGCTCAAAAGGGTGGGTTTTGTGGCTGATGGTAATGATGGAATTGGCTAAAATGAAGCAGAATCACAAATGGATTTACTGACATGGCAGCCACACAAACACATGCAGTTGCACACTGGAAGGTACAGACTCTGAGACAGGTCAGCCATGCCTGGATGAAAGGATTGCTGGGTAAATTATAACCACTGTTACATATATGCAGATTCAATGAGAGCGTATGCTGAATTTAGTCTTTTTTTTTTTTTTATCCAAAACAGAGTAAGAAATCTATAAATATTTAGTAAATCCTCTGACCATCGTATCACACAATGACATGTTATAAATGCCTCTGAGGTTTTGATATGAGATGATTCAACTGATCTGAATGACATAATGGGATGCAAAATGTGACAAAAAGGGAGAGAGTAAGTATTGGTTAAATGTATTAATATTGTAAACAGCGATAAAAGACTTATAAAATTACATGGAAGTTAATTTGTGGCACATTAAACAAATATAATATAATGTACACTAACAATTCAAAGTTTAGGATCAATAGGTTTTCTATTCATCAATGTATCCAGAAAAAATGATCATGGTGGGCATCATTTATTGATCATAAAAAAAAGTTTTTTAAATACGAAATCAACATATTAATGATTGAATGTATGATTTCTAAAATATCATATGACACTGAAAACTGGCTCCTGAAAATTAAACTTTGCTATTAAAGGAATAAATTACTTAAATTAAACTGAATTTATTTTAATTTAAATAAAATTTCACAGTTTTACTGTTTTTACTGTATTTTTGATTACATAAACGCAGCCATGATGAGTATTTGAGAGTTCTTTTGAAAGTTAGTGTACTATTAAGTGAAACAGAAAATTCAGGGGGAAATGTAAGATGTGGTTGAACAGGCCCCTTTTCTAAACAACCCCGTTACAGCTTCCAAAAGGGTAAATTTTAACTTTTTTTGATAATTATTGACCGAGAGAGTCCAGAGATTTGTACTGCAGTGTTTTCTTCCAGATTGAGCGAAAAACCTAGGACTAGTTTGCAAAAGTAGGTTTTTTACATCTTCATTTAACAAACGATTTGACAGCAGTGGTTCTAGAGGCAAATTTGTCAGGAATGAGGAGTTTTATCATATGATATGAATATCAGACTGAGCTCTTACATAAATGTTCTATTTGGAAGCGATATCTCATTCCGTTCAGGAGTTATAGGCATTTTACTAAAAGTGGCCCTGCGCCTTTCGAACATTTTGGTGCCCCTTTATGATGACCAGTCCAAAGTTCAAGGCTCTTTTGATAATTATTAATATTCACTCTCCAAAGAATATTTCTGCACTGGTTTGGTTCCGATCGGATGAAAAACCTAGGACTAGCTTGCAAAAGTAGTTTTTTTAAAAAAATGCAAAATTTTGTCCGCCGTGAGTCAAGGATACCAACGACATAAGACACTTGAGCCTGCGACTGGTGGTTTAGGTGTTATGAGCGATTTGGTACTTTTGATTGCTGTAACGCCCCTGTCAAGCCGATTGGGGTAAGCCTTCGTCACATTGTAGGCATTGTGCGTACTACCATCCCTCCAAGTTTCAAGTCTCTACGACTTGCGGTTTATTCTGATCCATGACCATTCTAACAATTACAATAGGGTTTCAGCGCTATGCGCTTGAACCCCTAAAAATAGTGAAGAAAACACTGTATACACAAATGCATACATAAAATTAAATAAAATAAATAATTGAACTATTTATTAAACATTATTTTGAAATATTATGTAACATTAATTTTTCTGACCAATATCAGAATATTAGACAAATATTTTCTCTACTAACCAATTTAGATTTATATCTACCAAAAACATAATTGCAAAGCACAAAGCAGAAAATGTCATTATACAACAACTGAGCAAGCTAAAGACAACAGCAGCAATAATAAAAAAAAACATTAAAATCACCAAGGAAGGTACAAACTTTTTATATGTACATTGCATGATTTATTTCTTAGTGTTTCATTGTGTAAAATTTAGCTTCAACTGTACCCCAGTTCGAATACCCTTAAAGGAATAGTTCACCCCAAAATTAAAATTCTCATCATTTAATCACCCTCATATCGTTCCAAACCCATATACGTTTCTTTCTTATGTTGAACACAAAGAAAAACATTTTGAAGAACCAAACAGTTGTTGGTGTCTATTGACCAGCATAGTAGGGAAAGGAATACTACAAAAGTCAAAAGGGACCACAAACTGTTTGAGCATTCTTCAAAATATCTTATGTTCAACATAAGAAAGAAACTGAATGGTCGTTCGGAACGACTTGAGGGTGAGTAATTAATGCGTAATATAATGATAAACTTTTCAATTTGGGGTGAACTATTCCTTTGAGTTATATATTATATTGTTAATAATGAAGTATGGGTTACGTTATCAAAAATCTCAAAGGAAATTATGTTCTAATGAGTTTGACTTTTTTTTCCCCTTTGAGTAATGTGCACTGATGAATCAAGCACAACCGGGGGAATTTATAACGGATGTAAAAAGGTTCATCTTGATTTGAAGCGGTCTTTAAGAATGAAACTGAAGTTGCAAACAGCTGCCTATAAAACTAAGAGCAAACAAAAGGTTATGTAGCTTCTAGAAATATAAACACAACGGACACGTCACTGACACGTCTAGCAACTAAAATGCGCAAAGCCTTCCAGCTGTCTGCACATGTAACAAAAGCACAGACAGGGACTTTCTGCTCTCAGTCAGAGCTCAAGCAAAGCACAAACGATAATAAAAGTAGTCGTCCATACAAGAACCCTTCAAAAACAGCCACACTAAATAAGTCCAAAAATAGAGACATATTTCCTAAAAAGGAAAGTCTCACTATGAGACTGTCTGCCTATACGGTAAAGTCTTGAGCAATCACTGGCAAAACTAGTAGAGCAGTTAGACACGTAATTACCCCTCAACGCTCCATTGCTCATGGCTATGGGAATGGGCAGCAGTGTTTTTCATACAAGCCAAGGCGATGATATAATTTTATAAGGCACGATTATGTGCTACATTGGCTTGTGTTAGATTTCCTACTTCATCAATACTGGCATATCTTGCACATAACTATACGTAGGCACATTTAATGTATTAATTTTGAGTTTTCTGCTTAATGTGAAGTGTTTATTGCAATTACTGGGATCGATACTGCTCTTGCAGTTTATAGGAAGAAAAGACTTTGAGGAAGGAAAATAAGACATTGTCTGGTGCAGAACAACACTTACTTTTTCTTTCTTGTCCTCATTATCAGATGGTAATCGTTGAGAGACTCTGAGTTTTACAGAGCCCTCTCTGAATATGTCACCAAAGCCAATGCCCTTGATCTTCTTCGGTTGGGCCATGACTCCGTTGCCTTGGTGGGGGGACGTAGGACTAGATGCTCCATCTCTGCCATCTGTGAACACACACTTCTGTTTGAGCACTGCTACAAGCAGCTTTACAAAGTTTTGATAAAAAAGTCTGTCATATGCACAGTAAACTGTATAAACATTGTTGAAACAACTGATATTATGAATTCACATAAACAAAAGCACTACAAAAGTTTTCATAAAAGTGATCCATAGGAGTTTTGCACTACACGCCAGGGTCCTGAAGTCATACAGTACATTTGCGTAAGGAACAGATCAAAATTTAAAGGGGTCATGAACTGAGAAACCAAAATTCCTGGAGGTTTTGACATATAAGAGGTCACTGTACTATAAAAACAGCTTGTAAGTTTCAGAACTCAAAACTTTCCTGCTAGTGTAAAAACAGCTTATATTGAAGCCAGTCTGCAAAAACGACAGGTTGTGGGAAGTGCCACTCTATGATGTAATAGTGTGGCTAAACACGGCCTCAAAAAACGCAGGAGAAGATCGACGTCTGCTTCTACATTGTTGCCTGTTTATCCCTGCCCACCGATTCACGCACGCAGTGTAAACAATGAGAGGTAAATGCAGGTCTACGCAGAAACCAAATGATAAAGATTGGTCCAAATAAATCAAGACACTGTGCAGTGCCAAACTGTGGAAGAACAGTAATTTCAGTGCCTTCCTTCTGATCCCAGTGTTAGGAAAGACTGGATGAACTTTATTTTTAATGAAGTTCCAGACTGTATTACTGTATTAGTTTACTTCATTTTACGGCAGATTCGTTTAAAAACAATTTGATGCAGGATTTTCATAAAGACTGAAACTAAAAGACGATGCTGTGCTGACTATATTGGATCTGACACTAATGTCGCACCACACAACTGTAACTGTTTTTATTGTGGTCACTATTGCTTTGTCTTTTATTACAGATCATTTGATATGTACTGAGTATTTTTCACCTAAATCACAGCAGCGTCCATCTATGAAGGATGTAGGCTGTTAAACTGTTAGCCAATTATAGCAGTGTTGCGTAAACGGCATTTACTTGTGAGTTCACAAGCCACCATGCCTATTCTAAGAGTGTTCTGATGTGGGGGGGGGGGATAATCTTGATAACATTATAAGTGGACCTCAGACCTCAGATAGTAAAAGGCCATTCATGACCCCTTAAAGTTGAGAAAGAACTGAAAATCTTGATATCTTCCCTAACTTTTCTGCAAACATTAAAGTTCATGACAGAAGTAGCTATGTCCCATTTATGAACGAATTGTTCTTATGAGTCTGTTCCTGTCGAAGAACTGATTGATCAAGCAAAACTATTTTGAATTCGAATAATTTGTTCAAACTGTTCAGTCTGTACAACGTGTACGGTTCTTTACAATTTCTCCTTTTGGGCTGCAGAGAAGAAAGAAATTCATACGAATTTAGAGGAACATGACATTTAATTTTCTGGGTGAACCATTTCTTCAAATGTTCACCAAATAATTATTCAGTATGGGACATTATTACTCAATGTATATTGTTAACCCCTATTATCACACACTTTCAGGTTAGAATAAACTATGCAACCAGTAAGAGGTACGGTGGCCGAGAGAGCTCAACGCGCTGCAACTTAAGAAAACGCATGCAAATAGAAAAAATGACAACAAATTAAGAAAACATCTTCATCAGTTTGACAACACAGGTACTGCAAATCCTCGCAGTGCACACACAAATACGGAAACGCACTGCAAATTCTCACAACACAACCAAACACAGAAACGCACTGCAAACACAGAAACGTGCTGCAAATAGCACGGGCCACAACGGAAATGTTTCAGGGGGATCTCAAAAAGTGACGAACCCAGCTGGGACCTGATTATTTGTTCAGTGGCTTTTGGTCAGTGTAGAGGTGTTGTCGGTGAACTAAAAGGTTAGTTTTTTGTTTATTTTAACATCCTGATCATACGATTCATTGTTTTTTTGGATATTATTAGACTCATCTGACGAATTACACACTTAACTGTGAAATGTTATTAACTTAATTGCAAATAAATATATAAATACATAAATATATGCAAATAAATATAACGTTCAAAGTTCACGAAAAAATTCTGCAATGCTTCATTAATGGTTAAAATCAGGTCAAAATTCAAGTCCCAGCTGGGTTCGTCACTTTTTGAGGTCCCCCTGAAATATTTCCGTCGTGGTCCGTGCTATTTGCAGCGCGTCTGTGTGTTTGCAGCGCGTTTCTGTGTTTGGTTGTGTTGTGAGAATTTGCAGTGCGTTTCCGTATTTGTGTTTGCGTTGCGAGGATTTGCAGCACCTGTGTTGTCAAACTGATGAAGATGTTTTCTTAATTTGTTGTCGTTTTTTTCTGTTTGCATGTGTTTTCTTAAGTTGCAGCGCGTTGAGCTCTCTCGGCCATCGTAAAGAGGACATTTAAACTACCATTCAGTTTGGGGGTTTTTGGCAAGATTTTTGAATGTTTTTGAAAGTCTGAATGCCCATCAAGAAGGCATTTATCTGATCAAAAAAATTACCATTTAAAATATTTTTTTCTTCGTAACAGTGGCGTATAAAATACCGAATTGATCAAAATGAACCGTTTGAAATAAAATATATACTGGTATTTTTCCAGTGCCGGTATACCGCATCCCTCTTACAATTGCAGGAAGCTGCCTCGTTTTCATTTCTGACTTATAACAAAAAACAGAGCAATGTCTAAAAGCTGTTATGTGACAAGGTGTACATAAAGAAGCTAAAAAACCCCCCAGAACTACGTTTTTATAAGCGGTCAACCCAAAAAACAAGCATTTAAGGACATAAAAGTAGAGCGCAACATGTCATATTTAGGTGTGGCCTAAATGCGCTCTGTCTCTATGAACCAATCTCATATTTAAACACGGTCTCCATGCTATGTACTGTACACATGCTGTGGACACATATCTATCCTTACAAATACTATTTTGGCTGTATTATTTGTGTCCCCTTCTAAAATTGCGCTTGAGAAATTTTATGTTTATTGTTACTGTTAGATGAAATTTACACACTTGGCTTCATAAATTTAAGGTTGAACCACTGATGTCACATGGACTATTTTAGCGATTTCCTTACTACCTTTCTGGGCCTTGAATGTGATAGTTGCGTTGCTGTCTATGCAGGGCCAGAAAACTCTTGCATTTTATTAAAAAAAAAAAACGTTCATTTGTGTTCTGAAGATTAACGAAAGTCTTACGGGTTTGGAACAACATCTTACTAACCCCAAACTTTTGAACAGTGGAGTACCTTTGTTCACTTTATGTAATTTCATTCAACATTTTTCAATTGGGTTCAGTTGGCAAAATGCCTCAAAAAAAAAAAAAAAACAAGTTATCAACTGCAAATGTCATGACTAGATCTAACATCTCAAAAACACCGCGCACACACCCTTAAACGTATAAAAAACAACAAGTTGAGTGTTTTCTTGTAAGGACATGCCCTTTCCGCGATAAGCTGAGCTGTACCTGGCTCGTCTGTTACGTCGCTGGTCTCTGTGTCTTCAGTTGAATCTATTTCTTTGACAAAGTTGGAAGGAAAGAGTCCAGACTTCCCATTCATGCTTCCGCTCCACCAGCCCTCCTCAACCTAAAAAACACTCACAGTCAGCACTAATTCAGGAACTATCCAGTCAAATGCTTATTTTCAAAGATAGTGGGTCTCAACTGGTTTCACTTCAGGGTGGAGATTTTAGACTGGGCATCAAGTGACAAACCAACACAACAGAAAAATTATTTAAAGCATGAATTCCCCTACAAAACTCTCCTATAAAATGCAAAGGCTTAAAAATATATAACATTATGGTGTGCTTTTTTAAACATCTCTTTGAAATTAAATAGCCAAAAGCAAAAGAAAACAGAAAATGAACCCATATTAAATGTAGTCTGGTGTAAAGTAGTCTTGCATCTTTCATTACTTTTGTTTTTAAAGATGAGGAAGATGTCAAGCAACCTGTACATGTTGGTATTTGTCCATTTATCTGGTTAACATCTACTAGCTAGTTAGACGAATCTACACCACAATGCCGTAGAGTTTGATCAGATATGCTGTCTTTGACATACGCAACACATGATGTAGTCCAGGGGTGCTCAACCCTGTTCCTGGAGATCAACTTTCCTGCAGAGTTCAGCTCCAACCCTGACCAAACACAGCTGAACCAGCTAATTAGGATCTGAAGGAGCACTTGATAATTACAGACAGGTGTGTTTGGTTAGGGTCGGAACTAAACTCTGCAGGAAAGTCGATCTCCAGGAACAGGGTTGGGCACCCCTGATCTATGTTAGCCCATTTATTTAATTCTATTTATTTACTAACTATTTACAATGATATGGTTACTTGAACTGTTTTACTTGCATTTTATATTGTTGTTTTCTATCTTGTCTGCAACCCTACCAAAACAGTAACACTTTGGGTTCACAAACCACCACTAGAGAACCACTGATCTTCATACGTTACGGATGAAGTCATAAACAAAAATTACACAGAGATTTCTCATTTCATGAGAAATTAAAATTAAGGAACATCTCACTACTTTATCATCAGTTTTCACACTGCAGCATGCAAAAAACCTATCAAAGAACATTTGTCATGCGTGGATGTCTACAAATGTAGACAGGTGATATATTCAATGCAATTTTAAAAGCATTCAGTTACATTAAATACAAATGCTGAAGCTACTGACCTCCTCAGTGATGTCAATGATATCTCCAATCTTCAGTTCCAGCTCATCTTCATTCTGAGGCACGTATTCAAACAGGACTTTGCACTGACGCTTCTTGGGCTCTGTAATGAAGACACAACAAGTCACTCTGGATATGGCCTGACACGCTCAGCCAATAATGCCAGTTTGCAGGAGGAACATTTCCTACAGCTACCTAAAGAGGGCTCAGTGAGTAAAGTCTAACTCAATCAGGAAGAGTCTTTATTAAACTTGCATGCACACATACACTCACACACAAACACCACACCCTGTCCTTGAAATGATTCATGTGCCCTTTAAAAAGAAAACGCAATGGCAAATTACTGTACTGGCTACATATTACATCCCAAATGTAGACATGTTACCTGTCACTCAAAAACTAAACTGAGAAATGTGACCATGGACCACAAAACAGTCATAAGGGTCAATTTTTCAAAATTAAGCTTTATACATCATGTGAAAGCTGAATAAACAAGCTTTCCATTGATGTATTGTTTGTTAGGATAGGACAATATTGGACTATTTGAATATATATGTAATCTGAGGGTGCAAAAAAAAAAAAAAAAAAAAAAAATCGCCTTTAAAGTTGTCCAAATGAAGCTCTTACTAATGCATATTACTAATCAAAAATTAAGTTTTGATATATTTACAGTAGGAATTGTACCAAATATCTTCATGAAACATGATCTTTACTTAATTTCCTAATGATTTTTGGCATAGAAGAAAAATCAATAATTTTGACCCATACAATGTATTTTTGCCTATTGCTACAAATATACCCCAGCGACTTAAGACTGGTTTTGTGGTCCAGGGTCACAAATATTCTCAACTTCTAGACCTTCTACTGCATGTGGACTGTGAGAAATGTGCAATTATTTACCAATTACACTACCGTTGAAAATTTCGAATCAGTAAGATTTTATTATTTTTTTTATTCAGCAATGATGCACTAAAATGAAAGTGTCAGTAAATATTTAAAATGTTTAAAAAAAAGATTTCAATTTTATATAAATTCTGTTCTTTTGAACTTCATATTCAAAGAATTCTGATAAATATAATTTAAAACATTTTTTAATTTATCAATTTTTTTTTGTCTTTTATGCTCATTTACAACTGCATTATTTGATCAAAATACAATACCATTGTGAAACATTATTTTTTATAAAACCTTTTTTTTTTACTTGAATACATTTTAAAATGCAATTTATTTCAGTGATGGCAAAGCTGAATTTTCAAAAGCCATTACTCAAGTTTTCAGTGTCACATGATCCTTCAGAAATTATTCTAATATGCTGATTTGGTGCTTAAGTAGCTTTTCTTATTATCAGTGCTGTTGTGCTGCTTAATTTGTGTGTAAACCAATACATTTTTTCAGAATTCTGTCATAAATAGCAACTAAAAAAACAGCTTTATTATTATAATTATTTGAAATATATTTTTTGTTACATTATAAATGCCTTTACTGTCACTTTTATTTAATTTAATGCTGACCAATTTAATGCTTCTGATCAATTTAATAATTCTTGCTGAATAAATGTATTCATATCTTCAAAACAAAAACCTTTCTGACCCCAAACCTCTGAATGGTAGTGTACCTAGTATTAGGCTGATACCATGGTACATGAATATAGTAGGGGCTGTCGCTAACAATTACTTTGGTAATTGAGTAATTGGTCGATTATTCTGAAGATTCATCAAGTAATTGGATAATTATATATTATTTTAAGGTAATAAAAATAGACTTATGTAAACAACAGCCTGTACCATTTCTTAAAATGCATATATAATACCAATGAGGCAATAATAATTGGTTCAAATGAAGTATCAAAAACAAGTAATCACATGATTTCATTGAACAAAACTGTGAAAATACATAATGTATTATAAACATTAGAAGTGATGTACATTATGCATTATATCCAATGCCTGCAGAAGGTGCCAACGGCCTGACAATTGTTTTCACACTTAACTGCGCAATCTAATCCGTGTTTAATATTGACTAAACAACATTTAATTTAAATGTCTATTTAAAATTTGGCCATTTCATTATAATAAAAATACTACAGCCACTGCAATTTCTTGAATATGTGGACATCAAAACGTGTAAACTCAGTGTGAGGGTTTGAGTTTTTATTTTGAAATCGCAATGAACAGTTGGCATGTTTAGAAAGATACTGATGCATTTCCCTGTGTTTGCATAGGTTTGTAAATGATTTACCTTGCAAATCTGATGAAATGGTGCACTTTGCGTTCCCAGATGAACGTTATAATAAACCCAAACTTACAACAATAAGCAGAAATGGAGTTTGAAACACTCCACACATATAAATGCTAACAGTTTGTGTGGAGCCACATTTACTGTGAACAGAGCAGCTCTGAGATGCATGTAATTGCATATATTTATTTAAATGAATCGTAGGGCTTGTGAATTCACAATAGCATTATGCTTTATTATGATTTTGAAATGAATTTAATATATCATGTAGGCAAAGCAAACGGTCTATTACTGCGTTTCATGGATTCTTGTCTGTGGAATGCACCACGTCCGGTATATATTTTGCCGGTAACTTGACAAGGGCAAATTGTAGTCGAGGATTTTTCATCTTTTTGAATCAAGCACTCAAATTGAAATGAGGAATTGTGATAGCCCTAGAATATAGTAACATTATCATGGTATATTGAAATAAACAGTACAATGGTACCACCACAGTACTCTTTAGTTTAGTAAAAGGCCCAAAACATTATTTGCTCAGGGGTACAATGTGATAAACCTGTACAGGAACCCAGAGAAAGAGAGTCAACACAACTACATTCCACTGTTATCACTGTTTCAGATGATTTGCTCAGCAGAAACCTTGAAGGTAGGACAGCATTATAATCGCTATGTGTTCTGTGACAATGTTCCTGAGCAGCTGCAGTTGATCAAGCGGATTTCCTCTAAAATCTGAGACAGCTGTACACTCAAGATTGAGACAGAGGAAATGAAAACAAGCTTTATGAGCCAATAAGAAAGCTACTGCTGCCCACTACTGGCCAAAATGTAATTTTCAAAACCTTTTTTGTGCTAAACTATGATTCAGTGAAAACAAAGACCAAACACACGTTAATGAAAGATTTTACCATATGCTGTACTACGGTAAACTATATAAAAATCAACCACAATGACACACCATTACAACAACAACAACAACAACAACAAATACCATGCAGTAAGAAATGTTAACCATGATGCTAATTTCCACTAGACTGAATTGGACTACTGTCCACTAACCACGTGGCCTTCATCCAAAGACATGTCAGTCATCCCAATGTCAGCAAACTCAAACACACAAAATGATTTACAGGTAGAACATGTTTCTGATTGGCTACTATTGCTCAACGGCTACAAAGCGTGGGCTGCTTCATGACTGCTACTGAGTCTAAAACTGTCGCAAAGACAGATGTGTGGTCTGTCTGGTAGTAGGGACATTTTATGTCTCTATGTTAAAGGGATAGTTCACCCAAAAATAAAAATTCATTGTAAGACTTTCGTTCATCTTCGGAACACAAATTAAAGGGGCCATCGGATGCTAAGTTCACTTTTACATGCTGTTTGAACATTAATGTGTGCTGGCAGTGTATGTACAAATCTACCCTATAATGATACAAATCCATGCATGGGTTTTTAATTAATCTGTAAAAATAATATTCCCTTTTTCAAATCGAGCCATTCTCAGATGCCCGTCATTGTGGTGTCACACCGACAGAGGCCGCTCCCACGATAGTTGATTGACATGAGCGTCTTACCTCAGAACAGTCCAACCTCCATGTTTTGATGCCGGAGCAGGGATGTAAGTTAGACACAAATTGAGCATTTGAGGTGTTGTGTTGCTGGATGTAATAATGAACATTGTGGTCGTCATTTACTCCCGACATCTGAGCTGCTAAAGATGCAGTGGATTACGTTTGTTTGTGAAGGGAATGCGCCTTCCGATCTACATATATCTGTCTATGTTTGCACAAATCATTCGTGATCCAGCTTCACTTACGGCAGAAGTAAGTATAAGGTTTTTTTTTTTTTTGAATCTTTGCGATCAATCTTCCTAATAATGCGCTAGTTAGCAAGTTTAATGGCTAAACGCGGCTAAACGCGGCTAAATGCGGCTAAAGTAAACAGGCTCATCACTCCACAGACAGAAGAGAGGGGCGGGGCGAGCAGAGCTCATTTGCATTTAAAGCAGCCTCGATCAGAACGGGATGATTTTTGCAGAGCTGATTTTGGCAAAGTAAAAAGGGTGTTGTTTTACACTACCACTGAGAATTTTTAACCAAAGTATATTATAGATTGTTCATTAAGACCCTAAAGAATCATATCAACTTGCTGATGATATTGCTGATGAAATCTGAGAGCTTTCTGAAACTGCATACACAGCAATGCAACTGAAATGTTCAAGGCCCAGAGAGGTAGTAAGGATATCATTAAGATATTCCATGTGATAGTAGTGGTTCAACTTCAATTTTATGAAGCTATGAAAATGCTTGCTGTGTGCAAACAGAAATAACTACTTTAGTCAACAATTTCTTCTCTTCCGTGTCAGTCTTTGACATGCATTCACAAGAGTCAGGGCTCTGCAGAGTCAGAAAGCTCCCAGATTTCATCAAAAATATACTAATTTCTGCTCCAAATATGAACGAAGGTCTTACGGGTTTGGAACGACATAAGGGTGAGCACTTAATGACAGAATTTTCATTTTTGGGTGAACTATCCCTTTAAAGAAGAGCTGAAAGCTGTTAGAATTTGAAATGAAAAAGAAACGCACTCTTTTTTGAGGCACGGGGTTGAGAATGGGGTTGTAAGCCAATTCCTCCTGCCGGGATGCCGTAGGTACTGATTCTCTGCACCAGGCTTGCCACATTCCCTGATGCTCGTCGCTGTATCGGAGTCTCTTCTTTCACCTCCTTCGCTTCTTTAGCCTCCTTTGGCTCCTCTTTGGACTTTGGCTCATCTTTTTTCACCTCCTTATTTACAAAAAAAAAAAATAAAAAAAAAATAATATCAATCATCACATATAGCATCACATATGCAGTATGGCAAATTATACATCATGGTAGGAGTAATTTTAAACCACGGACACAACATGTGATTTTTTTTCCTGGAAATTCAAAAGAAAATGCTTTATAAATTAAATAATCATGACACTGCCCATTTTTGAAAAATCCAGTGAATGAAATGCTGCACAAAAGAAAGGTAATTCATCATATTTAAATATTTTCTCAGTTTATTTGGAATCTGACAGATGTTGTAACCTTGTAAGTCATTTCTTGTTTTGATTTGTCTTGAAATGAGCAAATAAATATATTTAAATGACAATAAAAAAAAAAAAAAAAATCTTTTTTCAGTAATACAATAAATACATCAGAATTTGAGGCAATCTGAATTCAAACGGAAATGGTTGAGAGAATTCAGCGTCTATACGCCCAACAGCACCTGTAAGTTTTGTTTATTTTACCATGAACGCATGAATTCTTTGTTAGGTTTATGTTGTACATACATCATTACATTTACATTCTTCACACCCACATCAAGTAAAACTCTACAGAAACCACCAACTAGCACCTACATTCACTGTTTCCAAACACATGCAAATTCACCAACACCACAGCCTGCCTCACACATTCAGAAAAAGGTGGGAAGAGAGAGACAGAATAGAAACAAATGAGTGATAAGATCTCCAGCGACTTCTGACTGCCGTGTTCTCATACGCCCTGAGACTTATCTAGTTGAAACTGGCTCTGTTCTTTCTCTCAATTAATGCTATTTGTAAATTTTTGTTTTTTTAAATTGCATGGATATTAGTGGATCTGAGGTATAACACTAATACTATAAACAAGAATAAAGATTCCTGAGCTGGTAGAGCCACTGTATTACACCTATTAAGGGTTCAATACAGCACTGAATTAAGAATTCTTTTAAATTCTTGAATTTTAATTAAGGTAGCAATTAAAATGCAAAGAAGTAGATTTTAAATTCAAGTAAACTTCAAGTGTAAGTGTGGTTTTTAATAACAGATTTCTCCATACGAATTACCAATAAACATGTCAACATAAACAACATATTAGGTGTTTTACACCAGACTCTTGAATTGATTTAGTTGTCTGAAATGTATCTGTAGTGAGTGTATGGTGAAATGAAAATCTAAAACTTAAAGTGAGAATGAACAGAAATTAACAGGTTAATAAATTATATGATTATATTCATGTGAACAACTTTAAATCAACTTAGTGAAAAAAAAATGTTTAAAAAAAATATTTAAAAAAAATTATATATTTTTTTTATATAATAATTTTAATTAAATAATGAAATTATAAAAAAGTTAAATTGATTAAAATTAAATTTTAATAGCACTGCATTAGTATAACCACAGAAACTCTACAGAAGTCTTTTTAGCTGGGTTTTGATGTACTTAGACAGGGTTTGGGTTTGAGAGAAAGGCATGTGGAGCAGTGCATTTTGTTTCCTGGAGGCTCCGGTGCAGAATGGAGAATGCCACAGGCTGCATCCGCTCCAAACTTCCTGTCTGAGATGCTGACAAAGAAATTCCTTTTTGTTACTCCCCACTCAATACCTAATTTGAGGTCAGCTTTCCCAACCTTTTAAAGCTCCTGGTTTTCTTATAATACAAAATATAAATAAATGCTAAAGTACTATTACAGACAGACTCTATTTCACTGATGTCTAGGTTTATTTCAGTGGCATTTATGATTCATCTAGAGCACATGATCTTCATACAAGCAGAGAAGACACTCCTATCTTAGTGAAAATTATACCAACCATGTCTGAACCAGTACATGAAATTACACGTCCTCAGTTATAAAGTATAAATAACTTTAAAAAAAAAAAAAAAAGTCAATAAATAAATAAATATAAAATCTTCAAAACACAATGTTCTAAATGCACAATTCCTGAAAAATCAACTTTAACAACATAATATTGTATAAACTATTTTTTTTTCTTTTTATTAAATAATACTTTTCTGTTTTTCTGGCTCTTTAACTCCTGTGCTATCTGTGATCTGTGATTCAGCGCAACAGGCAATCAAATCCAGTGCCACGTTATGAGAAACAGAATGAATAGAAACCCAGACAAAACATTAACAGACAAAACAGTAACACGTTTTCCAGACACAACTAGCCCAAGATCTTATTTAGACACGAGCTGATAGACAGACAAACTAAAGCAAGCTCCTTACCTGCTCGGTTTCCATGGTCTTCTCCTGAAACCACCTGAGTATGACTATCAAATCTTTCCGGGACCAAAGTTCAGTTAAGGGAGTGGAAGATTACCTCACACCCTACTAAAGGATCTCCGCAAGGAAACACAAGCAATAATTTTCTGCCTTTGACAAGATTAACCATTACAGCTGACTTTAAAGTGAGTTTCCTCAAGCGGCCTCAGTAGCAACTCAAAACACTAATTAAGCAGTACACAAATTGAAGATAAGACTGCAATACCTGCAATGACACATGGTCAGATTTTGGAATTCAAAACTTGTCATGTTAGGGTTAGGGTTATGATAACCACTTCCTTCCTGTTAACACTTTGTTTTGGCCAACCACAAGGCTTTTTAACTTACAACATTTACATAAAACCAACATATTAAAGGGATAGTTCAGCCAAAAATGAAAATTCTTTTATTAATTACTCACCCTCATGTCGTTCCAAACCCGTAAGACCTTCATTCATCTTCAGAACAAAAATTAAGATATTTTGAGGAAATCTAAGAGCTTTCTGACCCTGCATAAACAGCAATGCAACTGACACATTCAAGGCCCAGAAAAATAGTAAGGATAACAAAAATTTGTCCATGTGACATCAGTGGTTTAACTTTAATTTTAGGAAGCTACGAGAATACCTTCCAGGTTCTACGCCAGCAGCACCACACTGAACCACTGATGTCACATGGACTATTTTACCGATATCCTCACTACTTTTCTGGGCCTTGAACGTGTCAGTTGCTGTCTATGGAGGGTCAGAAAGCTCTCAGATTTAATCAAAAACATATTAATTTGCCTTCCAAAGATTAACGAAGGTCTATCAGGTTTGGAACAACATGAGGGTGAGTAATTAATGACTGAATTTTCATTTTTAAAGGGGTCATCGGATGCCCATTTTCCACAAGTTGATATGATTCTTTAGGGTATTAATGAAAAGTCTTTAATATACTTTGTTGAAAAATTCTCAATGGTTGTGTAAAACAACACCCTTTTCACCTTGTCAAAATCAGCTCTGCAAAAATCATCTCATTCTGGTCGAGGCTGCTTTAAATGCAAATGAGCTCTGCTCGCCCCGCCCCTCTCTTCTCTCTGTGGATTGACGGGCCTGTTTACTGTAGCCGCATTTAGCCGCGTTTAGCCGCTAAACTTGCTAACTAGCACATTATTAGGAAAGGCGATCGCAAAGATTCATAAAAAAACCCTTATACTCACTTCTGCTGTAAGTGAAGCTGGATCATGAATGATTCGCGCGAACATAGACGGATATATGTAGATAGGGAGCTGCATTGCATTCCCTTCACAAACAAACGTAATCTACTGCATCTTCAGCGGCTCAGATGTTGGGAGTAAATGACGACCACTATATTCATTATTACATCCAGCAACACAACACCTCAATCGGAGATATTCTTGTGTAACTTACATCCCTGCTTTAGCAAGGAAACAAAGAGGGAGGACTGTTACAGCTGATCTGAGGTAAGACGCTCATATCAATCAACTATCGTGGGAGCGGCCTCTGTCGGTGTGACGCCACAACTACAGGCATTTGAGAATGGCTCGATTTGAAAAAAGGATATTATTTTTACAGATTAATTAAAAACCACTGCATGGATTTTTATCAGCATAGGGTAGATTTGTACATACACTGCCAACACACATTAATGTTTAAACAACATGTAAAAGTGAACTTAGCATCCGATGACCCCTTTGAATAAAAATAAAAATTTAAAAAAGCATTTCTTGAAATTACCTTTACAAAGTTGTCTGGAAACAGGCCTCTTTTCCCGTTAAGGTCTCCCTCCATCCATCCCTCCTCCTCAATTCGTCGCACGTTTTTGATCACATCTCCAAGCCTGAGGGTCAACTCATCTTCGTGGACGGCTACATACTCATACTCCACCACCACCTCAACTACAAAGGGGAGAACAGTCATTGTGAAACTCATACTGTGATCAAGAACCTGATAAAGGTTGTTTGAGACATGATGGCAAAGATATTCAAGTTACTTAAAGAAGTAGCTCACTTCCAGAACAAAAATTTACAGAAAATATACTTACCCCCTTGTCATCCAAGATGTTCATGTCTTTCTTCAGTCGTAAAAAAAATATGTTTTTTGAGGAAAACATTTCAGGATTTCTCTCTATATAATAAACTTCTATGGTGCCCCCAAGTTTGAACTTCCAAAATGCAGTTTAAATGCAGCTTCAGAGGGCTCTAAACGATCGGTTATTTTCTAAAAAAATTTTTACAATTTATATACTTTTTAACCTCAAACGCTTGTCTTGTCTAGCTCTGCGTGAACGGTGTATTCTGGTTCACGACAGTTCGGATATGTCACAAAACTCCAATCTCATTTTCTCCTCCAACTTTAAAATCGTCCTACATCACTGCAGAAGTAAAAACCCAGTGTTTACAAATTGAACATGCAAAGAAGGTCAAACACCTTTTACAAAAAAGGGTAAAACAGCGATGTATGGTGATTTTGAAGTTGGAAGAGAAAATGAGATGGGACTTTTTCGACATACCCTAACTGTCATGAACTGGAGTTCACACAGAGCTAGGCAAGATGAGTGCTTAAGGTAATATTTTTAGAAAATAACTAATCGTTTTGCTAGATAAGACCCTTCTTCCTCGGCTTGGATCGTTTAGAGCCCTTTGAAGCTGCATTTAAACTACATTTTGGAAGCTAAACTCAGAGGCACCATAGAAGTCCATTATATGGAATCTTGAAATGTTCTCTTCAAAAAACATAATTTCTTTACGACCAGGGCACATTATCTGGAAGTGAACTACTTTAACAAGGAGGCCTTTATTAACCCTCTGGATATGTGTGGTACTTTTATGATGGATGGATGCACTTTATTGGACTTAAAAAATCTCAACAGCCATTCACTGCCATTATAAAGCTTGTAAGAGCCAGGACATTTTTTTATTATAACTCTGACTGTATTCACCTGAAAGAAGAAAGTCATATACACCTAAGATGGCTTGAGAGTGAGTAAATCATGGGGTAATTTTTATTTTTGGTTTAACTAACCCTTTAAATGTTTGCTGATTTTACCAGATTTTTTTTTGTTCGTTTTTCATAGTGTGATTTCTGATGAACTGTATTGAATTCAATTAAAATCTCCTAACAATTGTACACAGATAACTTAGCACAAAGGTTGAAGTTAACACAGATCAACATGAACTTGACTAGTTAAATATTTATGTCCTATATAGTTAGTTCCGTCCTAATTTAGTTAGTTCTGACCTTTAAAGAGTGAATAAACACTCCGCACCAAGACCACAGAACAACCGTGTGGAAATCTAGACCTTGCCCTTTACAGCCACTATTGTTTGACCTCTTTGTTCAGCGAAAACTTCAAATCACTGGGCCAGCAGAGCACAGCCTGTAAACAAAGTTTTAATCAAATATAGGTATGTTTCCAAGGACAAAGCCTAACAATCATCATTTTCACAGCTAGAAGAGCACTTACAGCACTTTTCAATAGGTTTGGAATAACCGTTTCCAAGCAAAGTGGTGTCCATCAAGTTTCAGGCAAACACAAACAACAATGTCTGAGCAAGAAATGTGCGTTTCTTTGCTACCTAATCATTACCACAGACACCCAGACACAAACATCTCCCAACCATTTCCAGAGTCTTTGGAAATTGTATCGTGTTAGACAATGCCTTAGGAAAAGTGCTAAATCTGGTTGTGAGAGAGTTACGTGTGTCTGCAAAGAATGCGATCAGCTGCATATGCACACAGTACCTCTGTTGACAAAGGTTATTTACACAGCGAAGCCAGAGATAGCAGAGACTTCTCATGGAAAACACAGGGAAGAGGTCAGCATGTTTGACAGGATCTCATCCCTACCTTGTCTGGTTATGTCTGTACAAAGTATTTCTACAAACAAGTATGTAACAACTATTAACATCAAACGAAATTCCCTGTTCAGCCCACATATTCTGGGGAATTCTTTTGGGAGCATCTGTCAAGAGATGCAAAATAAACCAGTTGAGGCCAACATGATGATGAGGAATCTGTTATGCCCCATTCTAAACCATTTTATCGTCGTTATGTTGATCACTAGTAGCTGCTGGATGTCCTAACGTTCTCATGGGCTGTGTAACTCCTCATAGTTTTGAAAATCTGATCCCAAATGATATGCATTGCCAGTAAAGCAATATGCCTGGTTTTGATTTAGGTTTTGATGAGGAAGAAGTTTTCTTGCTGCTAAAAATGTGAAAGGTGTACAAACTGCAGCAGTGAATAATACAATATACAGTTAAAGTCAAAAGTTTACATACACCTTTTTTTTTTAATTACTACTTACTTATTTTACCAAAATAAGAGGGATCATACAAAATGCATGTTATTTTTTATTTAGTACTACTGACCTGAATAAGATATTTCACATAAAAGACATTTACATATAGTCCACAAAAGAAAACAATAGTTGAATTTGTAAAAAAGTCCCTGGTCAAAAGTTTACATAGCTGTGTTTTTTTATTTAGTGATGTTTGTTCATGAGTTCCTTGTTTGTTCTGAACAGTTAAACAGCCTGCTGTTCTTCAGAAAAATCCTTCAGGTCCCACAAATTCTTTGGCTTTTCAGCATTTTTGTGTATTTGAACCATTTACAACAATGACTGTATGATTTTGAGATCCATCTTTTCACTTTGAGGACAACTGAGGGACTCATATGCAACTATTACAGAAGGTTCAAACGCTCACTGATGCTTCAGAAGGGAAAATTATGCATTAAGAGCCAGTGGTGTAAACTTTTGAATGGAATGAGGAAGGGTAAATTTTTCTTATTTTGCCTAAATAACATTGTTTTTTTCTATTTAGTACTGCCATTCAGAAACTACAGAAGATACTTACATACAAGACAAAATAAGTTAAATTTACCCTGATCTTCAAATTCAAAAAGTTTTCACCACTCCCGGCTTAATGCAATGTGGTTCCTTCTGGAGCATCAGTGAGCGTTTGAACCTTCTGCATTAGTTGCATGCGAGTCCTTCAGTTGTCCTCAGTATGAAAAGATGGATCTCAAAATCATACAGTCAATGTTGGAAAGGGTTCAAATACACAAAAATGCTGAAAAACCAAAGAACTTGTGGGACCTGAGGGATTTTTCCTAAAGAACAGCGGGAAGTTTAACTGTTCAGGACAAACAAGGAAGGTTGAACCACTATTTCATCAATGTCCTTGATGAACTTTCTGGGCTTTGCACGTGTCCCTTGCTTTGCGGTCTCTACAGGGTTAGAAAGCTCTCAGATTTCATCAAAAATATGGTGTACTCACACTAGGCATGGTTGCCGTGAACCGGGCCCGAGTACGATTGTTCCCCCCTTCCCACTCCCCCTCTGGCCTGCACTCACATAGGGTTTCAGCATTCGTGCCGGAGCACGCTTACGTCATTATGGTACGACGGTTTCAGGATAAACAGGAAGAGCGGCACTCTCGCTGAACGCAATGTAGTCCATCGCTCTGGTTACTTTGTGGATAGTAATTCTGAGTCGTTTGGTCCGTGGTTGTGCACAGCCCTCTCACAGCCTGTTGCTAAACAGGTCTATCGCTTTTGTGGCACGAAAATTTTCACGCAATCGCGCTGCTCGTATGAGGAGGTTTGCAAGGTACCAGCTGAAGTGCAGCACGGGCTTTGCAGCTTTGATTACCGACTACAGTTCCCGTACATCGCAAAAAAACGTAACGTCCTGTTCCGTGCTCTAGCACGGTTAGCGCTCACACTACATGCGAACTGCGCCCGAGTCCAACTGAACCGTGCTCTGGCACACCTCTTCCAAGCGGGCCAGGGACGGCTAAACGAACCGCACCCGGGCACGGTTCGGAGCACTCACACTAGTCAAACGAACCGCGCTTTGGTGGTCAAACGCACTCGGGCACGGTTCAAACTGCCTAGTGTGAGTACACCCTTAATTTGCGTTCCGAAGATGAACTAAGATCTAATGGGTTTGGAGCAACATTAGAGCGAGTAACTAATGATAGAATTTTAATTTTTGGGTGAACTATCCCTTTAATTTATGCTTCAGTAAATACAGTAAAATTCCCAAAACTAACTCTTTAAAAAAAAATCCATTTACTATCTACACTTGACTAGAACATCTCATAAGGGACAGATCACACAAGGTCAAGCATCTTACAGCTCCCGGGGAAGTAAAGCTTAAACAAAAGATAACCAAGGACATAATTCAAGCCTTTCTGAGCAAGCACTAAATCATGTGTTGTATCCCTCCTCTTGAATGGAAATCTGTGGCCACTATCTGTTTTTAAAACTGTGACTATGAGGCAACCAGCCTTCACATTGTCTCTTCCTCTTCTTGTTGGTAACTTTGCAGAAGACAGTTACATATAATGTCAAACCACCATACATTGTGGTTAGTTGGTTTTGCTTCTAATTTAGCCTTCACCATGTTTACAATCCTAAAAGGTGGGGGAAGAGGAACGTCTAAATTAAGAAGAACTTCCAAATGAACTAACTCAAAAGGCTTCATTAGCATGTCACTTAGAATATACAAAGTATATCTTATTTTGTATGCTGTGCTCTTATCACTGGTCAGTGCCAATACGACAGAAATGCAGAGGCTAACTGAGGTCAGAATGTTAGAAACTGAAAGTGTCTAGTAAAACAACAATATGACTCCTTCATGTAGCTCACGCATCCCATGTTTCATGCTGACTTAGCCTCTCTGTTTTCGCCTGCCGAAGCATCCTGATCTAGAGCAGAGCTTTGCAGAAACTGTCATAATGACATAGTTGGCCGACTTGGCATGAGTGTCAGGAGCAGATCCAGAGCCTGCGACTCCACTTTCATTCCCTCTTGTTCCCTCAACAGCCATTTAGAAAGGAAAACAGATTAGGTAATTTATTTCTCTACGTTATGATTGCCAAAAATCTCTTAAAGCTTTGCTTAAAACGCTATTCACGGTTGCCAGCCTGTGAATAACTACAGGAATATACCGGGTCAGTGAAATAACACAAAAGCCTGAAGGGAGTAGGAAATAATTTCAGCCTTGAGTCCAAGAAACAAGGCCTTAATAAGGACTGTTTAAGTTTTATCCAACAAGCAATACAGTCTTTGAAATTACCCCTCGAACTAATTTCCATAGGTGGAGCTGAAGCCCTTTGTTTATTCTAAACTTCAGAAACAGTTACAGCTCATAGATGGATGAAGGAGCCAAAAAACACACAAGCACAGAATGGTTTCAGTTCAGTTTTTTTGTTTTGTGTTCTATAAAAAACAAAAAAAACAAAAACTGCTTCTGGGGTTGGAAAAACATGAGCAAATAATATGATTTAATTATTATTTAATAATGATATTATTTAAGATAATATTTTATTTAGAAGTGAACTATTCATTTGAATTATAGTAGGACAAAGAAAATTATGATGACTTTGATCATTCATTTTTAGGCCATTTAACACAATGTCTATATCGCAACTAGTGCTAGTGATGATACATAAGGCCACATGGACTACTATTCAAAAGTTGCATAAAAATAATCAAGTGACAGTAAAGATTTTAAATGTCAAAATATTCAAATGTTGAAAGAAAAGTACAAAAATATTAAAGGTATATCAAATTTATGATTCTGTCATTAATTACTCACCTTCATGTCATTCCAAATCTTTAAGACCTTTGTTTATCTACAGAACATAAATCAAGATAGCTTTATGAGCCTGCATAGACAGCAACACAACTGACACTTTCAAAGCCCAGAAAGGTAGTAAGGACATTGTTAAAGAAGTCTATGTGACATTAGTGGTTCAACTGTAATTTTATGAAGCTACAAGAATATTTTTAGTGTACGAAGAAAACAAAAATAGCGACTACATTCATCAATTCTTCTCTTCTGTGTTAGTATTTGATGCGAGAGTATCACTGCCTTATGCAGGGTTAGAAAGCTCTCAGATTTCATCAAAAATATCTTAATTTTTGTTCCGAAGATGAATAAAGGTCTTACGGATTTGGAACGACACAGGGTAAGTAATTAATGACAGAATTTTCATTTTTGGGTGAACTATCCCTTTAAGCAACTGTTTTCAACACTAATAAGACGAAATGTTTCTTAAGCACCAAATCAGCATATCAGAATGATTTTTGAAGGATGTGACACAAACTTGAGTGATGGCTGCTGAATAGCTTGCTACCAGAGGAAAAATGATTTTAAAATATATTATTAAAAAATATATTAAAACAGAAATTAGTTATTTTAAATTGTAATATTATTTCAGAATATTATTAACTGTACTGTACATTTAATCAAATAAAAGCAGACTTGGTGAGTATATATGAGACATCTTTCAAAAACATCAAAACATTGAAATCATACCAAACAGAAACATTTGACTGTCAGTGTAGGTTAGAGCCTTGTCAAAGCTTCAGATGGCATGCCCACAAACCATCTGATGCATACTGCACACAGAAACGCCAAGAGTTGGCAGAAGTTTGTGATTTTTAATATTAATTTATTCTGTGCTGTCTGTACAATCTCTTATAGACCACTGACCACTTGAACATTGCTACCTCACTGCAGTATTATTTATTTAAGATACATAAAAACTGTGAAATAAAATGTTTACAGAAAAACAATAAAACTACATAATGTATCTCTACCTTAGAAAAAAAAAATAATAATAATAATATATACTTCAGATGTCGGGAGTAAAGGACGACCACTATGTTCATTATTACATCCAGCAACACAACACCTCAATTGCTCAATCGGAGATATTCTTGTCTAACTTACATCCCTGCTCCGGCATCGAAACAATTGAGGTCGGACTGTTAAAGCTGATTTAAAGCGGGTCTGAGGTAAGACGCTCATGTCAATCAACTATCTTGGGAACTGGCATCTGAGAATGGCTCGATTTGAAAAAGGGGATATGATTTTTACAGATTAATTAAAAACCACTGCATAGATTTGTATCATTATAGGGTAGATGTGTACATACACTGCCAACACACATTAATGTTCAACATGTAAAAGTGAAGTTTGCATCCGATGACCCCTTTAAGTTGGGATCTACACTTTGTGTTTCTGAGTTTCACATTTGCAAGATTTTTAACAAATGTTTTCAATGTTATCTGTACTACCATACCATACAGAACACTTAAGAAGAGATGATGCCAACCCCACAGAGGACTTCAGATGATACCAACCCTGAAACAACATACAGCACTACTGAATTCTGCTACTAATTTATAGTGTTCTTTGTCTGTTTGATTACGTCATTAATTGATCTTTACCACACATCTCTTCCATATGTACATCAAGCTACTACTACATATATTGTAAAAATGTCAATTTGGTGTAAAGTTGCTTTGCAACGATATGTATCGTGAAAAGCGCTATACAAATAAATTTGAATTGAACTGAATTGAATACTGTACCTGACCTACGTATAAAAAAAACAATAACAATAATGAAATGAACAAATAAAACTAAGGTTGGTTATTTGAAAATCATGTCAGAACAAATGGGCGGCTCTTGGCCCAGATTTTCTGCCTACAGTCAAAAGTCTGATTATGCAAGACTAATTAGTGACAGAATAATGACTCCACAGCAAATTCTAGCTGAAAACGTTCTTGATTCTGAACATGAATGAAACTTGCATAAAGTGGTTCTATTTTTTAAAACCATGTGCTGACAACCTCAAAATTCCAGAGGCAAAATTATTTAAAGAATATGCTCACTGCAGAAGTACAAACCAGGCGACTTATGTGTGACCTGAATCAGTGATAGAGGTCAGACGTTAAATGGGTCAATGGCTTAATAAAATAAAATTACTACACTAAACAAAAAACACACATACAATCAATATGTGACTGGAGCTTGGAGGAAACAGAGCAACTAATATGGGACACAATCAGTTCAATTTAACCTCAAAGTGCCCTCAGGCAGTTTGGACTGAGCTAATCAAGACCCTGGTTTGACACACACACAGTTAATAAACTAGTTTTCATTTAAAGATTTGAAAAGTACCTGAAGCACTTCAAGAAAGGTTTTTTTCCAACGTACAAATGAATATAATTATGAAGGCCTTTTGACCAGTGTGAAATATGGTGAGAGCTTTCAAGATCTTGAACAACAAGTTATTCTTTATTTGAAAGGACTATTATTTCGGCTCCATTTGTGAGCTAGCCTGCGCCTCCTTAAAGGAACACTCCACTTTTTTTTTGAAAATAGGCTCATTTTCCATTTTTCAACTCGCCTAGAGTTTAACAGTTGAGTTTTCCGTCAGTCTTAGTACACGATGTAACTACAGAAGAGTCAAGTTTTAAATAGGAAAAATATCAAAACTCTTTGGTCATTTTTGAGCGAGATGCTAATAGTCTAATCAGATTAAATGATCTATGTTAAGCTATGCTAAAAGTGCTACCGCCAGACCCAGCGATCGGCTGAATGGATTGAAAAATGGTAAAACTCAATTGTTTAACTCTATGGGAGTTGGAAAATGAGCCTATTTTCAAAAAAAAAAAGTGGAGCGTTCCTTTAAAACCATACATTAAGGTGTTTTATTTTTGGTTTCTCCAAGCAAAACATTTTGTCAGGTTCAGAACCAACCCACTGTAAGGTCCAAAGTCTGAGACCACAGAGAAAATCTAAATTCTTAAGCGTGTCAGTCAAACACAATCAAGCACAAGATTATTACACATACTTCAGAGGTCAACCAGAGTCCTTTCTTCAAAATCACTTCGCAAAATAACTAGTAATGCAGTAGTCAGCATGCAGGGAGCGGCTGCTGAGATTCTTCACATATTTTCGGCCTTTTGCATGATGTCAAAAGCAGTGATTGACATGTAAGGAGAAAGTTTATTCAGAACTTGTTCTATTTTTGTTTTCTATTAAAATTCTGAAACAAAATCATGTTCATGCATCAGTTATTATTAATAGATGTTCAACGTCTGCATTTTTTTACTGATGTAGAAGGAACATCATACAAAGCCACTCCAGTAGTGTTTCCTTCACCACACAGCAAGAGAAACAAGTGCTTGAACTAAATGTGATGTTATCAGTTCAAATAAGACTCTAGTGGTTCTGCACTACCTTCAAAAATTATAATTTTCTTAATTATGTACACTGCCATTTGAAAGTTTGAGGTCTGTTAGAGTGAGGGTCTGTAGTTGTGGTCAATTAAAATCCATCGCATTAAAAAAAACATGCAACCTACACAAACTATGACGTGCAACTAAAAATAATTAGGCCACCATTTAATTGTTAAACAACATGACAAGGCCATCTGTAGAGCAGATTCCCACATGAGAGGAAAATAGATCAGTGTTAAAGATCCCATTGAAACCCGAGATCAGTGAGAAATATTCACCTATTGTCATTTCGCCTGTACTGATTTTGTTTGCAGTCAAGACCAGACACAACCAAGCAAAGTCCACTCACACCTGTGTAAAGTACACTTGCTACTCTAACACACTTCCATACTTCCTGATGGGTTCAGTTTCCAATCCAGCGCTTACATAACTCTGTGACAACTTGATGAATTACTGACGAGGGGGGAGAGCACTCAAGGCCACGAAAGCAACCTGTCTGCCAGCCGGCCCGCAGCCCACGCCACACATTTACTCTAACCTACAGCTGGGAAAACAAATCACCATTATGCTCCATGTAACATGTATCTAAAAACTCAAACATTTCCTCAAAATGTTTTCCTTTGAGCCATACTGCTTACTCGCAATCAGAAGAAAATGTAAAAGAGACATGTTCTAACACATCTCCCACTCTAGTATGAATCTTAAGGAGGTTGTGTTTGAAATTAAAAACTGCCCTACAGTGTTATACCATTAGAACACATAATTCAGGTAATCACATGGGTGACAAAAAAGATCTAAGAGAGTTTTGCCATAAGCCATATTAACCAGTCATATAAAATGTACTTCTGAATGTGCAATCAGTTTCTGGCTACTAACAACACAAATATGGCCAAAAATGTGGCCAATAAAACAAACACAGCTCTCACTAATTCCAGCAGTATAATAAAAATAACAGAAAGTACAATAAGTGTCAACAACCTGAAATTGAGAGGAGGAAATATGGAAATAAAGCTAACCCAAAAGAGGATTTGTAGACAACTCATAACATTTGCACTTTATTCAAACCAGCAGAGTACCAGAGCATGACTGTGCAAAACAGGTACTAACCTAACGTTTTCCACTTTAACATCTGTTTACCTAAAACCTCTCTAACTTCTACCAAGGGAGTTGCTTCTTTTTAAACTTGCACACTTAGTAAGTTTTTGGGTAACACTTTACAATAAGGTTCATTAGTTAACATGAAACGTTAATAAGAATGAACAATACTTCTACAGCATTTTTTTTTAATCTTAGCTAATATTAATTTCAGCATTTACTAATGCATTATTAAAATCACAAGTTGTGTTTGTTAACATTAGTTAATGCACTGTGAACTAACATGAACATACAATGAATGACTGTACTTTCATTAACTAACATGATCTAAGATGAATAAATAGCGTAATAATCGCATTGTCCATTGTTTGTACATGTTAGTTAATACATTAACTAATGTTAACAAATGACAACTTATTGTAACGTGTTACCAGAATTTGTTAGCCTTTAGCTGTCTCCAATTCGTCTTACTAATAGTTTTGGAACTGACACAGACACCATTATTTTTGCTGTTATTAATAACAGTAGTAAATCGGGTCATCGCACGTCGTGTCATGTGATGTAAACATGACGGCGCCCGTAAGGGGGCGACCCGCTTCGTGTTAAATAAAACTGCTTTTTCTAGAAAACCGACATGGTTTGGACTTACTGAGTGCATATCATTGTAATTAGATGTGTCAAAATGTGTTTTTTCTTTAAATATAAAATTTTATTCATCAGCAAAAATAATAGAGTACACCTTTAAGGGGGCTTCCTTGGAACTGAGCCACGGCAACTACTACAAACTGCTTTTAAAACAATCAAACAACGTCTACATTCGAAAGGTAAACAATAATATTGTAGTGTCAGATCAGGGAGTCATTAATCTTGACGTAAAACGCCTGGAATTTACTGGTTTGGACAAGCCTAGCCAGTTTGCGACACTGGCGCCTAGTCAAATATTCATCTGATCACAACTTTTTTGTTTCTTAATTCAACTTGGATACAGTTTCATCTTTTAAAATGACGCTAAAGTGACTCGCTCGCACTGTTTCGTTAGAAACTGAAACGCGAAGTGCCACTGTAACTAATCCATAAGAAGCGAGGTGAACTCACCCATACTGTCCTTCGATACGAGACCGTCTTGATCTGATGTGTACAATCTGCCGTCCTGGTAGCTGATGTTAGCTAGCAGGCTGGATGCTAGCGGTAAATCCTACTTGTGCGTGGAATCGTGTTGGTGAAGTGCTTGTTAGCGAGTTTATTTGCGCTACTAATCCATTCGACTTGGTTTTAAAGTCGGCCTGTTGTTTAAGTATGAGGTATGATTCTTGAGAGTACTGTGCAGGAAGTTATCCCGAAGTCTCCACCTTTCTTAGATTTGCCTCCGCGATATTTCATCGGGAGGATCCCGCGAGAAGTCAGCTTTCCTCACTGGAATGCAAGAGGCTGAGGTGTGACATTTTAGTGTAAATTGGTTATTCAGGCACAAATGTTCACATCCACGCAAATCTGGCAGTGATTTGCGTATATAAAAATGTAATTAATCTCTCTCTATATATATTTATATAATGTATATTATATTATGTAGCTTTAATACATACTATACTTTGCTATAATTTAGATCAAACATTGTAAATCAACTCGAAATACTCGTTTTTATTGTATTACAAAAAAGAATTTTACTTAAAGTGTATTAGTAATGAAAATGAGTTTTTTTGTTTGTATTGTTTATTATATCTTAAATATGTTAATACAAACAACACTATATTTTTTATTTACATTGGGGGTGGGGAATTCCGGTCATTCTGCAGTCACTTTCTTATGATATTTTTGTCAGCAGAGTATGTAGGCGGTGAATCAACTGTGAAATCTCGTCTTCTCTCAGTTGAATGTCTCTCTGTGGCTTAATTATTTGCATTCAATTTGGCTATTAAGCTTTTAACGGTAAACTGAAATTGCCTCAATCAAAGGAGATTTCCATAACTATGTACTTCCCTGAGTTTTATGGCAGGTTTAAAGTGTTAGCTTTTCAGCCTATGTTCGTAATTACAGAACAGACACAAAGAATTAAATTTACTGAGAAAGATTGGCTGCGTTATACTAAGGTTTACATTAAGGAATAAAGCTTAACATCTTCTGGAGGTAACATGACACCATTTTTATGCTACAAAAGTGGAATAATATGCAACCTAATTTTACACATTTTTATATTCTGCTTTTGATATAAATTATAAAAACTAAGGTTTGTTTGACAAGTATATAATATAAAATAATTGCAGTGAATTGTACCATCTGGTGGGCACTTACGAAAAAGAAGTTTATTCAAGTATGCTATTAGTATACTTCTTTTAAACAAAAAAAAATAGGAAAGTATACTTTCAGTCTACTTTTTATGTACTTCTCAGAAATATACTTAAAATGACATTTAAGTATACCTGACTTTAATTTTTACATCACATTGTTTTTATGCAAAAAAATAGGAAAGTATACTTTTAGCCTACTTACTTCTCCATAAAATGTGACTCATGAAGAGGTAATAATGACTGTCAAGCTTTGGGGTGTTGATCGACTCCATCTATGTTTTGATTATCACTCTAAATCCAATTCATAGTCTTTTTCATCTTTTTGTTCAAAATATATATATATTTAATTTATTATTTATGAAGCTTACCCACATTCAAGTGTTTATAAAAAAAGAATGCATAAAGCTAGAATAAAATGTTTTTGTTTACAAGCAGATGCCCTGTTCTTTCTTTATATTTTGTATGTTTAGATATTCATATAACAAAATACTTAAATACTAACAAAATTATTAAAATTACTTCAAAGTGTACTAAAATGCTACAAGTATTTAAATAGTAAACTATCAGTATAAGTTCACTTTGAGTATAGTTGCAGTACAAACTAAAACATAGATAAAAACTAGTTGTGTACTCAAAGTTTACTACTTTTGTACTTAAAGTATACCTAAATGTATATTTTTATATACTAGAAAGCGGGCCAATTTAGTCCCAAGGAGTATTAAAATAGTACACTTACAAGTATACTACTAGTACACTGACATTTGTATATTTACTACATAAAGTATACTTAATAATATACTTGAACTTTACTTAAGTATACTTAATGAAATAAACTTGAAGTATAGTTCTTTTTGGTAAGGGGGGGTCATAAGATCCAATGGTTTCCTAGAAATGGAGCTCCAGAATGAAGTCATGCTTTCCATGTCCTCCCTAATCCCTGTAGACATAAACATCACTGAAACTTTCATGGGTAGTTCTGAAGAACAGATCTTTATAGATTTATATGTGCTTAATTTATCCCCTCATAAACACAGTTCAGTACTACAGCATTCCAAGACTGTTCAAGAGCAAAAGGTGGCAGTACTCCTAAATATGTCCTTAATATATTGCTTGATCTGTTATTTTAACCCTCTTTGACTAGACCTGTGAAGTACAAGTAGAATATATTCTTGTGGTTTTTGTCTCTCCCTGGTGGGCACTCAAAGCAATTGTTTAGACTTGCACAACTGCAGAAGCTGCTTCATTTGAAACCACTGAAATATTGACTTTAAATTGCGTTAGTAGTACCAATTGAGGAAACCTATCTAGTCCTAATCTTATGCCTCCCTCAGTTAAATGCCATTGTTTGTTAGAGAATTGCTTTTCGAAGTTAAATCATTAAATAAGGTTCAAGATATTGTAAAAGTCTCATTATATGTCCTCGAAATTGCTTTTTTAGCCAGCAGAGGGCAGAATATGAGCAATCTATAAAGCTAAGACAGGGTGGAATGACACTGTATTTTCTTTTATTTTAATAGAGTATTTTTTAAACTTACTTTCTGTTCTCCATATGACTTTAGATGTCTTCATTTGCACATGAAATCAAATCAAATATAATCTAAAATATATAATATAAAATATAATAAAGTATTGATTTACACAATTTTAAGCCATTTTAAGTATTGCAATTCTAATTATTAATGACTGACATATGTGACCCTGGACCACAAAACCAGTCTTATGTTGAATGGGTATATTTGTAGCAATAGGCAAAAATACATGGGATGGGTCAAATTTATCGACTTTTCTTTTATGCCAAAAATCATTAGGATATTAAGTAAAGATCATGTTCCATGAAGATATTTTGTACATTTCCTACCATAAATATATTCATTTTAATTAGTAATATGCACTGCTATGGACTTCATTTGGACAACTTTAAAGACAATTTTCTCAATATTTTGATTTTTTTGCAGATTCCAGATTTTCAAATAGTTGCATCTCGGCCAAATATTGTTCTATCCTAACAAACCATACATCAATGGAAAGCTTTCAGATGATGTATAAATCTCAATTTCGAGAAATTTGCACTTATGACTGGTTTTGTGGTCCAGGGTCACATATAATTATACAATGCAATTTAGTTGTGTAGCTTCAGACATTTATGATCTGAATTCTAGAACTACAGACAATTCTTTATATCCTGTAGCAGATGCTGAGTAACAAAAATCTGGTATCAGCACACATATTTAAAAATTTAGTAAAATGTAAAAGCTTTCAGTCCACTGTGTTGGTGGAAATTTGTGGTGTATGTTTGCACAGCGGCATAAATAAGCATACTGTTGTACATTTCAGCATGGATGCACTTAATGTTAGTCAGACCAAGGCTTTTCTCTAACCACTGTCTATCTCACTAACCCACTTAGAGTGAGTTCCCGGGGCAGAAACTGCGTGGCACGTGAAAGCATTTCCCCGTTTCATCCTTTTAGCTCTCAGATGCACGTGTAGGCCTGTGCCAGATGGTGTGCTCTTTATCTGCCAGTGGGCTCTGAGCTCTGCCTGTCTGAGACAAACTGGAAATGATCTCCTGTCCTTGTGCCAGTGACACAAAAGAGCCTTATGCTGTTTGCGTGTGTCTGAGACCTGAGAATGACTGATTGGATGAGATGGACTAGTTGTAGTAAAAACAATAATTAAATTGAATTAACATATATATATATATATATATATATATATTTATTTATGTTATATATATATTTGTGTGTGTCTGTGTGTGTGTTCTTCAAAAGAAGGTAAAGCATAGAAGTTTGTAACAATGACAGAATTTTTGTTTTATGGATGAACTATCATTTTAGGTATGGTCAGATAATCAGTGAATGCCTAAAATATTATGACACTGCATTATTGCAGTGTTGTTTGGGTTACACTGTTCTTCAAAATATGTTTTGTTTTCTTCAGAAGAAAAAAAAATGCATAGAGATTTGTAATGTCTAAAGACTTATGTATTGACTTATGTATTGACAGTTTCTAACTATAATATCAAGTTGAAATACAAGCAGTTTAACCAGTCAGAAGTTAGCAATAAGGATGACATCACTCATATATGAACACCACCCTAAGGTGACAATAAGTTAATATTTACTTTAAATTTCTAGATTGATATAATAATTTAATATTGTAAAATATATGATTTAATATAAATGTATGTACGTGTATTCTTTATTCAGCATATGTCATATTTGTATATAAAAACCTTATATATTTTGTATAATTTTCATAGACATTTTGTGTGTACACACACAATAATTATATAATAAAATTACTATTATGACTAGATATTATGACTAGAATTTACAATTACTAATCATTACTAATTACTAGATGTTTTTTCATATTGTAAGTACATGTGTGTAACTGTGTATAACTATACGAGCGAGTTGCAACACCATCACTAAGTTGCTAGATAGATAGCCCTGTAATATTTAATTAATTATTTATTTTAATATGTAAATTTAAAAAAAATATATATATATATATATATATATATATATATATATGTATATGTTTTATTAAATGTATATATATCTTATGTTTTTGTATTTATATATTTTATATAGGGCTACATTGTGTGTGTGTGTGTGTATAATTAATGTATAGATAGATAGATAGATAGATAGATAGATAGATACGACTTTACATAAGGTTAAACTGAGGTCACATTGTAAAATTTTACTGTAATGATTTGCCACAATGTGTGCCATAATGATAATAATTAACTTTGTGTGGGCGTACGGTACACCTGTGCAACACCTTTAGTCATACTATTTGTTAGTGAAACGCCCTGTTGGATAGACTACACTTTCCCCTCTACTCCCCCTGTATCTTCCCGGAAACTGTCTCGTATCAGGCCTGTGATACGGCGTGCGGCGCACACAGGCAGCCAGTGGCGAGTTTCGCTCGTGACGTGTGTCGCCAGTACCCGCCCATCATCCGCAGACTGTCTTTGCGGCACAGGGAATCCGTAACCTGGACAAACAGCAGCCAGACTTCAGTCCTCAGATCCATCCATCATCGCTATGGGAATTATAGCGTTCTTCTTCCAAAACGAAGCGCTTATCCCCTATTACTTGAAACCCGTGCACTCCGGGGCACAGACTATAAAAAGGCGTCAGTGGACGAAATTTGTACACTGAGGGAATAACCCAGCAAAGGGACAATACCTCACAACAATGTGGGTGTCCTGTTGATGCGGAGATGCTGATGCTCCACCTATGAAGCCGAAAAGTAACAGATGTGGACCTGGGTATATTTAAACAAAGAGTGATTCCACTGGGACAATGCCTGGGAAAATGTCGATGACTTGGTCGCTGATAATGGTAAGTGGAGAATACATTTGTTTACGCATTCTGCTTCTCTTGTCCTCTGGAATATTCTGGCTTTTGTCGGATTTAAAGGGACAGCAGATGTACCTGGTGTTGCTCTCAGTGTATGCTACCGTAGGTGAAGATGGAGCCCAAACAAAAGATAAAGACAGGATAATAAGGCAATTATTTGCCTTTTAAACATGTTAATAATTACGGTGACGCACCTAGGTTTAAAACAGCTTAAAGTGGATAAACAAGATTGTTATGTAGGCTATTGTTTGTGGTACTAATTTGATATATTATCCTAAATTGTTTAATAATTAAAACGCTAAATAACAATTCTATCAAATATGGAATTGTTAAAAGTTAAATTAGGCACACAATTGAACCTATATTGAGATGTATTAAAATGAAAAGTATATTGAAGTACACATCATTTTAGGTGTATTTACATTGTTGTAGTTATTATGGATTAATATTTCTTTTTATTATTTTACAAACATTTGCTTTACCCAAAACCAGTCTTGTTATCATTGATTTAATTTTCCTATGTTGTTTTTGTTTTGAAGATGACTATTGATATTTTCTCATAAATCATATGCATATATAGTCATGATTTTGCCTTCATTGACTTGATATGTTCTATACATTTTCATTTTAAAGACGCACATGACTTGCATCATTGTCTCATAGACTTAACATACCTATTGTATTGTAAACATTTACATAGTTAATATCCACATGCAATAGGAAGTCAGCTGAGGGTAATTTGGTATATCACTTCAGACTGGCTCATCCATTAGCAGGCCTTCATCAGGGGACTTTTAAATCCCATAATGCACACAGCTTACTGTTGCTGCTCAGTGATACCCATGAAGGCTAATATGCATTGTTAGTCTCACAAAATTAGAAGATTTAGCAGTTTGCTCTGTCGGTTTAAATCATCCATGCAGCCTCGAAAAATGCACTTATTGGCATTGCCGCAAATGATGCAATGTGTTTGGCAGGTGGCCTGACATTTGCAGGAATATTCCTCACCCATTCATGCTGCCTGCAGACTGTTGTCGATTATAAAATGAGCATGAATGCCTCCAGACAGGGAGTGTTTGTTCTTGCTTTGCAGTCTTCGGTTATGATGTATCAGAGGTGTAACAGGTGCCCTGTTTGTCTACCAGAGTCTGGCACATGGAGTCCTGATGATATCACATCTGTCCCTGAGTCTGTTCTTGTAGATTTACATGCTGTGTTTGTCTTGAGAATCAACAAACGTTCACAAATCTATCCTGAAGTTCATAGGCAAATTCACTGAGACACACCCCAGACTAGGGGGTTGTTCTATGACACTTTTACAGTTGGTCCCCTCTCATATGTTCAATATTTTGTTACATCATTGATTACTAACAAAGTATAAATAAATGTGAAGTTATGTAATTTTGCATGCACAGATCGCAAGCTCATGTATCAGTGAAAAGCCAAGACAGTTTACTCAAAGGTTAGTCAGGACCCCGTGAGTCATTACAAAACGTCATAGATGGCTCATAAGAGCACCTCAGTGTTGCAAACTGTAAATTACTGTTAACCTTGTAAATATGACATAATAGTCAGACAAATTTATTGTTATTTTCTTACAGTTAGTTGAACATTTAGACAAAATGTTAAAGATGTATATATTAAAAAAAAGTTTAAAAATGTTTTATTTTTTGTATAATATTTAATACATCAGGCTTTTATGGCTCATATAGTATGATATAGTTAAATGTAAAGCTCAAACTGAAACAGGGAAAAACATCTCAGTTTAATTTAGAAGCACCAAACTGAGCCAGATTGCCCAATTGATATTTGATATTTTTATGGCCAAAAGTATGAAGTTCGGATAGTTGCTTCAGTCCAATAAATGTTTATCATCAAATATCATTAACAATATAAAAGCTATTTTTATGTTCTTATGTTCACTTAATAAAAATCATTAAAGATTGCACAAAAAAGAGGACATTTTTAGAATAATGCTAAAAGCATAAATCATCTATGAATCAGATGACAGAAATCATGTAACAGATTGTGTATAACACTTTTTTTTTAACAAAGTTTGATCATATAAATAAGGCAAAACAGTCATCAAATGTAGTAGGTAGGGCTGTGTAAAAAATATAGATTTCTCAATTGCAAACGATATTAATTCTTAAATCCCAAGAATTGATTAGTCTAGCCTGTTTTCAATATTGTAGCGTACCTCCCATCCAATAAATTGCAGTAAGCTTTGTGTTTTGTTACTTTAGATATGAAACAAAGTCTCTGATTTCAGATTCTGGCCATTTTATTACAATATTCAAAAAATAAATACCATTTTGATGCTGTTTAATGTGGAGTGACAGATCAGTTCAAGAGAAGCGCACATGAACTGATGGTCTTCTCTGCTTTAGTAAAAGTTACAGCACAAAATAAACATGAATGAACATCCGAAGGTATGCTAAAAGAAATAGTACAACTTACCAAAATTCGTATCCTGTCTCAGGAAAAAAAAAATGTATTTGGTGACTATAAACTTGTTAGTCAGCTAGAAAAATGCTGTCTGGATAGGAGCGTTTTGTTAATATTTGCACCATATAACCATATTCATTATATTTTGTAACTGTTCTTCAGTATTTAATTTATGTTTGAATAAATCCGTCAAGTTTTTTAGGCAGATGCTATTTATCGATATTGAATTAAATCAAAATTGGAGTGGAACTGAATTGTAAGCGTGTGAATAGAAATCAAATCGAATTGTGACATTTGTGTCAATACCTAGCCCTATAGTAGGCTTTATGGTTAATATCTGTTTTCTGGTGAGCAGAAGATAAAACTAATTCTTACTCTTAATTAAGTTTAAGAAGTTTTGCTGTTTGTTGTTTCTCATGGCTTTATGGGTGATAATGTGTATGCATAAATTAATACTTATGAATATTTTTTGTATGCAAGTTTCTATAAAAGTGGCACTTTGAAAGTCACAGCTATAAAAGGGTTTGTTTTGAATTGGTGCCATAACTGCATATTTCTGAACATCGAGACATTACACAGACATGGATGGCAAGAATGCGAATGCACTCTCACATAAGAAGTCATATTTACATAAGCTTCCATGAAAAGGTCCAAATTAGGTTTTATGCAAGTGTCCTTTTAACCCAGACGCTGTTTAGGGTGGGATGAGAAGGTGGGGTTGTAACATGTCTTACTGTTTTGTACATCACGTCCCTACTTGTGGTTATCAAAAGCAAGAGTGCATGAAAAAGTGTTCCTCTTATCTTAGGTTGCCAGTTCCTCTTTCCAGAGCGAGTTGAAAGAAAAAGCAACTTGTGGGATAACAGTGTACTCATTCTTTGCTTTAGAAACTCACTAAGCATACAGAAATTGTCCTGTCATCAGTGAAGTTGTTCCCCTCGCTGCCCTACTTCAAGCCCTCGTCTGTTAGCTCACTGCTGGCCCTCTTCTAGAGCTAAGGCCGCTGGGAAAGCACAGCTTTGTCTAATCGCTATTCATTTTCAGTCTGTCCTCCTAAAAACAATCCCCATCACCTCACGAAGAGCAACACGTGCATCCGAGCCCAAGCGGTCTGGCATCGTCCTGCGGTTCCCAGTGATGTCAGTATGTGTTGGCTGGAGAATATTAATGTCATGTTTGTTTTGATTCAGCCCTCCCCGCATTAGCAAGGAAATTAGTCTCCTGCGCCTTTATACTAGTCTTCTGTGCGGTCTGTTGTTGAGGAACTGTAATAAAACTCCAGGAGATTCATGATCAGCAGTTAATAGAACTTTGTGTTTAGAAACTGATGATGCAGCGAGGCCCTTGTGTGCCACGCTTTCCAGCATCATATTTTTGGTGACGACTTTTGTACCGAGCCCAAGATGCCTGTCGTGGCCAAATCCCCATTTAGCTGCGGAGTTAAAAATGTGGGCTAGCATCATAAAGAATATTAGGTGCAGTTAACATGCTGTGCAGTCGGCTTTGCTGGATGCATCAGAGGAAAGAGGGGGACCGTTATGATCGGAATTTGGCTTTCGATGAGGCACGTTCAAGCTGTAGTAACTTAAGAGTGGCTGTGTTTACAGGCTTCTTGTTATTAAAAGTTATTCTGAAGGTCACCGGGCTGTGAGAGTGCTGTCAACGCATTCCAGGGTTCCCTGTTGTTGGTCTGTAAAGTGTTTTTGCATGGGTGATTTGTTGCAGACTCTGTAAATGTTATGCAGACTTTTATTGTCATAGTGTTTTAGAGAGGAAATATGAGTTGCTGTTCACATAGTGGGCTAAAGATAACATGCTTGTTGATCAAATTCCACTGCATTTTGATGTCACAATATGAAGTCCTTAAGGTCGTCCGTTCCATATTATGACATCAATACTCTCTTTGAATTTTTTTCAAAATGCTCCTTATCTAAGTGAAATGTTTGTGGTGATATTTCGTTTTTCTCTTTTTAGATACAATCAGTCAAATTTTAATTTTAAAGGGATAGTTCACTCCAAAATGAAAATTCTGTCATCAGCTACTCACCCTCATGTCGTTCCAAACTCGTAAGACCTTCATTCATCATCGGAAATCAAATGAAGATATTTTAGATGAAATTCGAGAGCTTTCTGACCCTGCATAGACACCAATGCAATTATCACATTCAAGCCCCAGAAAGGTAGTAAGGACATTGTTAAAATAGTCCATGTGACATCAGTGGTTCAACTGTAATTTTATGAAGCTATGAAAATACTTTTTGTGCTCAAAGAAAACAAAATTCAATAATCTTTCTCTTCCATGTCAGTCATCGATACACGTTCACACGAATACCAAGATGCATGTGTGTGATGCTGCTGATGCAGAGGCGCATTCAGATGAAGAACCTGAAATGCACATGTATATGGCGTGGTACTCTCATGAATGCTCGTCGAAGACTGACACAACTATTTTAGCGATGTCCGTACTGCCTTTCTGGGCCTTGAACGTGGTAGTTACGTTGCTGTCTATGCAGGGTCAGAAAGCTCTCGGATTTCATCAAAAATATCTTAATTTGTGTTCTGAAGATGAACAAAGTTTGAAAGGGTTTTAAATGACATGAGGGTGAGTAATTAAGAGCAGAATTAAAATTTTTGGGTGAACTGTTCCTTTAAGCTCAGTGGGTATTTTTTTTTCAATTAAATACACACATTGAAACAATTGTAATAATTCTTTTACAGACTTCAGCTGAACAAAAACAAGACAAACTCAACAAAAACAAAGCTTCTCACCCATCCTAGACAGTGCAAATCAGTGTTTTTCACTGCATATAATGATTAAACTTTGCAGCTAAGAGTTTTTAGGTATCTGATGAAATTATAAGTCTTCCCATATCACAAGTGAATTGGAAAACACATTAGTCCAAATAAAAAGTGCTTTTGTCATTCAGTTCAGCATTTTTCTCCATATATAATTGACTGATATGTTTTCCCCGATTTTGAACTTCCAAAATGTACTTTAAATACGGTTGTAAACGATTCTAGCCGAGGAAGAAGGGTCTTATCTAGTATAATGATCGGTTGTTTTCATAACTGACTGGGTCGGTACTTCTGCAGCGATGTAGGATGATTTTGAAATGATTTTTGAAGTTGAGGGAGAAAATACGATTGGAGTTTTTCAACATACCCTAACGGTCTTGAGTTCATAATTTCTAAATAAATAAACCCGCTCCTTTCTTACAATTCACTATAAGCACATCAGATCAGCCCCCATCCAAACAACAACTGACGGATAGAAGTCCCCACACTGCATTTTTTCCAATAATCCATTTTACTCAGATGTACATCACAACATGGAAGAAAACGTGTCGCTGCTTCCATTTCATCACAACCTTAAATGACTGTTGGCTCATTTTCTTGAACCAGTGACTCTTCCAGTAGTCATCATGGAATTTGAAATGTCAAACTTGTCTTGTAGTGGTTGAAAAGACATGAGTATGTAGCCATCAAACTATTTCTTTCTAGCACCAGTGTTGTTCTTATTATTATATTATTGATGCTTTTTGCAATACAAACCAGTGACGCAGTGGTCATTCATGCTAAATAGACATTTATTGTGTGTTCTAATTGTTTGTATTATCATTGCATAACAGTCTTCTTGTTGTTCTTTCATTGCTGTTAGCTGCTGTTCACTGCGGTCAGTGACGTCTTAACCCACACACTGACCCCCAGCCCCACCACAGAGAAGCCCTTGTCTCCTCGACACTACCACCACATCGACCCCGCCACTGGTAACAAGCTAGTGTGCGACAAGTGTCCGGCGGGCACCTACGTGTCCTCCCACTGCACAGAGGCCAGCGTACGGGAATGCAGCCCCTGCCCCGACGGTACCTTCACCCGGGGTGAGAACGGTGTTCAGCAGTGCCACCGTTGTCAGAGACGCTGCCAAGCCCCATTTGTCGAGAAAACTCCCTGTACCTCCACCAACGATCGCTCGTGCGTCTGTCCGCCAGGCAGCTTCTCCCAGGGTGGAAAGTGTCAGCAGTATTCATTATGTCCTCCGGGGTGGGGCGTCCGAAAGCGAGGGAGTGAGACAGAGGATGTGCGCTGCCGGGCGTGTCAGCGTGGCACCTTCTCCGACGTGGCATCAGATGCCCTGAGGTGCCAATCTCACACAGATTGCTCGTCTCTGGGCTTAACGCTGCTGATCAAAGGCACAGAAAAGACAGATAGTGTGTGTGGGCCAACTCCCGCCAGTTCGGTCCATGTCCTACTTGGAGAGGCCACGGTTTCCAGCACTGAGTCAGCATATAGAGGTAAGTCCTTTTCTATTCCTTTATATTACTGAATAGAGTGTGTCTAGTTAGCTAGATGAATTCACGATAGATAGATAGATAGATAGATAGGTTTATTATACAAGTGCTTTCATCCACAGGTTCTGTTGTTACTAACAGCTCCCTCTTTTCAACATGATTGCTCAACCCCTTCATCAGCTTCCTTAATTTGGTGTTTAAATAAAGCAGTGGTTGTATGTGATGTTTTTGTGAAGGCTCTTTAGAAGACTCTTATTGGGCCTGGATGAATGTATCTGTTTATATAGCTTAGCGCCTGAAAGGCACTTGTTTCTATAGCTTACTGTCTAAATAGTAATAATAATGATAACAATAAATGTATGAAAATGATTCAGGGCCTTTTAATTCACACATACACTACCGTTCAAGAGTTTTATGCTTGGTAAGATTATTTTAATATTTTTCAAAAGAAGGTTGAAAATATGATAAAAAAGTAATATTGTAAAATATTTTTAAAGTAAGTTACGGCTGCACAATTAATCAAATTTCTAATCGTGATTACAGTTACAGATGCCACAATTATGTATGTTCAAAGACACAATTACAAAAAAAAAAATGTGTTTTACAAAATTTAATTTTACAAAAATTAAATGTGTGAGAGAGAGTGTGTGCATTTTTCCTACAGGTTATCTTAAGGGTTTTTTTTCTCATTGTTTTCATTTTTACATTTTTATATTTAAAGAAGAAACTGTATATAAAAATGTGACATGCATTTGCTTCAAACAATGATATAAAACCTATTAAAAACATCATTCAATGTAAATTGTGATAATCGTAATTAATACTCGAAATTACAATTTTAAGGGAATAATTGACAGTTATGATTTTTGTTCTAATCGTGCAGCCCTAAAATTAGTTTTCTATTTTAATATATTTAAAATGCAAGTTATAATTTATGAGGGCAAAGCTGAATTTTTACCATCATTACTCCAGTCTTCAGTGTTGCGTAATCCTTCAGAAATAAATCTAATATGCTGATTTAGTGCTCAAGAAACATTTCTTATTATGTTGTGCTTCTTGGTATTTTTGTGGAAACTGTGATACATATTTATTTGCAGAACTCCTTGATGAATAGAGAGTTCAGAAGCACTTAATTTATTTGAAATAGAAGTCAACATTATGTAACATTATAAATGTTTTTATTGTCAATTCTGATTCATTTAATGCTTCTTTGCTAAATAAAGTTGTTAATTTCTTTAAAAAAAAACACACACATATTGACCCCAAACTCTTGAAAACTAGTGTACAAAATCATTAAAAAAGTTTCACCAAAGCAGTCAATAGTATTAGTCATCTGTCTTATCTCTTTTTTTTTTTTTTTTAGAAGAAAACAAACTCTGATTCCTCCGTTTTTTAGGTCAAATCTGAGCAGTTAAGATGAGAAATCCATGTGAGATTATGTTGGCTGAGAAGCACTGCTCTACTTTGCTATCTATGCATGCCAGCTTGATGCTGGATTAAAGTTTTAGATACTCTCCCTTCTGTTTTGTTGTCTAGGTTAAGCTCATCTTTAGCACTGTATTTAATTCTCTCTCTGTCTCTGTTTTTGTCTGCAATTATATGATTCACTCTGCACACAGCAAGTACTGCAGTTTTAGCAGTTACAGAGATTCAGGATGTAGCCGGGCCGGTTCTCAGTAGCACAGACGTGGCCCTCGACGCTGAAGACATTCCCACAACCACATCTTCCTCCAAGACTAGTGATGAAGATGGCGGACTCTTAATCTCTACAACTCAGGACTTCGCTAAATTGCAAAGCAAGCTTTCCTTATCAAGAGACCCTCAGCTTGCCAACCAACAGGCCATGGAGGCTCTGTCTGAGGGCAAGGCCCAAGGTTTGGGCTACCGGCCTATCCGCAGGGGTGCGCCGAGGCCTAGCACGCACAAGCACTTTGACATCAATGAGCACCTGCCTTGGATGATAGTCCTGCTGCTTCTGCTGGTGCTGGTAGTGATCGTGGTGTGCAGTGTAAAGCGCAGTTCGCGGGTGCTGAAGAAGGGGCCCAGACAAGATCCCAGCAGCATCATGGAGAAAGCCATCCACAAGAAGCCCAGCTCTCCAGCACAGACCAAGGAGAGGTGGATCTACTACTCAAATGGACAGGGTGAGTTATATTTTTGTCTTTTTACAGTTATATTTCAATGTTTTGCATTCACTTATAAAACTTTTGTGATGGAAATAATATGAGATGGGAGGAAAAACTATATTTCAGTGCTTTTGAAAGCAAACTCAGAGTTTCTCAGGGGAATTCAGGAGCTTTGCAAGAAATCACTATAGCACTGAAATAGAATTTTTCGTCCTATCTCATATTTTTCCCATCACCATGACCTTTTTAGGGTCTCAAACAAACTAGTCTGATTAGATTTTTTTTTTGGTACTTTTTTTCATTCTCATCATTTTTTTTAATCATTTTTTTTGGTCAAAATGTTTTTTGAAGTGTCATTAAAATACCTGATTATATTGACCAGTCCAAACTATTTAAAAAATCAACCCTAAAAATGTGACACTGGACCACAAAACCAGTCATAAGGGTTTTTTAAATTGATTAAATTGAGGACAGTATTTGACTGAGATACAACTATTTGAAAATCTGGAATCTGAAAAAAATCAACTTTACACTAAAGTTCTCCAAACAAATAACTTCATTAAAGGTGATCTGTTTTTTTATGTTAAAATACATTCTCCTATTCCATCTTATCTGCAAGTAAATCATTCATAGGTTGATTTTCCCAGAGAATTGTAAACACTATGGTGGTTTCCAAACATTGCTCTGTTTGTTTGAGAATCCCGACCAGCCACAGCAACAATGATTCAACCAATGGGGTGATTTTTAAGGAGTGGCTACTTGTTTGATTAACCAATGGCCTGCAGGCGGAGTTCTTGGGAATAGGGAGACTTGTGCAGATTTCACACGCTTCACCTTTAACTAGAATTAGATTGATGAATGCCATTTATGGATTTGTAAAAAAGTGTTAAAAGAGAAGAAACAGAACAAAAATTTACAGATAATTTACTCACCCCCTTGTCATCCAAGATGTTCATGTCTTTCTTTCTTCAGTCTTAAAGAAATTGTGTTTTTTGAGGAAAACATTTCAGGATTTCTCTCCATATAGTGGACTTCGATGGTGCCCGCAAGTTTGAACTTCCAAAATGCAATTTAAATGCATCTTCAAAGGGCTCGAACAATCCCAGCTGAGGATATTTTCTTTAAAAAATTACAGTTTATATACTTTTTAACCTCAAATGCTTGTCTTGTCCAGCTTTGCGTGAACTCTGTGTATTCCGGTTTAGGACAGTTAGGGTAGGTCAGAAAACCCCCATCTCATTTCCTTCTTCAACTTCAAAATTGCCCTACATCGCTGTTTTACTTTTTTTGTAAAAGGCAGTAGATCTTCTTTGCACGTTCACTTTGTAAACATGGGGTTGGTACTTCTGCAGCGATGTAGGACGATTTTAAAGTTGGAGGAGAAAACGAGATGGGAGTTTTTCAACCTACCCTAACTGTCATGAACCTCAAATTGAGCATTTGAGATTAAAAAAAATAAACTGTATATAAATTGTCAATTTTTTAGAAAATAACCTATCTTTTCGCTAGATAAGGCACTTATTCCTCGGCTGGGATCATTTAGAGCCCTTTGAAGCTGCATTTAAACTGCATTTTGGAAGTTCAAACTCACAGGCACCATTAAGTCCACTACATGGAGAGAAACCCTGAAATATTTTCCTCAAAAAACATAATTTCTTTGCGACTGAAGAAAGAAAGATACGAACATCTTGGATGACAAAGGGGTAAGTAAATTATCTGTACATTTTTGTTCTGGAAGTGAGCGTCTCCTTTAATGACTTTATGCTCTGGCAAATGCCAGAAAAATGGCACAATGAACTTCCAATGGACTAGAGCGTCTGTGGATCTGTCATCACACCAGTGCATATCGTATTGAGAACTTCAACAGTTACATAAGCAAGACCAACGTCAAGATCACCTCTCTCGTTTCCTGTCAGTCACACGATCATGCAGAACCTGATCTCCTTCTGTTTCCCATTCTGCTCTTTGTAGCCTTTGCTTTAAGTCTCTGGTGTTTCTCTTCCTCTTTTATTATTTATTTTACACTCTCTGCCTTATAATCTTGTTGTTACCATGCATCAGAGGCTGCTAGGTTAGTCAGGACTGTAGTGATGGGCGCCAGATTATACGAGCCACAGATATCCACCAGTGTGTGTATGACTGCGCTTGAGCAGTTGGAACCAGATTATTCCAGATCTTTGTGGTTTGAAAGTTAGAGGAGTTTATCAGCGGATGTGGCGTGGTGGGAGATGAGAGGAAGGACTGACTTTTTTGTCATAAGAGGTTTCTGAATTTAGCGTGCCACAGTATGTTCTGCTGGAACCTCACGCTTAAGCAAACACCTAAACTTAAAGTATTGGGTATATAACTCATCCTACACTATTTGTGCTGTAGATGATAAAATGAATAACCAAATGAGTGAAAATATGTCTTACACTCTTAAACATAAAGGTTCCAAAGGGGTGTTTCTGCAGTGATGCCATAGAAGAACCATTTTTGGTTAATTCCCCAAAGAACCTTTCAGCGAACAGTTCCTAAAAGAACCATTTTGAAGAACGTTTTAAAAACCTATAGAACCTTTTCTGAATTTAAAAGGTTCCATAGATGTTCAAGGTTCTTCATAGAACCATTTATGCCAATAAAGAACCTTTATTTTTAAGAATGTAGACTCACATTGAAACAGGGAATGGAATGTCATAGACTTTTGGATGGGCTATTTTGACTTTAGGCCAGTAAGAAACCACCCATAAAGGTGTAGAGACGTCAGCAAAATTTCATGTACAAGTATTGTCTGTTGTCAATAGTGTAGTGATGTATGAATCACGGTTCACACAGAGGTCACTTTCAAACCAAACAGCTTTCTATTGGTCAACACAGAATGTGCATGACCAACTGAACCCGATGCGAAGTCTGCATGTGGGAAAACCTTTCGTCCTCATGAAAAGTTTGCAATCCATTGGATTCCTATTAAAATGAATGGATTACACCCATAAAACTATAAATTTGCAAGCATCTTAAAGGAATAAGACCTTCGTTCATCTCGGAAAACAAATTAGGATATTTTTAATGAAATCCAAGAGCTTTCTGACCCTGTCCCTTTAATACCCGAGCAAGCAAAAATACACCGCAACCAAAGGTACTGGATTTGAACTGAAATTATGAAATTGTAATGTTTTTTTTTTTTTGATATGTGCAGCTTTCTGGACTCTGAACAATGACTATTATTTAGACATTTTATTTAATATTAAGTAAAATACAATACAACTTTCTGTTCAACACCTTAAGAGTACTTCTATGATATTTTATTGTTAATTGACTTTGAAAATAGTTGAATTTCAAGGAAAGAGGGAATCAATGACCTGCCCACGATCATAAAATCTATAAAAAAAAATGTTAAACACTTCCACCAGTATATTTACTGTGGTGTTTTTCTCCCTTGCGCTCCTAAACAGTTTCATTGTTTATAGACTTCGGCGAGCAAAGAATTTATTACACGCTGAACTTTTGAGTTAAACTGAGATAGCAGAGGCTCCTCGAGTCATGTTAGAAAGCACAGGTAACCTTTACACAGGCGGTTGCCTCCGCAAACGCAACACAAAACATTTCCCTAATGCATTCAAGGTGTGTAATTGGGCGGCCTGAAGTGCATGTGTGTCCGTTTACTACATTAGTGAAATAATGGCCGTAAAGGGCCGCATGGGAAACATATATAAAGATGAAGGAGCGATCGTACAAATAATGAATTCTTTCATTGGAGGTATAACAAAGCACGCATAGCGGAGATCAAAGACGTAGAACCACCCGCATGTACGCCTCATATAACAACCTCTGCAATAGGTGTTATCTATAAAAGCCCACTGCCCAGAATCATGGTGGGCTGGGGCTTTTATAAGAGACGATTAGGAACTTCATGGGTGAGCTCTAGTCTGCCAGCATTTTGTTTAGGAGTCAGGGAAACTCGGGGGAAGCTTGTAGGATCCCCTTACTAGTGAGCCTCCCCTGGTCTTCATCAGGAAAACAGTTTCATTGTTTTGATGGGGAAGTGGTAATTACTGTGGCTGGTATGGCGTATGAGGTGTCAGGGATTTATGGGATGACTGCGTTGCCGTGAGACATTCCGGCAAAGCCACCACGGCGACCCACTAAAAGGGGGAAGTCCTGACTCTCTTTGAGGATTCCTTTGTTTCGCAGCCAACCTAGACCTGTTGCAGCTGGTTTGCCACCTCATTTGAATTCTCATATGAAGACGTTGAGGCTTTGTTCTATTGTGAACGGCTGTGGCTGATAAGCTATTGTCTTTGTACAATGCAAATGAGCCATAAGGTGTTTCTCCACTTTTGGATAACGCCTTTTGTAAGTACCCTATTCACAGCTGGTATTAAGATGCATATAGGGTGGTCCGATCACAAATGCTTAGTCACTTACACCTTGGATGTATCTCGAATATGTCTCATTTGACAATTAAAAACTGTTTAAGCATTAAGCAATGCTTTACTTTGAAACTGTTTTCACTAAGAAATTGCTAGTAAATTTGAAAGTTAAATGTAAAATTTTGAAGTAGAAAGACTGAAATGGTATTCTCTTGTAAAACGTGCTCCAATAATCTAAATTATAAAATAAAAACAATTTATTTTAGTGATATAACATTTTAAAAATCTATTTACTGTATTATTTATACACTCATATATGTTTTTTAAATATGTAAATTAATTTTAATATACCATGTATATTATTTATTCAATAATATTTGTAGAGTTGTAAACAGAAAAACAGTAATATTGTGAATTAACAATATTAACCGGCGCGATTACTTTAACTTTCCTCATTCCAGCAATCAGCTTAAAGAAAAAAACAAATAGAATGTTGCTTTCTGCCATTTGAGTTTCCTTACTGTCACAAAACTGAACTGAAACTCAGCAAATATAGGCTACGTTATGTGTCGCACAGTTTTTTTTCCCCCTTGTCTATCAGTTAACTAAATTAAATATATTTCAAGTATTTATTCCTTGTATGTATATATGTACTGCAGATTTTATAGCCTATATATGACATAATTTTATATGATATAATATTTAGTATTTTCACATGTAGGTGGAAAAAATTACAAGTTGTACTATTGTCTGTTTAAAATAAATGAAAAGAAACCTAGCATAGTAGATTTAGGTTTTTTTTTTCTGTTGTACCGAAATCACGTCAAACCGTGCCCCTTGAACCGAGGTACGTACCAATACGTACCACGTACAATTATTCTCGTCAATATATAGATATAGATAGATAGATTTGCTGTATAGAGCTAATTAGACAAATATTCAAATATATTAAAAATAATTTTATTGATAATAATAATTAATAATAACAAATATTCAAGTCATAATAGTTTTAATCAATAGTTCACCCAAAAATGAAAATTCTGTCATTAATTACTCACCCTCATGTTGTTGCAAACATTGAAGACTGACACGGAAGAGAAGAAATTGTTGAATAAAGTTGTTATTTTTGCTTTCTTTGCATACGAAAAGTATTCTTGTAGCTTTATAACATTACAGTTAAACCACTGATGTTACATGGACTATTTTAACGTTATCCTTACTACCTTTCTAAGCCTCGAGTTGCATTGCTGTCATGCAGGGTCAGAAAGCCAAAAGTTCAGCTAAAAGAAGGTCTTACAGGTTTGGAATGACGTGAGGGTGAATAATTAAATTTAACTGCTGAGTGAAAGACATACAAACCTGGAAATATCTGATAGCATGCCGTACATTGAGATAGTAGTGACACGTGTTTTCCCAGCAATCCATACAAGTTGCCTTCGGGACTAGGCCAACCTAGTCCATCACGCAGTACAGTCACAGACATGGGAAAGCATCACGCGACCCATCGACTTTGGCCTAGATCACTCAGACGGAGCCTGTCCTCCTTTAACACGCTGTCATGCCAAAGCGACCTCTGGAACAACAGGCGAGAGGATGGGCAGCCCGCAGGCCTTGGCATTTTTAGATCCGCTGTACAGTCTGTAGCACGCTATCCTCCTGAGAGCTCTGGCGAATTTGCTACAGATGGATCCCAAACAAGACAGATCTGGCTTACAGATAGATGCTTTAATACCTTCCAGCAGCAGCAGTTGTCCCCTACAGTCATCCTGTTACACCGAACTCAGTCACGTTTATCTTCTGTAGAGACTAATTCAACATGGATTACATTGATCTGTGTTGTTTAACATTGGGGTCCTTCTGATGAAAGTTTACATGGTTTAGATTTGTGCTTCAGCATAGTCTCTTAAAAAACAAGAGGATGGAAATTAACATTTATTAATATGTCCAATAAATGATCATTTATTAAGTTGAATAAATATTAAGTAAATAATAAACATTTTTTTAATTGTGTTCACCTTTTGATTATTTCTGATGCCACTAGTAATTATGTGTCTGTTTTTTAATTTACAACCTATTTTGGGTTCATTTTAAGCCATTTAACCCAACCACTTGGTCAAAACAACCCAATTACTGAGTTCGTCCATATTTCACTCAGTGCTGCGTTGTTTTTAACCCAGCATTTTTTTAAAAAGTAGATTTGCACATTTCCTGAAGTAAACATGAGTGGTGCTTGTTATAAATTTCTCCTTAGGTGGAATGCAACGTGTTTTGAGTGGTTTTAGCACATTGTTATGCGTTTTTTCTTCTTTTTTTCATCTATTTGTGATTCTTGATTTCTCATTCATGACTACAGCACAAATGGTGTGAGATGAGTTATAGTACATGCTGAAGTTTAATACCTAAAGGAGAACTTCACTTCCAGAACAACAATTTACAAATAATTTGTAATTTTCTCCACATAATGGACTGCTGTGGTGCCCCAATTTTGAACTTCCAAAATGCAGTTTAAATGTGGCTTCAAACTATCCCAAATTTGGTTGTAAACGATCCCAATAACGATTGGTTATTTTAATAAAGATAATACAATTTATATACTTTTTAATGCTAAACACTCATCTTGTCTTACTCTGCCTGGATTGTTTTTTTCTGGTTCATGACAGTTAGGGTATGTCGAAAAACTCCCATTTCTCGTTCTCCCTCAATTTCAAAATCGTCCTATAACTGTCTTGAGCCAGAATACACAGAGTTCAAGGACTGCAAGGCAAGACGAGCGTTTGAGATTAAAAAGTTAAATTGTATTTTTTAAAATGAAAATAACCTATCATTTTGCTAGATAAGACCCTTCTTCCTCAGCTGGGATCGTTTGAAGCCGCATTTAAACTGCATTTTGGAAGTTCAAAATCAGGGCACCATATCAGTCCATTATATGGAGAAAAATGCAGGAAGGTTCCTCAAAAAACAATTTCTTTTCGACTGAAGAAAGAAAGACATGAACATCTTGGATGACAAGGGGTTCAGTACATTATATGTGAATCTTTGTTTTGGAAGTGGACTTTGGGGGTGTGTTGAGATCCCTAACTCTATGAGCAAAAACTTGTATTAAGTGGAAATATGCCATATGCACTACCAGTCAAAAGTTTTTGAACATTAAGATTTTATATGTTTTTTTTAATGTTTAATGTGTCTGCATTTCTTTGATCCAAAGTACAGCAAACACAGTAACATTTTGAAATGTTTTTACTATTTAAAATAATCATTCAAAAGCTTAGAGTTGGTATAATTCTTTTTTTTTTTTTTTAAGAAAGAAATTATAGAAATTAATACTTATGTCAGCGCCAATAGCCTCATGGTTAGTTTGCCGACATACAAAGCAATTGTGCTCACAGCGATACGAGTTCAAATCCCAGCTCATTGTCCTTTGCCGATCACACTGAAAATATTTCACTAATATGCTGTACTTTGGATCAAATAAAAGCAGGCTTGGTATGAAGAAGAGACTCCGTTAAAAAACATTAAAAATCTTACTGTTCAAAAACTTTTGCCTGGTAGTGTATATGCGTATAGTGTAAGTTAAAAAACTTTTATCATGGTTCCCTGGGTTTGCTTCAGGGTTTACTCTTAAAAGGATTCCCTAGGAGGCATCTGTTTGTCACTCTACACCAAAGTATATGAACACAGACATCAATCTAGGTCATTCATATGACCTTATCCATGGGACAGCATGTTTCACAGGTGCCGCTGTTGTGCTGTAACTCTAGAGCGCTGCCCTTCTGCACTGTATAATTCCATTCGCTCACTGTCTACACCATACCGCACCAACAGCACATCCATTTATTTGATCAAAAAAAGTAATATTTTGAAGAATGATTACAATATATAACTGTTTTCTATTTGACTATATTTAAATGTAATTTGTTCCTGTGATGTCAAAGCTGAATTTTCATCTGGAGCCATTACTCCAGTCTTCAGTGTAATACATCCTGCTGAATGAACATTAATTCTTAAGAAAACAAACTGTAATACTGTATATTAGTACAGCTTGTCAAAGCTAATACTTTGAGAGCATTGTATTGTCTTTGAGTTTCAAACTATAGTTTACAGTGGATAAACATAGGATTGACCTTTCCCCTCATTCTCTAGGTGTTGACATCTTGAAGCTGGTGGCAGCACAGATTGGCAGTCAGTGGATTGACATGTATAAGTCTCTGGCCAGTGCTACTGAGCGAGAGGTGGCCGCCTTTTCCAATGGATACTCGGCTGATCACGAGAGGGCGTACGCTGCTCTGCAGCACTGGACCATACGCGACAGCGACGCCAACCTGGCAAAGCTGATCAATGCCCTTCACCGGCAACGCCGCATTGACGTGGTGGACAAGATACGTAGCGTCATGGAAGACAATCCTCAGGTAAGCAACTATAGGTTTTAGGTTGACAATGAAGTTTTGCAAAAACATGTTTTTGTTTACAGATACCATTGCGAACTTGATTTTAAGCAAGTCTTTTTCAGCTGGTCATAATAAATAAATAAAATAAAAAGAGATTATTGTATGATTTTTATTCTTTAAAATACATTTCAACTGTTTTCACAGTTATTTTTATTGACATTATTGTCATCTCGTTTTAGTCATGGAAAAAAAAGTTTTTTTTTTTTTTGGGGGGTTTTTTTTTTTTTCCACTATACCGGAAACCACTAGATGACTGCAAGAAAAGTTTAGAGAAAAGCAATGGTAAAAAATGTTAAAATAAATAAATAATAAAAAAGATTAAACTATCTAAACAAACTAATTTCATAAAAAAAAGATCAAAAATAAACCAAAAAGAAAAATAAATAAATATAAACAAAGATTTATTTAATTAAAGTAAATAATGAATAGCTAAATAAGCAAAAATATTAATTAAAATAAATAACATTAAAATAAATAAATAAATATTTAGTCATTTACTAAATATATATATATATTAAACAAATAATATATTGAATGAATTATCAGTAAATAAATAACTAAATAAGCAAAAACAATTGATGAAAATAATTAAATTGATTAAAAGTAAATAAATACAAACTGAATTTTTTTTAATTAAAATAAATAATGAATGGCTAAATAAACAAAATATTGATTAAAATAAATGATTTAAATAAATGAAATACATAAAATAAATATTTAGTTGTTTACCAAATGCATGTATTAAATAAATAATATATTAAATAAATAATCAGTAAATAAATAACTAAATAAACAAACATTGATGAATTGATGAAAATAATAAAATTGTATAAAATAATATATTTAATTAAAATAAATAATGGCTATATAAAAAAAAAAAAAAATATATATATATATATATATATGAATTAAATAAACAGTAAATAAATAACTAAAACAAACAACTGAACAATTGAAAAATAATTAAACTGTTATACGGAAATAAAAACATATTGATTGAAATAAATAATTAAAAAAAACTGACAACAGTACTATACATTTTATGTAGAAAAAACAATGTAACAATCAAAACTAAATATTTATCAAATAATATTTTACACATATTTATCTTATTGCAGGTGGGTCCTTACTTATAACTGTCTTATAAGTATAAGTGCTTGTATTGTTATATGTCAGCCAACATCAAACTTGGTCTCTCATGGTGAAGCCACAAGCTGTTGTATTAGTCAGGCTACAATAATGGATCAAGTAGTCATGCGTATGTAGACTTACATAACACACACACAGACACACACACCCCAGGTTTAATAACACTCTATTTGGATAAAATGTTCACAGAAGAGTAAACAAACCACATGAGTCCATCGTGACTCCTGGCTGCATCCTATTGAGCTGCATTACTAATCACAAAAGCCTGACAGGCTACCGGAGATGGAGGATCAGTCATCAGCTTTCATTTTAGACTTTCAAGTCTTTCCTGTGTGCAGATTTTATAAAGGCCACTTTATTTACTCTGTCCTTGTCTCAAGGTCACAGCAGATGGTGAAGTTAAGGCTTTTGGACTCATTTTGATGCCAGTGATATGTCCAAGATAAAGTGAGATACAAACTCCTCAGACTTATATGTCTGCTTGTCAACACCACCTCATAATCACCTAATTGCCAGTACGGGTGTTGACTTTCAATGACCATACGCCTGTGAAGGTAACGCAAAGTCATTGCTTTGCAGAGCACATCCTGTTCACTTGTGCTCATATGTTCACTTCATTCGACCTCATGTTTTGTTTATATATTTGCATGAAGATTTTTGTGAATTTTTTTTTTTTTTTTTTGTAGAACCATTGATTGTTATAGAAATATACATAATTATAAATAGAAGTTATCAATAACAACTAACCAACTTGCCAGTGAAAAATGTATTGTTTGGAACACTGCTATACATTTATTTTATTTTATTATTTTGAATTTAATTTTATTATTTTTTCAGGTTTTACAAGTATTGTTTTTTTTTAAGCTATATAAAATATTTTTATATTATTAAACTTTGTCTCTTTAATTTGATGTTATAGCTAATAGCCTACAGGAAAAAAAGAAAAATGTCAGACAATAGGAACCCCATTTTTTTCTACCTTGTTATTCGGAATATATTATTAAAATATGATATAAAATATTATAATATTATTTTATATTAAGTTTTTTAAATTTTAGTTTATTTTTAAGTATTGTTTTTTTAACTATATAAAATATTTTTATTTTATTAAACTGCTATTTTATTTATTTTAATTTATTTTAGTTTAGTTTATTTTCTACCTTGTTTATTTTCTACCTTGTATTCGGAACCCTTAAATCCATATTTTATTTTATTTTATTTTATTTTATTTTATTTTATTTTATTTTATTTTATTTTTTTTAATTTTTTTTTTTAATTCTCCATTCAGTTTCATTGTATGGAAAAAGAAGCATGACCATTTTCTCTGATTCCTTCTGTGAATTATTGAATATTATTAAAAATATTAATATTTTAATTGACAGTAAACGTAAGTTTATCAGTAACCACTAACCAACAATGGTCCCAAATTATTTTTATTATTTTTTTATTATTTTATTTTATTTTATTTTTTATTATTATTATTTTTTTTTTTATTATTTTAAGTCAACCATGGAGCGTGAGAACTACATGGACCTGGTCAGAGCATTTTCTCTTTCTCTGAGCAAAACCACAACGATGCTTACAAGATCTGATATTGAATTAGCAATGCTGAATGAAAACGGTACAGCAAAGAGGATGAAACATCATAGGCAGGGCGGCATTCATCAGAGCCACATGTTTCTAGATCAAATCACATGTATCTCATGCTCCACAGTGCCACAGCACGCACAACCTCCCGTCAGCTGAATGAATTGCACATGGTAAGAAAGAAAAAGACGTCAGTATGTGTCTCAAAACCATTAAGACCTTTAGGTATGTTCGTCCTTGTTTACAAATGTCTGGGAAGTAAAGAAGAAAAAAATGCAGAATTTCTTTACATAATTTCATATACACTCATATTTTTTCCCAGATTCATGTTATTAATTCTTCTTCTGCCTATAAACAGAATGACATGCACTTTAATGAGTTACAAAGGATACAAAGTCATCCCATTTGGGCTCAGCATGCAAGTAAACCTCAGATAAGGGCCCTCAGAGAATAAACACACCCAATGCTCCACTTGTCATGGATGCCAGCCAAACAGCCCCACAACTTTTAGACGCCGTCTGAAAGCCACCACAAGCACTCTGTCTGTCCCGTGCTACTATTTATATAATGCGTTTTGACAGGTTTTCCAAACCATTAAGAAGAAAGAACTTTGTTTTCTCTTTTTTTATGTATAATGTTGAAGTTCCACTGCCAAGCTTTGTATAGTCAGATGTGGACCATGCACTGTTTGCTGGTGGTCTTGTTGAGTCTGGAGCAGTGTTAGCCGTGGCTAATAAGATCAGTGTGGGAGTGACACACTTTCCACATCTGTGGCTTGTGTCCTAGGGTGGGTGATGGCACAGCGTTCATGTTATGGTTTCAGACGTTTGCGAACAGTTTGTCTGCTGGATGTGAATAGAGGAGATATTTGGGTGTACACCCATCTTCCTTCCTGCAACATGCAACTTGTTTAAACAGTAGACTGTGTGGTTAGAATAATGCGTTTGCTGATTTCATTGACACTCGACATTAGATATGAATGGCTCTAGTTTGTATTATACAAATGATATGGATTCGCAATAATGTATTGATGATATGTATACATATATATTATTCAAAGGTTAGGGGTTTTTGTAGGAAATTAAAATGTATTCTTTTTAACATTTATTTACTTATCCTTAATTTACGTATTTTTATTTTCTTTATTTACTTATTTTTATATTTTATTTGTTTATTTATTTATTTACAGTGGCATGCATGTATGATTTTGAGATCCATATTTTCAGATCGAGGACAACTGAGGGACTCAAACACAACTATTAAAAAAGGTTCAAACTAAAATATGCTGATTTATTATCAATATTGAAAACAGTTTTTGCTGCTTAGTATTTTTTGGAGCCTGTGATACTTTTTCCAGCATTCTTTAATGAATAAAAAGTTTAAAAGAACCGCATTTATAGAAATAGAAATATTTTTTTAACAATGGTATGTTTCAAAAAAAGGCTTTACCATCACTTTTTATTAATTTAACACATCCTCGCTGACAAATTTTTATTTATTTTTTTTTTTAATTACCAACCCAAAACATTCAAACGATAGTGTATGTTATTACAAAATTTTTATTTTTTTTAAATAAATGCAGTTTATTCATCAAAGAATTCTGGAAAAAAAAAATCACAGGTTACAAAAAAATATTAAGCAGCACGGTTTCCAACACTGATAATAAATCATCATATTAAAATGATTTCTGAAGGTTCATGTGACACTGAAGACTGGAGTAATGGCTGATTAAAATTCAGCTATGCATCACAGAAATAAATTATATTTTAAAGCATATTAAAGTAGAAAACCTTTGTTTGTAAATTGCTTGCAAAAAATATTTCATAATAATACTTTTTTTCTGTATTTTTGGAACTTTGAGCATAAGACTTTTGATTTTAGTCCTTCATATTACAGTAGTTTTGTGCGAAAACATGCCGAACTGGCATGAAAACAATGCCACGTTGCCAAAAATCTAAATTTTGGGGGCATGAAGCTTTTCTATTTGAATATAGATGGATAAACAATTTGCCAGCAGTGCTTACCAGAGAGATGGATCGGTAATTGCTGTACTCATTCTGGCTTCGCTTGTAAAAAGTGGCTATTTCTGTGTCTGGCATGTGCTGCGGCACACTTACTTCCTTCCTTTCAGCACTAATGCTTGACTTCATGGACAGGGTGGAGTGGTGTTATCGGTTACCTTGTTTCTTACTGTTGTTTTGTGTCAAAATACAATATTTCTGAAGTAAAAGACAAACTCATAATTATGTGAATCACATAACTGCATAAACTTAGTGTATTGTATTCGTAGAGTTAACTAACTGTTCACTGAAATTACCAGATTTTCTCGAACTGATGTACTTTTGCAATAGTGCAAACAATGTAAGGACAGAGAAATGTCCATGGTCCGTAATGCTCCATTACTCCTATGTTAACCGGCCTGACCTATTGTGTTGCCATTTTCCTCTTGGTGTCTTTGAGTTCAGAGCTGTTTTTCTTTGTGTGGGGTGACTAATGAATGACTAAATGTGATCTCTCAGAGTAATGGTCTGCTTCTCTGTGTTGAATTGATTATTCACTGCTGAGTCCAAGGGAAACTTTCCCGGAAATGGGGTGCTTTCCGCCCTTCCTATAATTTGGACGTTTCACTTGTGAAGTTTGAATACCTTCCCAGCCTATTAAATGCTTCCTTTAATAGATTATGTCAGGATTTCCCAATCTGGGAATCACCAGAGCTTTTTTAGGGGTCACCATGTCTATTTCAGCGTTTCCCCTTCCATTATAAAATATATAACGGCCCACCCACGCCCCCCTTGACGGTCAAGTTAATTTTATTTCCTATATAGCGCCACAACAGAAGTCATCAAGTTTCCTGTATAACAGGTTCCTAGTTCTTTTATTAAACAAACTAAATAGCCGTGTTTTTTTATTTACACGAAGGCATGTCATTTCTGTCTCTACATGGATTGATTTTATACAACAGCTCAACAAACAAGAAGGTAATATTACGAGACTTATTACGAGATAGATGTGTGCACGTAGATGCATCATTCGACCGCTCCAAGAACTTAGACGCGTCCGCCATAGGGACTCTACCTATACAAATCTATGGTTGTACCTGCGTGAATGGTCATGTGACATGTTGCATAGTGTAGACGGAGATCGTTTCTGAAACGCAGAGAAAACGCTAGTGTAGACGAGGATCGTTTTCATTTTAAAACGAAAACTAACTAGTGTAAACGGCCTAAAACGGGATCTGCAGCGTTTTCAAAAGTCTCCGTTTTCGAGGGTTGAAAATGCCGGAGAAGTGTAAACAACAGGCGTAACCGTAGCAAAAGTTATGCTTTTTAAAACGAAAACGCACTAGTGTAAACGCAGCCTGAGCAACATGACGGTGTTTCGTTCATGAATCAACCATTAAGTGATTCGGTTCAATCGCAATGACTCACTTAACAGTGACTTACTGCCACCTACTGGTGGTTTTAATTTCACATTTAAATTGGGCTTTCTTTTTACTTTTAAATAATTGTAAATGTTTAAAATATCTAAACATTATTAATGCATTTGTAGCTGCAGTTTAAAGCATTCCATGTCCCTCTGAGCTGCATTAAACAGTGTGTAAATACATCTAAACGCCACTTCAGATGCAACTTCTGTGTTTCCTCTGCATTTGTGAATTTTGAATTTTGTTTATACTGATGTCAATTCTAACAGATTCTCATTGTAATTGACTGGTTTAATGTAAGAATCTGATTCAAAAGATGATGCATACTTTTAGAAAAAATGGATTTATAAAGGTAAAAATGCCCATAAAAGTTACCACATTTACAATACAATAACTTTCAGATAAACCTTGTATAAATGAAATATTGTTTTAAAACTAGACATGATCAAACTATGCACACAAGATGTTGTACTTAAAGAGATAGTTCACCCAAAAATTAAAAATTTGTCATTAATTACTCACAGTGTCGTTCCAAATCCATAAGACCTTCGTTCATCTTTGGAACACAAATTCAGATATTTTTGTTGAAATCCCAGAGCTTGAGCCTTGAGAGACAGGAGGGTGAGTAATTAATGACAGAGTTTTCATTTTTGGGTGAACTGTCCCTTTAATTGGCCTGCATATGGATTATACTGAACATGTTTTGTGGAGAAGTTCACTTAACATGCATAGTTTGCTAAAATGGTGCCCACATCCAATACAGACCGAAGAACAGTCTCAGACTGTGGTAATAAAATCCGGACTGTACCGACTTCCTGTGCAGTGACTCGTTCTCGGGAAATGCACCATTAATGTTCCAACACACTGGCATAACAAGTATGCTTTGCGCATAGGGGGTTTTGTGACTGTAACACAGGCCATGTGCTCTGTGGGCAGTGAATTTCTGGCTGTGCTGGTTCTTTTTCATCTGTCCTCCCCTGACGCAAAGGCCAACAGGGACAGGACTCATGTGGGTGGTTCAGGGTTGCGAAGGCTGAACCCTTTGTGCTGACCCGGCCGTGAGCGCATAGAGATACACTTGTAGTGCCCACACATTAATACAGTCATCGCTCTCTATCAGCAAAGACCCTCATTCTTTCGAATCCATTACTCACATAATAGTTGTTCCAAGAAAACTTTGTTTGTTCTGACAGGATACACTTGTGGGTTCGGAACGGCATGAAAAACAATCTCTGAAGAAATGTGTGCCAGATTGATGTTCTCATCACTGTCATTAACATGTACTGTGACGCCTCTTTTGTTGTAGGTTGACCTGAACAAGCTAATGACGGCTGTGAATGTAAACCATTGTCTGAGCCCCAGCCATAAGCCTTTCGAGTCGCCCGGTGTGGTGGTGGAGCAGTCCCCCATGGAGCGCACCAAAGGATTCTTCACCGACGAATCAGAGCCGCTGCTGCGCTGTGACTCCACTTCCAGCAAGGACTCTGCCCTCAGCCGGACAGGCTCTTTCATAACCAAAGGTGGGTAAACACGTGGGTAAACAGGAAGAAAAACAGCTAGAAAAACACACTGCTAATAAAGTTAGTAGTAGTAAATCCATTATAATGTATGAACATATTTTTTCCCTTAATAATCTTCTTCTACTCTACATGTTTCTCATAGTTTAACATTTTAAAGTTAAATATGATGTTATTTAGCATTTAAATTGTAATGAATTTCTCGGATTTACACTAGCAGTCTTAAAGATTTTTTATGGTTTTTTTTTCTTCTGCTCGGCAAGCCTGCGTTTATTTGATCCAAAGTACAGCAAAAACACTGAAATTCTGAAATATTTTTACTATTTAAAATAACTGTTTTCTATTGGAAAATATTTTAATATTTAATATATTTAAAGTTATTCCTGTCACATGATCCTTCAGAAATCATTCTAATATTCTGATCTGCTGCTCAAAAACTGTTTATTATTATTATAAACAGCTGAGTGGAATTTTTTTCAGGTTTCTTTGATGAATAGAAAGTTCAGAAGAACACCATTTACCTGAAATAGAAATCTTTTGTAACATTATAAATGCCTTTATCATCAATTTTGATCAATTTAAACCATCTTTGCTAAATAAAAGTATTAATTTCTATAACTTCATTCCCACACACACACACACACACACAAATTCTTGAACTGCAAATCAGCATATTAGAATAATTTCTGAAGGATCATGTGACACTGAAGTCTGGAGTAATGATGCTGAAAATTTTGCTTTGATCACAGGAATAAATTACATTTTTAAAAATATATTCAAATAGAAAGCAGTTATTTTAAATATTAAACATTTCACAGTATTGCTGTATTTTGGATCAAATAAATTCAGGCTTGGTGAGCAGACTCTTCACTGTTCAAAAACTTTTGACTGATAGTATAAACAGCTTTCCTCAAATACTTCAGCAGGGTGTTTGATGATCTTTATTGTAATGAAAATGACAGTATAAGTACTGTATTGCCTCCTTGTGGATGTTTTATGATCCTGCATTGAATATTAAACCTTTTTAAATATGCAAAAAAAATCGAATCATAAGAAATCATGTTTAAAAAACATGTTTAATTTTCATTAATATTTAGTAATATTTTCTCTTCTCATAATTTAGCGATTTAAATTAATGAACGTTAAATTAATGTAAGTAATTAAATCTGTTATACTCCTTTGAACCTTTAATTTGGTGAAAGGTATTGTAGTAATATCTTACTATATATCGCCTCCTTGTGGGAATTTTATGTTCCTGCATTGCATGTTAAACCCTTTCAAATATGTTTAGATAATAAGAAATGTTACATTTTTGTTCACACATTTCATTTTGTCATTCATAATTAGTAATATTTTATTCAGTTCTCATAATTTACCAATTTAAATTAATGAACGTGTAAGTAAATGTGCTGAAAGGTATTGTAGTAATATCTATAATATGTAGCCCTCTTGTGAATGCTTTGTTTCTGCATTGAACGTTTAAAATATTCAAATAATTCTAGAAATGTTGCCTTTGAATACTTGTGTATTAATCATGCAGTAAATATTTTGTAGTTGTGTATATATATATATATATATATATATATATATATGACCCTGGATCACAAAACCAGTCGTAAGGGTCAGTTTTTCAAAATTGAGATTTATACAACATCTGAAAGCTGAATAAATAAGCTGTCAACTGATGTATGGTTTGTTATGATAGGACAATATTTGGTCGAGATACAACTATTTGAAAATCTGGAATCTGAGGGTGCAAAAAAATCAAAATATTGAGAAAATGGCCTTTAAAGTTGTCCAAATGAAGTTCTTAACAAGGTATATTACTAATCAAAAATTAAGTTTTCATATATTTACAGTAGGAATTTTACAAAATATCTTCATGGAACATGATCTTTACTTAATTTCCTAATGATTTTTGCCATAAAAGAAAAATCAATAATTTTGACCCATACAATGTATTTTTGGCTATTGCTACAAATATACCCCAGTGACTTAAGACTGGTTTTGTGGTCCAGGGTCACATATATATCTATATCTATATATATATATATATATGTTTTATTATTAAATATTTTTATCTTATGTTATTCTGTTGTCATAATTAACTATAGTTAAAATTTAATTTAAATAATTTGAAAGATTTAAAAAGTCAGATATTGCCCTGTTTTGGATGCTTTATGTTTAATAATTTAAAATATACAAACAAATCATAAGAAATGTTACTTTTTTCATCTCACCATCTCCTATTAAATATGAAACTTTTCTTTTAGTATTTGGTCTTAACTAGTATAATGAATAATAAATTAATAAATTAATTACAACACTCCATCTTCTGCCCCGCAGAGAAAAAGGACACGGTGCTACGGCAGGTGCGTCTAGACCCCTGTGACCTGCAGCCCATCTTCGACGATATGTTGCACATTCTCAACCCTGAGGAGCTCCATGTTATTGAGGAGATCCCGATGGCGGAGGACAGGCTGGACCGCTTGTTCGAGATTGCGGGAGTGAAGAGTCAAGAAGCAAGCCAGACGCTGCTTGACTCGGTCTACAGCCACTTGCCTGACCTACTTTAGACCTTTACAACATCTCACTATTGTCAGCTACAGAAATTGACGGACACAAAAATGTGCGCTCACTCCAGTCCATTGTCCTTCGGTGACATGCACGTAATTTGAAAAAACCTCTGGAGCGCGCAGACAGTAGGTTATCTGCAGTCAAAAGCCACTCCTTGAGCTGAAATGAACAGAGCGTGGAAGAAGCGTTCTCCTGTTTGTGAGCTCTTGACTGGATACAGCTGGTGTCAATGCTATAACCTCTCTAACATGCAGCATATTCTTGCACACACCTCAGCATGATGTCTAACTCAAAGCTATATTATGTAATTTATGAACTGGTTTTGTAAATTGTTAAATCAAGCATTTAGTCTTTTGATGTTATGTTAAAATATGTTTTTTTATTACTACTTACAAACTAACGCATCCTAATCAGCAAGGTATTTTTGTTCCTTTTGTTTGTCTTTATGTTCTCGAGTATTACCACTGTAGCTTGTTTAGATACTATTTTGTGTTTTATGTGATTTCAAGGGCATTGAAAATCATTCCAACTGGTTATGATATAAATCATGACTGTGGATTATGTGCATTCACTATACGACTCTTAAAATAAGCTCCATTCCCATGTGCTTTTCCAAAAAAAGATGACAAAAAGCAAGTATGATTGCTAAGTAATTTCACACAGGCTGGAGTACCACCAAAAAACCTGTTTCACAACATTAAAATGTAGCATTTCAATATTCATTTTGATGATGATGATGATGATGATGATATGTGGTACAGAGAGAATGTCTCTGTTAAACTCTGTTTGATCAAGTCACTCTGGTGCTAGATGTGAAACTATGGGATAGTGGTCGATTTTATCCCAATAACAGGGTGTTTATGGTCATTTGACCACTGGACTTTAAAAAATGTGGGTCAAGATGAAATAGCAGCTTGTATTGACTCTCCTGGATTTTACGAAGAGTATCAGATGAGCTGTTTCGAAAACAAACAAGGACAGAATCATGGAGCGGAAAGCTGATATGTATTCTAATGGCTGTTTTAAAGTGTAACACATGTAATCAAGACATTTATTATTATTGGTAATTATCATATAACCTGGGAAATCAACAGATTAAAGTTGTTTTTGTCATAACTTGTGGTTGTTTGTAGTTCATTTTGCTTTGTCCATGAGCAGCACTCATTTGTGAGCCAGATAAGTCCTTGAAGTTCAAGTTTGTGTTATCTATCGATCTCAGGAAGACTAACAGATGTATGATAACTATTTGACATGAAACCCCTGTTGCTGTTATGTGTTTTTTTCCTCATTCTTATTTTACTCTGTGACGCAGTTATGTGCAGCCCAATTCTGACGATATGTTGCACATTCTCAACCCTGAGGAGATCCCTATGGATCAAACTAGACTGGTTGTTTGAGATTACAGGGGTAAAGCGTTAAGAATAATCAAGATGTGTTTGAAATTATATACCCTTATTTACTATTCCCTACTTTAGTCCACTAGTATAGTCCAGTTGAAAGAGTGAATGAAAACAGCAAAGTAAATTCAGACACAAAGTGCTGGAAGGGCTACTGCTTTCGCATAGTTTATGCTTGCTGTTTATTAGAGGGTTTGCAATTACATCACAGTTTGGTCAGTTAGCCAGATGCGCGGTCATATTGAAGATACTCGGATGTAAATGACAGCATGGATTGCATGATTAATGTACTACTGAATATGTTCTAATTTATGCTGTCTAAACCATGAAACAAACGTAAAAACAAACGGTTTAAGATGGTCCTTTGCTGGTTTATGCTGGTCCTTGACCTCAACCAGCATATGCTGGTTTTTTCACCAGGGATGAGCAGTATTAGCTAGGATATTAGCCTAATATTTCACCTACCTGACTGGAAATGATAAGCAAAAGCACGAATGTTGTTAAAATTCTTGTCCTGGAAATCCTGGTTCAGTTTAGTCAACCACAAACACCTTTTGTTCCCCAGATCGTTTTTTTGCACTCTTCTCCTTGATTTGTTATAACTTTTGGCAGTCTATAACACTCTAAATGTTTTTGTTTTTTTCCGGTCCAAATGATTAGTACAGCCCAAAACATAACAATAACTGACCATTTTCAGCAGCAACAATCATCAAAAAATATATATATATATATATATATATATAGTAGTCAACATTTGAAGTGGATCAAAAAAGTTAATCAAAGTTGTCCTAAGACAAGAACGGGTATTGTTTTGGTTTTTGGACAACTTTAATAAAAGGTTTTGATCCACTTCAAATGTTGACTATATATATATATATATATATATATATATATACATTAAAAAAAACTATAAAACATAAATGCTGGGTTCATTGTTTTAAACCCAAATACTGGCATACGTTGGGTTTTCATTTAATTTCAGTTTCATTTTATTAGTTTTTTTTTTTTCCTTCATATTTTTACCTAGGTGTTGGTTTTTTTTTACCCAAATGAACCCAAAAGGTTCAGCACGTTGAGTCATTTTATTGGGTTATTTTTAATATTTTTTACCCGGGTGCTGGGTCATTTTTAATGATGGGTTGTTTTTTTCTACCCAACCGCTGGGTTAAGCCTGTCTCTGATGAAACAACCCAGCTGCCAAGTTACAGTCAGAGCATGGGCTTTTTTAGTCCTCTACAGGAAAGACCGGTTCTCAGCACTGCCGATTTGGTGCACTTCTCCAGCAAAAGAAAGGTTTGTATACATTTTATTTCATTTATAAACTCTTTACTGTGCTGTAAATTGTATGCTTTTATGCAACACAAGATAAGGAATAATTAATTTAATTTTATGTTAAAATATGTTCTCTATGTCAGTACTGTTTGTTTATGGGCAGGTTTTGGAGTCAGTCACGGCATTTTTCAGCTACGAGTGAAACATGAGGTCGAAGTCGTGGTCTGAAGTTCGCAGTTACCCCGGCGAACAGCAGCCCTTCAACGGCTCAGATTTCAGCGACACACCGGTACGAGAATTAGCGCTATTTCGGTAAAAAGCGATTACAGAGAACGGTTGAATACACTAATATTAAAATGCTACTTTTAAATGTTACATTTTTATGTCTGGAATCCTTGTTAAACGAGTTTAAATGTATTTAATTTTGTAAACTATGCTGTATTCACCCAAATAAATGTAATTTGTCATGTATTTTGTCCATGTGTTTTTGCTTAATGTTCTTGCTTAATGTTCATCTTTTGATTATTGCTGTTGCCTACAGTAATTCTGTGCTTTTTATAAGTTCCAGACCATTTTAAACCAGCAATATAATAGCCTAATTTTTAAACAATAGTTGACTTAAATAAAATAACCCAGCATGTTTGGTAAAAACATTTAACCCAGCCAGCTGGGTCAAAATAACCCAGCATGTGCTCTGTCCAATATTTACGCAGCGCTGGGTTGCCAAATAACCCAAGTGCATTATCATTTGAAATTTAGCAAACTGGCAGCTCCAGCAATAACTCTGTCATGGAAACCAGCATGTATTAAACTTAATTAAACTATTTAATAATCAGAAGTATACTTTTATGATATTACTGTACCCATATTAGACCGGCGGTTTGGGAAATGGATGGACAAATGATTTAGCTGTAGGCGCCATTTTCTGGTGAGACGTGGGAATTTATTCAGCACGATCCTTAAAGTGCATTATGAGTTTTTCTAGCCACTGAGTGTTGTACACTCAGTTGTACACTTGTTACTACAGTGCATTGTGAGATTGAATGAGTGGACTTAATTACATCCACTATAGCAGGGGTTCTCAACCCTGGCCTGCGAGTCCATTTAGCTCCAACTCTGATTAAACCTGCCTGTTACTTTCTAGTGATCCTAAAGACCTTGATTAACTTGTTCAGGTGTGTTTGATTAGGGTTGGAGCTGAACTCTGCAGGTAAATGGATCTCGTGGGCCAGAGTTGAGAACCCCTGCATTATAGTTTCGGACACCACTACTTATGGCTGTCCCTTCAAATAGTGCCATATAAGGGATAACAGTGCCTCAAATAGGGCTGCAGCCCTGCAGAGTTTAGTTCTAGCCCTGATACAACACACATAGTTTTCAAATAATCCTGAAGGACTTGATTAGCTGGATCAGGTGCACCTTTACAAATCTTGCTACTATCAGCTACAGGAATCAGGTGGCAGACACAAAAATTGTCACCCTGTTCCATTGTGACTTGCTTAGACAGGTGTTTATCTGCAATCAAAAGCCGCTCCTTGTACTAAAATTCACATAGTGTGGAAGAAGCATTCTCCTGGTTCCACTGGAACTTTCTGTTTCAGTTTTATGTTGTGCTGCTTTTATGTATTTATTCATGTAAAATGTCAAATTAATGTACGTATTTAGCTACTAACTATTGTTAGAGCACTGTCATTTTTTGCTACAAAGTCACATATTGATAAAATGTTATTGTTACAACCAAGAACCCTAATCCCTAGTTTAGAAGAGGGCCACAGTCCTGCAGAGTTTAGCTTGTCGCAAGCAGTTTTTGTCCAAAAAATCCTCTATTGTCTGGTGTCATTATGATTCTTTAACTGCTTCCGTCCTGATTGAGACAGAGCGCCCCGAACTTAAATTGTACGACTTTTGATCTAGCTGCCTCTGGTGTTATGAGTTTTGTACATTTTCAAAACTCTTACACAACTTTAAACAGATCACACTTATAACACAACTAGTCGTTCTTTCAACACCTGATCTCATCATTTCATTGTAGTTGCACATATTTTTACTTCCACATAATCAGTGTTTCAGAACACAAGATCTCTGTGATGTATTGAGAACTTTTGGTTTAATCACCAAAACACAACAGTAAGATCTTCTTTAAATTTAGTACTTTTAACAATCAGTTCATTCAAGAGCAAACAATGCAAGATTCATGTTTCAAAACACGCTTTGTTTCTGAAATAATTACAGTAATACAGGCAATAACTGTCATGCTAAAAAATACACTTACATTACCTACTTTGCATCTCTCACATAAAATCCATAAAGGTATGATGAAGGTATGACATGGCCATAAGGTTTTGCACTACAACAGAGTTTACTGTCAATGCAGTAAATGTCTTTACTGTGCCATATGACTGAATATACCTCAAAGGGAGGTTTTAGGTGATTCTGTCAAGTTTGCTTACTTCTGGGTTCTACAGATGGTACAGGCACACACACAACACACAGACAGACACACACATGTTTGTTTTTGTGAATTGTGGGAACTTTCCATAGACTTCTATAGTTTTTATACTGACTAAACGATATTGTCTATCCCCTAACCCAACCCTAACCCTAAACCTACCCCTCACAGAAAACATGTTTGCATCGTTACATTTTCAGATAAACACCATTTACTATTTTTAATAATTATTCAACATAATTATTAAAACATATAACCAGCATCCCCACAGGCCGGTCCCCACAATGTCAAAAATTTCAGGTTTTACTATCCTTGTGGTTACATTTGGTCCCCACAATGTAGCAAAAACAAGTACACACACACACACACATACACACTAAGGTTTTTTCTATGGTGACATTCCATAGGAGCAATGGGTTTTATACTGTATCCCCATACACTAACCCTACTCCTAAACCTACCCTTATGAAAATAATGTTTTCTCAAAAAAAGGAAATGATTTCAGATATTGCCATCTTTGTGGAAACATTTTGTCCCAAAAAAATAGGGTTTACTGTACCTGAACCACAAACACACTCTTACAAAATGTTGGTTATCATCTTAGATAAATCACTTTTACTGTAAAGATAAATCATTGCGTTTGGTTATCTCTAAATTGCAATCAAGTTGTATAGAAACAATATATCTATTGGCTCTCAAATGATTCGCTGATTAACCATTAGGATGAGTTAGATTAAATAGACAAATTTAAACTGAATGAAAAGTCATGCAAATGAGTTTGATAGTAAGAGCTTTATGAAAGGCAGTTACTGTGGATGAAACATTTAGATGAAACACTTATTTAGTGTAGTGAAAAGCTTATTTTGTGATTGTGGTTAATAAAACAATTGAAAATACGCTGAAATGTTTGAAAAAACACTTTTGATGATTTGTTGTGAGATTAGTACTAAGAGTTTTGAAAATGTGAAATATAATCTAGATGTAGTATTTGATAAAAATGTGATTTTCTCAGCTTTTTGTTCAATCCTTTTTTTTTTTTTTTGAAACCTAAAAATATTTTGGGGGCCATGAAATTTTAGTGAAAATCATAAAAATGCTGATGGTGGCTGGCAATTTTCAAAAACGCTGGGGGAAAAAGAGTTAATAATCATTGTTAATAATCATTATTAAGAGTTAATAATCGTTTGATAATATCATTTAGCAAAATAGCTCTGGTAGTAATGAAGAGATTTATGTTGAACTCTGTAATCAAAGCTAGCATAAACCTTAATTAAACTATATATATATATATATATATATATATATATATATATATATATATATATATATATATATTTCAGCTATAATAATCAGTTAAAAAGAAATATATACCTGTATGATTATATTCTGTACCCAGGAAGCTTCCTCACTCCCCGTTCCTCACAGAGCAGTTAGAGAATTGACATGCCCTTCAAGATTTCTTATTTAGAGCAAAGGTTCTCATCTCAGGCCCTCAAGGTCCACTTTCCTGTACAAACTAATCAAGGTCTTCAGGATTGGTAGAAAGTTACAGGCAGGTGAGTTTGATCAATGTAGGAGCTAAACTCTGCAGAAAAGTGGATCTTTAGGGCCTGAGAACCTCTGATTTAGAACCTACTGTACAAATAATTCATTGTATGTCTTCATTTTTGCTTTGGCCATGAGCTGCACTCATTTTTGAGTGACATAAAAATGGCAACATATCAGTTAATTTAGTGGCTTATTTTCATCATTCTCCCTCCGAGTAAGGCATTTTATCCACTCATCTCATGACAAGTTTTTTCCGGTAATTGTAGGCACGTGGGAGAAGTAGGCTTATTATCATTATGATGGCTGTCTGGTATGTGTAAGCCTTGTTGCTGATAGAGTTCACATATAACAGTGTCCCTCTCATTCTTATTTTAATTTATTTGTTATAGATGTTTTTTTTTTTTTGTTGTTTTTTTTTGGCACAATGGTTATAAGCTACATATTATTACACATAATGTAGCTGTTATGCATAATATTGTGTACAGCAGGCATAAAGCAGCTATCTTATCTTTAAAATAAACTACCTGCCTGGACTATCAGATTCTTAAACCTTTACTTGTCACCTTAACGACACGGAAAGAAAAAGAAAAGAAAAGATGGGTAAAATAAAAAATCCCCACACAGGAATGCAATCTGTCGGGAACTGAATAACTTTTTAATTTTCGTCACTTGTCACAGTGATCCTATTATCAAAATAATTTTTAATTAGGTATTATGCAGTATGAACACAACTTGGCAGAAAGAATACTTGTAAATATATTATTACAAGTATTCTTATTCTTAAGTATATTATCAGGCATATGTTATGTAGGTGGATCGTTTCACAAGGAAACAAACATTCTTCTTCAGACAGATAAGATAGTTCAGGACATCATATCAGCATATTTTTTTTCACCCCCAGGAGCAAGGTAAGAATGCTTCTTTTTATATTATCTGTATGTTACTATATGTGTGAGTATGTGTGTATATGTATGTGTATATGTACAGAAGACAACATATATACAAAACTGTTTGGTTACCAGCATCCTTCAAAATGTCTTTTCCTCAAAAGAAATACAGGTTTACAAGGTTTAAACATCATAAGGGTGAGCAAATAATTACAGATTTATTTATTTATTTTTTATTAAAATGGAAACATGTTTTTTTTTAAGCTGCAGCATATAACTTTGTACGATTAAAAAAAAAAAAATTCAAATCGGTTAAGTAGATGAGACATCAGTGTCGCGTGGTTACATCACTACTATGGGCTGTGTGGGCGTAACCACTGATCTGTCAGTGGGTAAAACATTTGTAGCTTGTTCTTACAACACTTGCTTAGAACTTAAACTTGTCATTTCGATGGGTGCATTCATCAGTAAAGTTTGCATCGGCAATCACTGTTAACATCTGCGGAATCACCTCCTGTCAAAACCAGGTAATCTCTAATTGCGGAGAGCCAGCAGTCAAAGAGACTGCTTTTTTCCTTTGTTGTTGTTGTTGTTGTTGTTTTTTCCAGTTTTGTGGGATACATTGCATTTATTTTCTGTATCTGATCTTACTGAGAAATCGTTAAAAATAAACACCAGTAAGGTTATTTATTTTAAAACATTGTATTTTTAGTTGCGTTTTCCATACGGGGATGTATAAATTGTGACACAATCCAAATGCAGTTGCACATCTTGCATTATGGTTTGCGCTTTCGCTTTATAAACAAAATATTTCAGTTTGTCTTGCATATTTTTTTTTTCATTAGATCAGATAACATTTTTAGCTTTCATATGGTCGTGTTACAATGTACCCACATACGGGGCATGTTGTCACATTTTACTTCCTTTTAAGGTAAACAACGAAAAACGTATACACTGTAGTCATGAAACAAAGCGACATATTTGTACTAGACAAGTGTGAATTTAATGTGGATAAAAAAATGATACTCTGAACCCCAAGTTGATTTACACAAACTGAGAAACTGAGAAAAGTGCTAGGTTGTGCCCCGCGCTCCCCTAACTATACCATATGTGATATAAATATGGGACAAAAACTCATACGGGGCATTTCTGCATCAATATTACAATTTTTAAGGGCATATAACCGCATTCTATACCGAATTTTGTGACCTGCGTCATGTTCATGTTCGTCACCAATCAACTACATGAAATGTAAGATGACGTAGGTCTGGGAAGAAGAAGGCGCCATAATTTTTTTTCAACGCGTTATTTTTTCCACATACTTGATCAATTAAATTAACTCGTAAATACTACTATGTATGTATGTATATATATATCAGTATCATGCCTGTTTATGACACTTATTGGTTATTATATGACAGAATTTCGAGGATGTCTGGATAAAAAAAGAAAATCTACGTTCTGAAGAAATAAGTGAATGTGAAGTTATTTACCCTGAATGTGAAACATGGCCAGTGAAGGTACAAAAACTACACATACTTTTGTAATCCTGCAGTATATTTTGAGTATGATCAATATAATAAGATATTTGATATTATATTTTGTTACACTTTATGTTGGCAGTTTATAAGCATCAGAAGAATCCAGTGTTTTGCTCTGATTGCTTTACCTGTTTAATGAATCATTAGCTAATGATTTGAAAAAATGTCATTATGTTGCAACTTGTTGAGGCACATGACTATTAAATAATTTTTAAGTATTATGTCACTATAGTTATGGTTTTTGACATCCAACATTTGAGGTCTGTGGGACAGTGGCACAGTGAATGTAATGTCAGAAAATGTGTTTGGTCGGGTAAATTGGAAATTGAAAATGTGTAATTTCTCAGTTTCAGGGAAAATATTAAAATACCTGATAGGAATCATCATGGCTATCCTGCTGACCCATATGTGTGTTGTGGAAATCAGAAATATTTTAGGAGTAAGTATCGATTTACAGGTAGGGAAAGGATATTTGATCAATTTTATCATACAGCAATGGAAATCATAAATCAGCATAATTGGATGATGAAAATTCCTGTGCTTTTTAAATTATATCTAATCTATTAATTTCTAAAAGATTATTATTTTATATTAGTTATACAGTATGCAGCACTGACCCTAAAACCCTGTTGGGTCATGTCATAAATGTTTTTTATGTAAATAAATAGTTTTGTAATTGGTGAATTTCTTTTAGTGTGACAAGACATGAGAAATATTGCTGCAATGAAAACATTTTTCTTTTTACATTAATTCAGTTCAGCTTCACAGATGGGTCAACGCATCATATAAGACGAAGAAGTGCAGGTCTGATTCACAGTTTTGTCCTCTAAATGTCCTAATAATAGCTTCATGTTATCTGTATATGTCACGGTTGTCGTCGTGTGCGGGAATGAACAGGAGGAGAGCGGAGATCCAATGCGTGAGGGTTTATTAAACAATCAAAAATGTACATAAACAAAAGGAAAACAGCAGGGAACAGCAACCACGATGTAAAAGAACTGAGTAACAATACAATCAATCACCAACAAAACACTAAGGGACAACCAACCTTAAATACACAGACAAACCAATCACAACAAGACAGGTGCAAATGATTAGACAGTGACGTAACTAATGAGAACAGGAACAGGAAGACCAAATATGGGCACACACCGGGAAAACACACACAAACAGTCCAAAGGGTGTATACACAGGTCTGACAGTATAAAAATATCAGTTATTTTACAAAATAGGCTATTTGTTTAAAGAAAGTGGCTTGTTATTGTTTATTTAAAGGCCTACTCTTGCATACATGATTATTAAAATCACATTATGTTTTCATATGTACAGATCCAGAAATTATAGATGCTGTCAGACTGGACATTTTAATCTTGTCAGTACTATGTTTTTATTATTTGTTTATTTCAGAAATTACTGAATGTGTCAACTCCTCGTTGGTGTGTGGGCCGAATGCTAACTGTTCCAATTACAATGGAAGCTATTCATGCTCTTGTTGGGAAGGATATAACGTTACAAAGATGAATGAAACTCTTAATAGCAGTAACCCGTGCATAGGTGTGATTCATTTATTTGCTTAATTATGTTTTTCTTTTAATTTGTTTAAAAAAATTACAATTTTCTTCTAATTAGAAAATTGTTTAAATATGGAGATATTGTTCTAAAATGTGTTACTCTTTTTCCAGATATAAATGAATGTCTGTTCAGTTCATCTGTTTGTGGTCCAAATGCCAGCTGCACAAATGAAATAGGAAGTTACAATTGCTCATGTTTGAATGGATTCACTGCAACAAACTCAAGTCTCAACATCAGCACCAATAACATATGTAGAGGTAAAATTTTCTATTCAAATATTTATAAAAACTGGAAAGTTTTCCTCATGGCTGTTATTGTAAATTTAGGAATAAATATAGATGGAAAATATATATATAAAATAAAAAAATAATATGTATATATATATATATATATATATAAATATAAATATATATATATATATATATAAAGATGTGAATGAACAACTTAAGACATCAGAGTTCTGTGGTCCAAACTCTCAAAATAGTTGTCAGTTGAATTTCTGAACAGTCAGTTTTTCTTTGTCCTACATAATTTAAAGCTGACAAGTTAAATGGATGCTATTAGACTGGACATTTTAATTTTGTCAGTACTATGTTTTTATAATTTGTTTTCATTTAATTTGTTAAAAAATTTAATTTTCTTCTAATTAGAAAATTGTTTAAATATGGAGATATTGTTCCAAAATGTGTTATTCCCTTTCCAGATATAAATGAATGTCTGTTCAGTTCATCTGTTTGTGGTCCAAATGCCAACTGCACAAATGAAATAGGAAGTTACAATTGCTCATGTCTGAATGGATTCACTGCAACAAACTCAAGTCTCAACTTCAGCACCAATAACACATGTAGAGGTAAAATTTTCTATTCAAATATTTATAAAAATTGGAAGGTTTTCCTCATGGCTGTTATTGTAAATTCAGGAATAAATATAGATTAAAAAAAAATATATATATATATATATATATATATATATATAAAAAGATGTAAATGAACAACTTAAGACATCAGAGTTCTGTGGTCCAAACTCTCAAAATAGTTGTCAGTTGAATTTCTGAAGAGTCAGTTTTTCTTTGTCCTACATAATTTAAAGCTGACAAGCTATATGGATGCTGTTAGACTTGACATTTTAATTTTGTCAGTACTATGTTTTTATAATTTGTTTTATTTCGGAAATTACCGAATGTGTCAACTCCTCATTGGTGTGTGGGCCAAATACTTACTGTTTAAGTTACAACGGAAACTATTTGTGCATTTGTCGGGATGGATATACAGTTTCAAATGTGAATGAAACTATTAAGAGCAGTAACCCATGCATAGGTGTGATTTATTTATTTGCATAATTGTGGTTTTCATTTAATTTGTTAAAAAATTAAATTTTTCTTCTAATTAGAAAATTGTTTGAATATGGAGATATTGTTCTAAAATGTGTTATTCCCTTTCCAGATATAAATGAGTGTCTGTTCAGTTCATCTGTTTGTGGTCCAAATGCCAACTGCACAAATGATATAGGAAGCTACAATTGCTCATGTTTGAATGGATTCACTGCAACAAACTCAAGTCTCAACATCAGCACCAATAACACATGTAGAGGTAAAATTTTCTATTCAAATATTTATAAAAACTGGAAAGTTTTCCTCATGGCTGTTATTGTAAATTCAGGAATAAATATAGATAAATATATATATATATATATATATATATATACAGTGCCCTCCACTAATATTGGCACCCTTGGTAAATATGAGCAAAGGTGGCTGTAAGAATAAATCTGCATTGTTTATCCTTTTAATCTTTCATTTAAAAAATTCACAATATTCTAACCTATCATTTAAGTAAAACCATGGAAAGCAGGGGGAAGATCTCTTTATGAAATAAATGTTTTTCTGTAGTTCATGTTGACCACAATTACTGGCACCCAATTATTGCAATGTCCTTTATTCAAGATAACAGCTCTGTGTTTTCTTCTTTAATGCCTGAAGAGTTTGGAGAACACCTGACAAGAGATCGGAGACCGTTCCTTCATACAGAAACTCTTCAGATCCTTTAGTTTCCCAGCTCCATGCTGGTGCTTCTTCTCTTCAGTTCACCTCACGCATTTTCTATAGGGTTCAGGTCAGGCAACTGGGACGGCCATGGCAGAAGCTTCATTTTATGCTCAGTGACACATTTTTGTGTTGATTTTGATGTTTGATTTGGATCACTGTCCTGATGGAAGATCCAACCACAGCTCATTATAGAACTTCTAACAGATGCAGTCAGGTTTACATTTTTTATCTGTTGGTATTTGCTAGAATCCATGATGCCATGTATCTGAACAAGATGTCCAGGACCTCTGGCAGGAAAATAAGCCCACAACATTAAAGATCCAGCAGTATATTTAACCGTGGGCATGGGGTACTATCTTGAGTGTTTGCTGCCAGAAAGCTCTTTTTTTTAGTTTCATCTGACCACAGAAGCCATTCCCATTTGAAATTCAAGTTGTGTCTGACAACTGAATATGCTGGAGTTTGTTTTTGGATGAGCAAGGAGGATTTTTCTTAAAACCCTCCTGAACAACATGTGGTGACGTAGGGGCTGTTTGAATTTTTTTTTTTTTTAGTCTTTTGGCCCCAAGACTCAACTAATCTCTGCACTTCTCCTACTGTGATCCTTGGAGAGTCTTTGGACACTTAAACTCTCCCCCTCACCATGCATTAGGACGATATAGACATCAGAACTATATTATTTGGTTTTATTCCTTGTGATGGATGATTAAGGAAATTTGGCCTTTGTGCTCCTCATATTTATAATCCTGTGAAACAGGAAGTTATTGCTGGACAATATCATACTCCTAGTCATTCTAGTGTGCTAAATAAATGCAAATATGAATGGGAATATACTTCAGAGATATTTTACTCATTATAATTTCTAAGGGTGCCAATAATTGTGCCCAACATGCATATGAGAAAAACATTTATTTCATAACGTAAGTTTCCCCCCACTTTTAATTGTTTTACTTCAATGAAAGGTTAGCATTTTGTGAATTTTTTGAATGTAAGATCATAAAGATAAACAAAGCAGATTTATTTTCATAGCCGTCTTTGCTCATATTTACCAAGGGTGCCAATATTAGTGGAGGGCACTGTATATATATATATATATATATATATCTTTAATATCTTATATCATATAAAAATATATAAATATTTTTTTCGCTCATAAAACTAGCGAGTTAAGCCAGTAGTAGTACTGACAGCGTAGTGTAAACATGGCTGAAGACACGAAAAGAGGAACAGATGAACCGAATCAATTAAGTGAGTCATTTACTCTGGAACCGCTCCGATTGATTCAAACTCGTGACTTCGATCATTCAAACGATTCACTAGCAAAACCGGATCAAGTTAAAAGAGCCATTCAGTTTTGAATTTCGACATCGCTTGTAACGATTTTAAAAAAAGGACGTAGTGATGGGTGAAACGGAGTTTTTCAAACTTCGAATCAGTTAACCGATTGTGTAGTAAAAATATGTGTATCCAAGCGCTCCAATCGGATCGCGTATAGCGAATCATTTGATTCATATCGGGACTTTAAATCGCGTATCGTGAATCATTTCTTCTGAATCATTTCTTCTGAATCATTTCATTTAATCTGGAACTCTGGAGCGCGAATCGCGAATCATTTGAACAGAGCAGGTTCGCGAATCATTTGATTCAGATCGGAGCTTCATTTTTTTTCTTTAGATCGGAGCTTTGTGTATCGGGAATCATTTGTATCAGATCGGAGCTTTGTGTATCTCATATGGAGTGATTTGTATCAGATCGGAACTTCACGTATCCTGAACCATTTGATTCAGATCGGGACTTCGTAGTAAGTTCGCGAATCATTTGATTCAGATCGGGACTTTGGACAGGGTGTTGCGAATCACTTGGTTTAGATCGGAACTTCGGAGCGGATTCGTGAATCATTTCGCAAATTTAATGAACTGACTTCTGCAAATCTGTACGAACCTCTTTGTTCTATGAATTCTGAGTTTGTATATCATAATTATGACTTGTTATTTATTCTGACATTATGTCTCACAATTCTGATTTTTATATTAATTTTAAGATGATATCTCATAATTGTTTTTTTCTATGAATTCCGATATGTGACCCTGGATCACAAAACCAGTCATAAGGGTCATTTTTTCAAAATTGAGATTTATAAATAATATGAAAGCTGAATAAATAAGCTTTTCATTGATGTATATAGTTTGTTAGGATAGGACAATATTTCGAGATACAACTATTTAAAAATCAGGAATCTGAGGGTGCAAAAAAAATCAAAATATTGAGAAAATCACCTTTAAAGTTCTTCAAATACTGTTCTTAACAATGTATATTACTAATCAAAAATTAAGTTTTCATACATTTACAGTAGGAATTTTACAAAATATCTTAATGGAACATGATCAATAATTTTGACCCATTCAATGTATTTTTGGCTATTGCTACAAATAAACCCCAGCGACTTAAGACTGGTTTTGTGGTCCAGGGTCACATATCTTAAAATTATGACTTTTTCTCTATGAATTCTGAGTTTAAATATTGCATTTATGACTTTTCTCTCTAAATTCTTAATTTAGGTCTAAGTATCACAATTCAGTGTTATTTTGTTTCCTGCCTGGAACTAAAAAAAAGTAGTTTATATCTCACAAGTAAGTCTTTTCTCAGAATTGTGAGGAAAAATATCACTTTTGTTATTGTTTTTATCCTGAGGCAGAAACAAATTTCCATAGTTAACACTGGCTCAAAACTGATGTTCTTCTTCAGCTAATTTACTGTATAATAGCCAGAAACATGCAGGGCTGAATGAACAATTGCACTGCATTGTGGTTTCTGTAGCTGCGGTTTCATTTGTGCCTGATGATCTCATATGGAGTGATTTTAATACAATGAGCCGTTCTCCTTGTTCATCGGTTTGCAGGCTGAGGATGCCAGATGTCTGAAACACTTGAGATGGTCGAGGAGCGCAGGGTCCTCTATTCAAGCATCACTCCCCACATGTGCCTTGATGAGCCCCCGTCTCATGCATATTTCATACAGGTCCAGATCCCTTTCATTATTGAAATGAGCAGCAGTGTGACTGATCCCATGTAAGACTGCAGCAGCTCCTTCGCTGATACTGTAATTGAAATGTTTAATTACAAATGCTTGCACACAGGTTCAGCCTCATGCTAGAACAACAAATAGAAGAAATTTAAGCAAAATGTTAATATCTCCTCATGAGTTTTAGGAGAAACGCTGGAAAGATTTTATTTTAAGAAAATGTAACTTAATTGTACTGTAGGTCCTGTTATCTAATTCAGGGATGATCTGGCAACATCATTCAGAAGCAGATCATGAATTATCTAATCAGATAAATGTTCCCTCCATCCATAATCAATAACATATGGATTCATGTGGGTTCATGAGAAGACAAGCAGAAATAATAGACAAACATTCACTTTAAAAAATTACTTTTCAAAGCTGTAAATAAAACAAAGATTATTGGACTATGTTTCACAAGAAAATACTATTTCAGTCTGTAAAATAACAGTAAAACTTACTTAATTTCTGAGTGAAAATTGTTTCTGTGCTTAATTTTCACCCAGAAATTGCTGGTCAATTTCCAATAATCCTTGTTTTATTTATAGCTTAAAAAAAAGCGCGAAGGGCTGGAAATTTTGAGGAATTATATTCAGAATTAAGTAATCAAAAAAGTAAAAAAAATAAATAAAATGGGTTAATAAAGACTGTTAATAAATAAATAACCTATAAAAGGCTATTGGTTGTCAATATGATCAAATGACATAAGTTTTAAAACTTGACTGACACATGGATTAAAAAAAGGAACTTAAAAGTTACATTTAAAATGAATTATTTTGTTGTTACATTACATACATTATTGTTACATGATATGACATAAAGGTTACATTATATGAATTGTTACATTACATGACATACATATTACATTACATACATTATTGTTACATTACACAACAAAAGTTACATTACGTAAATTATTGTTACATTACATACATTATTCTTACATTACATGACATACATGATACATTACATAAATTATTGTTACATTACATGACAAAGGTTACATTACATAAATTATTGTTACATTACATGACATACATGTTACATTACATACATTATTGTTACATGACATGACATAAATGTTACATTACATACATTATTGTTACATTACATGACAAAGTTTACATTACATAAATTATTGTTACATTACATTATTGTTACATTACATGGCATACATGTTACATTACATACATTGTTACATTACATGACATACAGGTCACACACATAAATTATTGTTACATTACATGACATACATGTTACATTACATACATTATTGTTACATGACACATGACATAAATGTTACATTACATACATTATTGTTACATTACATGACAAAGTGTACATTACATAAATTATTGTAACATTACATACATTATTGCTACATTACATTACATACATGTTACATTACATACATTATTGTTACATTACATGACATACAGGTCACATTACATAAATTATTGTTACATTACATACATGTTACATTACATACATTATTGTTACATGACATGACATAAAGGTTACATTACATAAATTATTGTTACATTACATACATTATTGTTACATTACATGACATACAAGTTACATTACATAAATTATTGTTACATTACATGATGACATACAGGTTACATTACATAAATTATTGTTACATTACATACATTATTGTTACATTACATTACATACATTATTGTTACATGACATGACATAAAGGTTACATTACATAAATTATTGTTACATTACATACATTATTGTTACATTACATGACATACAAGTTACATTACATAAATTATTGTTACATTACATGACATACAGGTTACATTACATAAATTATTGTTACATTACATGACATACAGGTTACATTACAAGACATACATGTTACATTACATACATTATTGTTACATGACATGACATAAAGGTTACATTACATAAATTATTGTTAAATTACATGACATAAAGGTTACATTACATAAATTATTGTTACATTACATACATTATTGTTAAATTACATGACATAAAGGTTACATTACATAAATTATTGTTAAATTACATACATTATTTTTACATAACACGACAAAGGTTACATTACATAAATTATTGTTACATTACATGACATACATATTACATTACATACATTATTGTTACATGACATGACATACAGGTTACGCTACATAAAATATTGTTACATTACATGACGTAAAGGTTACATTACATACATTATTGTTACATTGTTTATTTGTCAATTTGAAAATAACATTATTTATTTACTTTTTTCATTTTGAATGAATACGTTGATAATCTGTTGTTTTAATTGTTTTATTATTATTTTAGTCTCATTGTTCTTTCTCCATATTTATGACTTTTTGTCTATGAATTCTGAGTTTATATATCATAATTATGACTTTTTATTTATTCTGACATTATGTCTCACAATTCTGACATTATAAGTTTTTTTTTTTACAATGCAAAATTTAGTACTGCTAATGTTTGATCAGTCATGATAAGACATTAAAAGAATTCTATTATTCTGTTGAGTATGTTAGAGTGAGTTAGTTTGGCGTCTCAGCAGGTGTTTGAGTTTCTGAACCTGATCCTGTGCTGCTCTCACATGAATAATTCACAGGCCAAACATTCAGGGTTCCTGGATCTCAGAGCCTCAGAACCGAACGGCAGAGTTCACAGGTGGGACCTGAAGCTCACTTTGGCAGCAGAAAGTGAAGGATGTCCAAGAGAAGATGGGTGGAATTCAAGATCAGCCAGACCATCAGCTGTTCAGCTCCCGTCGGTCGCAGGAATAGACCTCCATCTCCTGCTGCTGCTGCAGGTACGGCCAACATTTCACACCAATTCACACCTCAGATGAGCAGAATGCGTGTGGATATGCTGATGTAGGTCAGACAGCTAACAGGGAATGTTCTCAGAACATTTTGGCAAGGTTCTCTCAAACGTTCTTCCAGTAATGTTAACAGAATGTACATTCAAAGTTATTTGAACTTTAATAATGTTCATTCATTTATATATCATTCATGGAACATTTTTTGGAAACATTTTAGTTTGTGTTACTGCTTGTTTCAGAATGTTCAAAAGTAACGTTCCAATAACATTTGCAAAACTAGATAATAACGTTTGTCAAGACAAACTTTGAAGTCGGCTTGAATAAGCCTGACCATAAGTTTTAAAAAGTTTTAAAAGTGTTAAAAAAATTTGATGGTTTTCAGTCTGAAATAGATTGAAGTTTAAAGTACTTTTAAAGCTTGACTGTTTTGAAGGCTAACTTGTCAGATAGATAGATAGATATGTTAATACATGCATGATTTTGGCATGATTACCAAATTACTAGTATGTTGCTAACATGATTCTAGCATGATTAGCATGTTACTACCATGATCAGCAAGTTGCTAACATGGTTCTAGCATGATCAGCAAATTACTAACATGTTGTTATAATGATTAGCAAGTTACTAGTATGTTGCTAGCATGTTTCTAACATGATTAGTAACATGGTTAGCATGTTTCTAGCAAGATTAACAAGTTACTAACATGTTACTAGCATGATTAGCATGTTGTAAACATGTTTCTAGCATGATTAACATGTTACTAGCATGTTCCTAGCATGATTCTAACATGATTAACAAGTTACTAGTATGTTGCTAGCATGATTAGCAAGTTACTAGTATGATCAGTTGCAAGATGGTTTTAAGATGATTAAGATGTTACTAGCATGCTAATAGACTGATTATCATGTTACTAACATGTTACTAGAATTATTCTAGCATGATTAGCATGTTGCTAGCATGATTAGCATGTTACTAGCACTGATTATCATGTTACTAACATGTTACTAGAATTATTCTAGCATGATTAGCATGTTGTTAGCATGATTAGCAAGTTACTTGTATGTTGTTAACATGATTCTAGAACGATTAGCATGTTACTAGCATTTTGTTAGCATGATTAACATGTTACTAGCATGCTGTTAGCATGTTTCTAGCATGATTAACATGTTGCTAGCATGTTTCTACCATAAACACGTTACTAGCATGTTCCTAGCATGATTCTAACATGATTAACAAGTTACTAGTATGTTGCTAGCATGATTAACATGTTGGTAGCATGATTCTAGCATGATTAGCAGGTTACTAGCATGATCAGCAAGTTGCTAGCATGGTTTTAGCATGATTAGCATGTTACTAGCATGCTAATAGCACTGATTATCATGTTACTAACATGTTACTAGAATTATTCTAGCATGATTAGCATGTTGCTAGCATGATTAGCATGTTATAGGCATGTTGCTAGTATGATTAGCATGTTACTAGCACTGATTCATGTTACTAGCATATTACTAGCATTATTCTAGCATGTTGTTAGCATGATTAGCAAGTTACTAGTATGTTGTTAACATGATTCTAGAATGATTAGCATGTTACTAGCATTTTGTTAGCATGATTAGCATGTTACTAGCATGATCAGCAAGTTGTTAACGTTGAAATATCTAAAACAAAGTACAAAAAGTACAAACATTTACTTGACCGATGCATTTTTTAAATTACAGGATACGGATAAAGAGGTGATTACGCTGTTTAAATGACTAACAGACCTCTTGCTGTGTTTTTAGTTATATATTTCATGAGATATGTGCAACTGGAGTACCTTTGGCAAAAAAAAATCTGAAATCACAGTTCAGATTTTAAAATGCAGTTCAGTATAATATGGATCATAAATACAGGATTACCGGAGCATAAAAAAATGTTGATACTACCAGTCAAAAGCTTTTGAACATTCAATTTTTAAATGTTTTTTTTTTTTTAAAGAATTCTCTTGCTCACCAAGCCTGCATTTATTTGATCCAAAATACAGCAAAAATATTTTTACTGTTTAAAAGAACTCCTTTCTATTTGAATATATTTTATTTTTTTTACATTTATTTTTATTAATTTATTCCTGTGATTTCAAAGATAAATTTTTAGCGTCAGATTTGTTGCTCAAAAAACAATTATTATTATTATTATTATTATTATACATTATTTTGAAAACACCTGAGTAGAATATTTCCAGGGTTTTTTTTTAATAAATAGAAAGTTCAGAAGAACAGCATTTTTTAAAGCAAATCAGCATATTAGAATGATTTCTGAAGGATCATGTGACACTGAAGGCTGGAGTACCGACGCTGAAAATACAACAATAAATTACTGATTTTGCTGCATTTTAGATCAAATAAATGCAGGCTTGCTGAGCAAAAAAGACTTCTTTAAAAATCTTACTGTTCAAAAACATTTGACTGGTAGTGTAGCTAATAAACAATATAATTATCAAACATGTATATCTGCCTGTTGCACACATAACATGACACTGTTTGCACAGCGGCATTTGCAGTGTCGGGCTTTAAAACGGCCGCGTGTGCGCGCGCGGCGTGACGTCACCGCGCCGCGAGTCTCGTGTGTTTACGTGGAGAAACATGGCGGCGACGGTGACAGCAAAGCCCGAATAAAACACTGAGGAAATCCCAAAGATTGACCGTCCGAACCGAGGCGAACGCGCATGTCAGCGCTCCGCGTTTAACGCTAGGTGTGTTTGCGTGCGTGTGGCGCTTTTATGACGCGCGTGTGTCGGTTTTTAAGCCGCAGGAACCGCAGAGATGATGGAAGACGAGGAGCGACAGAAGAAACTACAGGCCGGCAAAGCCAAGGTGAGATTTACCTCATGTTTACATCATCTTTACCTGTCTGCTGACGTTTACCTCAGGATATCACTCTCACCTGAGATTTATCTCATCGCTGTAGTTTACCTCAGAATTTAACGCCCATATGAGATTCAACCCACTGCTGTCATTTTACCTCACTGAGATCTGTGACTAACATTTGCCTCATGTTTACCCCAATTTTACTTCACTGCTGTCATTTACCTTAGAAAAAAACTGACACGTGCAATTTCACTCACATTTGCTTCATATTTACCTCATATTTGCCTCAGTTGTACCTCAGAAAATAACTGACATTTGTGTTTTAACACACATTTGTCTCATATTTACCTCTGTTTTACCTCTGCTGTGAATTACCTCAGAGAACTACTCACATCTGTGATTTAATGCACATTTGCCTCATGTTTACTTATGTTTTTACCCACATTTACCTTATAAATGTTTATTTTTTACCTCATATTTACCTCAATTTACCTCATTTACCTCCATTTTATACCACTGTTATCATTTACTTCAGAGAACCATTTACATCGGTGATTTAACACATGTTTGCCTCATGTTTACTTAAATTTTACCTCACATTCACCTTATACATGTTTATATTTACCTTATATTTACCTCAGTTTGCCTTATTTAGCTCTGTTTTACCTCACTGCTATCATTTACTTCAGAGAACCTCTTACATATGTGATTTAACGCATGTTTGTCTCATGTTTACTTAAATTTGACCCCACATTTACCTTATAAATGTTGATTTTTACCTTATATTTACCTCAATTTACCTTATTTATCTCACTGTTATCATTTACTTCAGAGAACCATTTACATCTGTGATTTAAGGCACATTTGCCTCATGTTTACTTAAAATTTACCCCACATTTACCTTATACATTTTTATGTTTATCTCATATTTATCTCTGTTTACCTCATTTACCTCTGTTTTACTTCACTGCTGTCATTTACGTCAGAAAACCACTTATGTCTGATTTATTGTACATTATACCCCTCTTTTACCTCAGAAAATAACTGACATCTGTAATTTTATTCACATAATATTTACCTCTATTTTACGTCACTGCTGCAATTTGCCTCAATGATATCTGTAATTTTTCTCACACGTTACTTCCTATTTACCTTTTTACCTCACATTTATTTGTGAAGAAAAAAAAAGCAGGGGGAGAAAACATAAATTTACCTCATGAATAAAACATTATTTACCTCATAAAATAACTGAGACATGTGATTTAACTCACTTTTGACTTATATCTCAGTTATGTTTTGGTGTAAATATGAGGCAAATGTGAGTTAAATCAAACATTTACCTCACCTCACATTTTCCACTTTTCACATTTACATCTGTAATTTAACACACATTGAATAATATGTACCAATATTTTACCTCACAGGTGTTATTTACCTCAGCATATAGTTCACTTCTGAAATTAACCTTGGTTTTTACTGACTTTTGCAACATATTTACCTTAAGCTTAAGTGTAACGTAAATGTGTTGACACCTTTTGACTGAAACGTTGACTGTTTTTTTTTTTTTTTCAGAATGTTTTTTTCTGAGGTATACCTTAAATTTACCGTCATTTCTTATGACATTTACCTCTATTATACCTCACTGCTGTCATTTAAATTAAATTTAACTCACAGTTACTTTGTATTTACCTCTATATCTCATAAAATATCTCACATCTGTGACTTGTCTCTATTTAACTAACATTTAAACACCTCACCACTGTCATTTACCTCGGAATATAGTGAACTTATTTACCTATTTACATAGGTATTTTAATTGACTTCAGTGCTATCATTTATGTCAGAATGTCATTTATCTGAGCTTTACCTTTAATTTACCTTTCTTTCTTCTGAAATTTACTTCATGTTTACCTCACAGCTGTCATTTATCTCTCTGTAAATTATATCTGAGAATTACATTTACCATAGAGTATAACTCTTTCTATATAAATGTTTGTTTTGAGTGTTTATGCGTTTCATGCACTTTCTGTCATGCAGTGCCCCTGTTGTATATTAACATGAGAATACACCTGATATTTGAACAGATAAGTCCTTGTGGTGAATCTGACGACTGTTTCAGGTAGTTTAGTGCTGTTGAATGTGAAGACAGTCTGAGAACATGTGGATAGGCTTGTGAGACTGGATTTTCTAGCCATTGCTTCACCGGATCTCTCCCATGCCTCACATTTCTGCAGACTTTAGGTCACTGTAACCTGCTGGAGCATGTAGAGAGCACAGAGACTGACTCATGATGTTAATGAAACAATATGTTATCTGTAGTCAAGGCTGAAGTATATTGTTAGGCACAACATGCACTGCAGCAGCTGCTTTTTATCAATCAGTTTGCATTATATCTGAGACTGGCCATGTTGCTTTTTTTAGCTATTGTTTTGGATGTATTGGTCAAGCAATAGTTTATTGGATCTTTGTGGCCTCACATTCTTGTTCGTTAACACATTGGCCTCTTCAGGGCGTGATAACAGAACTGTGCTATTTTATAAATAGAACAAATTCCTCTCTGGCCGAGTCTAAAAATACACAGAGTCTGAAGGAGCGGTGAGATTGTGACCCTTCTGTACAGGTCTGTTTCCTGTGAAGTGAACATATGTGAACGAGGTCACTTGCACTGACCCGTCTGTCTAATTCCCGCTGGCAGGTTTATGTGGCGGCTGTCTCACAGATGTCATTTAGATCTACCTGTTTGTCTCTTCCTTTTATCCCAAAGATTTTATGGTTTGTTTACATTCGATGAATGTCTGCTTTGATGAATGACTAAATTATATATTAATGAGCAGCTGAATTCTGTGAATAGTTATAAACAAATAGTTCACCCAAACATGAAAATTTGATGAAATTTACTCATCCTCAGGGCACAAATTAAGTTCCAAACGTAGGTTCGGGAGGAGCCTAATCATTCAGTCCTGTCAATCATCATTACAAGCCTATATAAGCAGCTCTCATTGCACCGTCCCAGCCTCTGTTCTTCCGGCATCCCTCCACCTCCCCTTCTCCTCCTTTGTTTCTGTTATTCTCCCTCTAGGTAATATCGCATTGGGGGGGCGTCGAACTCTGCGCTCAAGCCGAGCCTCGGGTTCGAGCCTCCATTAAGGACAGCAAGCCAAGTTTGTTTACCATTGCCCATTAGGACTGGATGGGCAGGCGAACTCATGAATGTGTATAAATGTGTCATTCCATGTCTCACCAATGCAGTGAATGGGTGCCGTCGGAATGAGAGTCCAAACAGCTGATAAAAACATTGCAATAATCCAGTCATCTGATTCAAGTAAGATGTTTTTAACTAAAATGTGAGTCCATAATCCATAATAACACTTCTTCCAGTGAAAAAGTGGTCTGGTCTGAATCAGGAGAGAAATCTGCACAGATCAAGCACCGTTTACAAGCCAAAACAGCTCTAAACAAATATGTAGCTGCATTTTGATGTGGAGACAACAGGAGATGGACTTTTTCACTGGAGGAAGCGTTATTATGGATTATGGACTCGAATTTTAGTTAAAAATGTCTTAAGCTTTTGTCTTCTCAAGACGTTAACTGATGGACTGGAGTGGTGTGGATTACTTGTGGATTATTGTGATGTTTTTATCAGCTGTTTTGGCTCTCATTCTGATGGCAATTGCGAGAAAAAGGTCAAAGTTGTGAGATTTAAACTAGTAATTGTGAGAGAGTCAAAATTGTGAGATTTTATACTTAGAAATATGAGAAATAAAGTCAGAATTACAAGATTTAAGATTATAAATTTGAGGAATAAAGTCAAAATTGCAAGATTTAAACTAGTAATTTTGAGAAAGTAAAAATTGTGAGAAATGAAGTCAGAATTGCAAGATTTAAGCTTACAAATCTGAGGAATAAAGTCAGAATTGCAAGATTTAATCTTACAAATCCGAGGAATAAAGCCAGAATTACAAGATTTAAACTAGTAATTTTGAGAAAGTCAAAATTGTGAGAAATAAAGTCAGAATTACAAGATTTAATCTTACAAATCTGAGGAATAAAGCTAGAATTACAAGATTTAATCTTACAAATCTGAGGAATAAAGCCGGAATTACAAGATTTAATCTTACAAATCTGAGGAATAAAGTCAGAATTACAAGATTTAATCTTACAAGTCTGAGGAATAAAACCAGAATTACAAGATTTAAACTAGTAATTTTGAGAAAGTCAAAATTGTGAGAAATAAAGCCAGAATTACAAGATTTAATCTTACAAATCTGAGGAATAAAGCCAGAATTACAAGATTTAATCTTACAAATCTGAGGAATAAAGCCAGAATTACAAGATTTAATCTTACAAATCTGAGGAATAAAGCCAGAATTGCAAGATTTAAACTAGACATTTTGAGAGAGTCAAACTTGTGAGATTTTATACTCACAAGTATGAGAAATAAAGTCATAATTACAAGATTTTAGCTTACAAATCTGAGGAATAAAGTCAGAATTGCAGATATAAACTTGCAATTGTGAAAAAAGAGTCAAAGTTGCAATATTTAAACTAGAAATTGTGAGAAAAAAAGTCAAAATTGTGAGATTTTAAACTTGCAATTGCAAGGAAAAAAAAACTATGAATCTTGACGGCACCCATTCACTGCAGAGGATCCATTGGTGAGTAAGTCCAAATTATTCCTTTAAAACGATTCACAGCATTCTGTTGCTCATTAATATTTCGGTTAGTGCCACAATAATGTGAAAATTAATCCCCTGTGGGCCTTTTTTGAATAAGATCACTCATTTCTGGCACTGGGTTTTCATCTGAAATTATTTGAGCTAAAGCTATTGAATCAAACTAAATGTCAGAGTAACATCCAACATGAACTTCCCAGACTTTCTCAGGTGAATGTTGCCGTCTGAACTAGTTGATTAGTAGCTCAAAAAAACATTCACAATAACTTTGTAAATGTCAGGAGCCACTGAATAAAGATGTTTGTGATGGAAAGAGATGATTCAGAATGATTCATAATTTCTTTTGTGGACGTTTGGAGTCAATGTGAACAAAGGCAGAAAAACTCATTTTTTAAAATTGTGCTGCTTTGGAGCAGAAATAAATCAGTGCGGTCTGAATGCATGCTTTGTCCAGTAAAATATTAAAGCATTTCTGTCTGTGATGGCTCTAATTTGTTTGGTTTTCTGTGATTGCCTAGCCATGTGGGCAATCTCTGTTTACGTCAGTTATCAATAGAAAACTCCTTAGTTTGATATTATTTTAGTTAGATAGGTTTTGTTGTTGTTGGCAATGAAGAAAGAGCAGTAGAAGCATCATAACTTGTGTTGTTTTTATTTCTGTATTAAAGCAATAAAGCATGGCAAGTTTCTGGGTCTGGTTTCCAGGAAATGCATGAGCTGATCAAGTCGCTCTGAATAAAATCATCTGCAATGTAAAATATAGTATGGGAGTTCATCATGCTGAGTTTCTGAGTGTTGCAAGACAGATAAATGGATTTTTGCATGTGCGAACTGGAGGTTTTCAAAAGATCTTGATTTCTAAACCATCTCAGTGCAGTGAAAGGCTTGGCGGATGACCCGTGAACCCTGAGCTTGTGTTCGGCACCTCCGCATGTCCTGATGGCGATGCTGCACATCATGTGCTGGCTCAGATCTGCTGTTTGTTTTGCTGCACTGAACGGTTGGTGTTTAGAGCAGCTGTCAGCGCTGTTTTCATGCCAGTGTCATTAGCAAGCGGTTCAGATGCTCTCAGGAACAAGACTGGAGAACAGTCAGTCTTCTGGCATTGCAAAACAAAAATGCTGCATTGGTAAATAAGGTGCATGATCAGAATTAGTGCATCACAGATCATTGCATTCTAAAAATGATTATATATGTGCATCCATGCATGTTTTTATTGTTTGGTTCGAAAGCATTTGGCGAGAAATGCATGGGTGAAGTTGTTGCAGCAGTTTTAGCATGAACATAAAAGTGAATTAATAATGAAGTTTAAGTTAATTAATTTATCTAGATGTGTCATTCCATGTTAACTTAAGCGGTGAAAAGTTGATTTTCTTTCTTGTGAAAGAAATGCATAAATAAAGACGAAAGCCAAGATCTTAAATGCCATGGATAAACATTTACTGAGTAATCCACAATTTGTAAAATGGAGCTAAAATGCCAATTTTGACCAGAGATTTGGAGCCAAATTACAGAGGGGAAAAATTACTTGAGAAAATGGTAGCTCCATTAGTAGATTTAGTTGACTATAATGACACTAGAGTTAGGCATGCAGACTTTGGAAAAATAATATTTTTGGCAGTCAAGACAACGTTGTCCTTCAGACATTATTTTTTTTAATTACGTTGAGTATCATCTGAATGCAAAGTTTGCTGTTTGTCCACTGAAAATGTGTAGAGTTTAAAAATGGACTCATAGACTCATGGTCACATTGAGATCCCTTTATCTCTGGAACTGAATCATATAGTGCCTTAAAAATGAAGATGGCAAAAGAAAAGTTTGTTAGGAACCAGCATATAAATGCATATTAATATACCTTTAATACTTCCTGAGTTACAGGCATGCACATTTAGGGGAAGAAACACAAATAGTGCTTTTTCTTCTTTTTTGAATAGTCACCATTGGCATATACTGCTACAGATACCACTAATAGAGCTACCAGTTTCTGGCTGGAAATAACATAATTATGTTGCCATCTTTCTAAAGTCATTTTACCCTCCGGTAATTTGTCTCCAAATGTCATTTTGACCCCCCTCTACAACATAGTGGATTACTCAGTAAAAAATGAAGTTTGCAATTCTGAGAAATAAAGTCAGAACTGCAAGATATAAGCTAATTTGCAAGAAAGTCAGAATTGCGAGATTTAAACACGCAGTTGTGAGAAAAAAGTAAAAATTGCAAAATTTAAATGTATAAATCTGGTAAATAAAGCCAGATTTGTGAGATTTACACTTGCAATTGCAAGAAAAAAGTCAAAATTGCGAGATTTAAGATAGAAATTGTGAGGGGAAAAAAAAAGTCAAAATTGTGAGATATAAACATGCAAATCCAAGGAAAAAAAAGCCAGAATTGCGAGATTTAAGCTTGCAGTTGTGAGAAAAAAGACAAAATTGCAAGATTTAAACTGGAAATTGCAAGAAAAAAGTTAAAATTGCGAGATTTAAACATACAAATCCGAGAAAAAAGCCAGAATTGTGGGTTTTAAACTTCGCGATTGCGACAAAAAAGGTCAGAATTGCAAGATTTAAACTGGAAATTGCAAGAAAAGTTAATTGCGAGATTTAAACATGCAAATCCGAGAAAAAAGCCAGAATTGTGGGTTTTAAACTTTGCGATTGCGACAAAAAAGGTCAAAATTGCAAGATTTAAACTGGAAATTGCAAGAAAAAAGTCAAAATTGCAAGATTTAAACATGCAAATCCGAGGAATAAAGTCAGAATTGCGAGATTTAAACTAGAACATAGTGGATTACTCATTAAATATTCATCTAGTGCCTTTAATATTTTTGTCTTTCATCACTTTCGTTTCTGTTTGTCTTTTAGCCAGGGAAGTTTCAGAAATTTGCTTGATTGACAGAATTACTCCAGATGCTAATGTATGCTTGCAAACTCAAACTGAAAGTTGAAATCTGATACACGGCCTGTGCATCAGTACTGAGGCCTTATACACACTAATACAGCCCTGAATCCTTGAAGCGTGTCCAGTTGCCTGTTTAACTCGAAGTCCGTTCCATTATGTAAAATCGATTGTTCCAACCCAGCGTGCAATGAAAGCGTTTTCTGCCTTCACCAGATCTGAGGGCTTTAATTTATGTGTGTGTGTTGTGATTGTAGGCTAAAAGCTCTGGTTAACAAGAGGTCAGGCCTTGAGTATTCAGACACGCACACAAACCCTTTGTTAATCCCAATCAATAGTCTGCCGGGATAATTGGCTTGGCCGATAAACACAGTCAGTGTCACTCAAGAGATATTACAATAAAACTAAAGCGGGCCGCATAATTAAATACCTCCTACACACTCAGCCATCGTGATCTTAATTAACAGCAGCGCACGCTCACCGAATGTTCGTTTGACCCTGTTCTGACAGTCGTTGTCAGTTGTCAGTGATTGTTTGGCATGTGAAGGTAATTTGTGTCTTGGGTTTTTATGATAAAACACTGTTTAGAACCCATTTTATTTTATATCAACTATGTTATCATTAAAAGTTTGGGGTTGGAAAGATTTTTTCATGTTTTTGAAAAAAAAAAAAAAAAAGTTCACCAAAGCTGCATTTGTTTGATCAAAAAAACAGTAAAACTGTAAAATTGTGAACTATTTTTACAATTTAAAATTGCTGTTTTTTATTGAATATCTGTTGAAATGTGATTTATTTGTTGTGATCAAAGCTGAATTTTTAGCATCATTACTCCAGTCTTTAGTGTCACATGATCCTTCAGAAATATGCTGATTTGCTGCTCAACGAACATGTCTGATTATCAGCAATGTTGAAAAAAGTTGTGCCGCACAATATTTTTGTGGAAACTGATACGTTTTATTTTTCAGGATTCTCAGATTAATAGAAAGTTCGAAAGAACTGCATTTATTTGAAGTAGAAATCTTTTGTCACAATATAAATGTCTTTACTGTCACTTTTGAACAATTGAATGCATCCTTGAAGAATGAAAGCATAATTGTCTTTAAAGAAGTACTTTGCTTCTTGTGTGTTCGTGCTGTTCTGTGAATGTAGTTTGCATGAGGACAGTAAGGCAGCAGCAGAAATGAGCCGTTCGAGTAACAGCAGACCTACATATGACCGAATGTAATCGCAGTGTTTCCAAATAGGCCAAATGGGTGTCAGCAGGGGACGCTCACCTCAGGGAGCTGATTAGATAACCCAGAGATTAATGCCAGCCTTTGTGGGGAAAAACAAATTAAATTTAATTTCAAGCTGTGCAGTTGCTTCTGTTCTGGCTCCTGCTATTGCTTTCTTGGATTTTACTCATAGAAACGGACGATATATTGGTGGCCGTACGAGTATCAGCCAACATTAGACTTGCACTGGGCTTCTTCTAAAATTGCAGTTGACCTGAATAATAAAAGCAGGCCTTCATATTATTTCTCTGCTAATGCAGTTTTTGTTTTAAATCATGCAAAGCTATAGGTTTATATATGGAAGCCTGTTTCTGCCACTGAATAACAAAAAAACAAAAACGTAATTGTGACTTTTTATCTCACAGTTCTAACTTTTTCACAACTGCAAGCTTATATATTGCAGTTCTGTCTTTTTTTGTAACTTTAAGAAAAGACTGTGCTTTAAGACTGTGAGAAAAAAATCTAAATAGCAAGACTGAGACTTGCAGATCTGAGAAATAAAGTCTGAAAAAAAAAAGAAATAATTGTGAGATTTAAACTTGCAGTTGCAAGGAAAAAGTAAAAAAAAAAAAAAAAGTTGCGAGAAAAAGTGAAAATTGTGAGATTTAAACTATAAATTGCAAGAAACAAGTCAAAATTGTGAGATTTAAACTTGCAATTGCGAGAAAAATATAAAAATTGCAAGAATTAAACTAGCAATTGCTAAAAAAAAATAATAATTGTGAGATTTAAACTAGAAATTGCAAGAAAAAAGTCAAGATTGTGAGATTTTAAATTAGAAATTGCAAGAAAAATATAAAAATTGCAAGAATTAAACTAGCAATTGCTAAAAGAAAAGTAATAATTGTGAGATTTAAACTAGAAATTGCAATAAAAATATTAAAATTGCAAGAATTAAACTAGCAATTGCTAAAAAAATAATAATTGTGAGATTTAAACTAGAAATTGCAATAAAAATATTAAAATTGCAAGAATTAAACTAGCAATTGCTAAAAAAATAATAATAGTGAGGCTTAAACTAGAAATTGCAAGAAAAAAGTCAAGATTGTGAGATTTTAAATTAGAAATTGCAAGAAAAATATAAAAATTGCAAGAATTAAACTAGCAATTGCTAAAAGAAAAGTAATAATTGTGAGATTTAAACTAGAAATTGCAAGAAAAAAGTAAAAATCACAAGATTTAAACTTACAAATCTGAGAAATAGTCAAAATTGCACAATTTGAGCTTACCAATCTGAGAAAAATAAAGTCAGAGTTGCAAGATTTAAACTCACAGTTGCAAGAAAAAGTCAGAATTGTGAGATTTTAAACTGGAATTTGAAAGAAAAAAAGGCAAAATTGTGAGATGTAAACTTGCAAATCTGAGAAATAAATTTAGAATTGCAAGATATAAACTAGAAATTGCAAGAAAAATATAAAAATTGCAAGAATTAACCTAGCAGTTGATAAAAATAATAATAATAATAATAATTGTGAGATTTAAACTAAATTGTAAGAAAAAAGTCAAATTTCCGAGATTTAAGCTTACAAATCTGAAAAAATGGTCAGAATTGCAATATTTAACCTTGCAATTTGCGAGAAAAGTCAAAATTATGAGATTTTAAACTAGAAATTGCAAGAAAAAAGTCAAAATTGTGAGATGTGAACTTGCAAATCTGAGAAATAAAGTCAGAATCGCAAGATATAAACTCACAATTGCAAGAAAAAAGTCAGAATTGCAACATTTAAACTTGCATATTCAGTATTCGTTGTTGGAAACCGGCTTCCATATCTGTAGTATGAATCATCATAGTTGCCGTAAAAAGTTTCGTCTCTCTGTGAATGTCTGTATTCATGGGTTTTATTTGCATGTGTCAAAGTCTGGTTGTTATTCTCCTTCAGTGGATGTTTTTACAGCCGCTGCTCTTTGTGAAGTTGTTTTGTATCTGGTGGATCTTTCCCAGGAGTCTTTGCTGTATCCTAGACACTCACGAACATCAGATCCCACAGGACGCCTGTGATCCGGGTTGAGTGTGTTAGCATTCGCCGTTGTTCGATGGCGCGTTGAGCTCACGTTCTGCCGCCCCTTTCACCCCTTTCACCTCTCTACTCATTAGTGTTCATTTAGCGTAATGGACGTACATTAGTGCGAACGCTCTTTTTGCTTAATATACATAAATAATGTAAAAGCCGCATGCGGGATTCCTGCTCTGTCGCCATGGTAACAGCAAACGAGACTTCTTCAAATCAGCTGTATTTCGGCTCCGGCGTTAAAAGGTTTTCTGGGAAATGTGTTTCTCACTAGTGTTCTTGAGTTTCTGGGTGAAATGTCACTGTGATGCTGATGTTCAGATACAGACTGAAATGTTCAGGTGTTACAGAGGGGAAAATGGTTTTTATTTAAGTAAAATAATTTATAGAAATTAATGTCGTCAGTGCATTGATGCAAGTTCACATGGATATTATGTACAGACTTTTATTTTCTTTATTCTGTGGAGGGATTTAACGGACTAATTTGAATAAAATAAATATATTGAACTGATTAAATATTTCATATTTATTACAGTTTCAATAAATAAATAACAAAATAAAAGTGCAATGTAACGCACACTACCAGTCAAAAGTTTTTGAAAAGTAAAATTTTTATTATTTTTAAAGAAGTCTCTTCTGCTCACCAACCCTGCTTCTATTTGGTCCAAAAAGTTCAGCAAAAACAGGAAAAAATTAAAATATTTTTACTATTTAATATAACTGTTTTCTAATTTAATATATTTTAAAATGTAATTTATTCCTGTGATTTCCAAGCTGAATTTTTAGCATCATTACTCCAGTCACGTGACCCTTCAGAAACCATTCTAATATTCTGATTTGCTCAAAAAACATTTATTGTTGTTGTTGTTGTTGTTGCTGAAAACAGCTGAGTAGAGTTTTTTAGGATTCTTTGATTAATAGAAAGTTCAGAAGAACAGCATTTTAAAGCATTTAAAGCATCCTTGCTAAATAAAAGTATACATTTTCTAAAATTTCTTTCCCAAAAATAAATAAATAAATCAATACAATTATACTCACTCCAAGCTTTTGAATGGTATGGTGTATATTGTTACAAAAGCTTTTTATTTCAGATAAATGCTGATGTTTGGATATTTTTATTCATGAAAGAATCCTGAAAAAATGTTCTCAACTGTTTTAAATATTGATAATAATAATAATGTTTGTTGAGCAGCAAATCAGCATATTAGAATGATTTCTGAAGGATCATGTGACACTGAAGACTGGAGTAATGATGCTGAAAATTCAGCTTTGATCAAAGAAATAAATTAATTTTCAAATATATTCAAATAGAAAGCAGTTATTTTAAATAGTAAAAATATTTCACAATATTACAGTTTTTGCTGTATTTTAGAACAAATAAATGCAGGCTTGATGAGATGAAGAAATTCTTTAAAAACATTAAAAATCTCACTGTTCAAAAACTTGTGACTAGAAGTGTATATTTATTTAATATAAATGCACAATACATAAATAAATAATAAATTAATTTAAAAAATAAAATAAAAGTACAATAAAAATGTATGTTTTTTTTAAATAAAAACAAGTACGGTGAAATGTATTTCAGCATTTTTTATTTTACATAATTACATTTCATGCAGTATTTATTTATTTATTTGTAGTCATTTTAATTATATTTATGTTAATAGATTGCAACATTTTATGGTGTGTTTACTTTCAAGATTGATATTTTTATTTCAATATTGATTTGCTTTATGCAAATTACCTTTTTGTTTGCTACATTTTATTTAAGGTATATATATTTAACATTTTCATTCTGTGGCCTGATGGTATTTCACCTCCATTCATTTTATGCTGTCATTTTATTGTATTATTTATTACTTTATTGCAACATTCTGTGATGTGTTTAATTCTTTGATTATGTATTTATTGCCAAATTGTGTATTCAATCCCTCCATACAAACCTAAACATCTTTATGAAATGAATCCCATAAAAACTCATGTGGGTTGGAGTCTCTGATGAAAATAGTGGGGTGTTACAGCTGAAGAGCTGCTCTCGCGTAACAGCTGTGCATGTGTGTGTGTGTGCGTGTATGTGGACAGACAGGTGGTCATTTCTTTCTCTCTCAGCTGCTGGTTTTGTGACTGGTTTTGCAGATGCCGTTATTCAGTCAGTTGTTCTGTTTAGCCATGTGTCACATGCATCTCATTTTACTTCTGTAATGTGATGTATTTCTGAGTAGAAAAGTTATTCAGAAATGCACAACCTGTGCTAACTGAATAAAAACAAGCGGACAAAAAGATAAAATCCAAGATTTGGTGATAATTTAGCATAATGAGAAATTTATAAGAATGTTTTTGTAGGCCGACCATTTCTGACCAGGAAAAAAAAAACTCCAAAATATTTTTTGGAAGATGTTATAGCCAATGTGAGCAAAGTCAATAAGTTTCAGTCTAATACGATAACTTTAACAAGCATTTTCATTAAAAAAACCCTCTAGGTCAAAATGACCTGAACACAGCACGAGGGCTAATAAAAATAAATAGCCAGTTTTAAGCTCTACAGGATCTTCACACTGAGTTTCTGCATTTGGGTCAGTAAGTGTAATCCAGAGCCGCTCTGGTTTTAACACACTTTAACACACTAATGTCTGACAGTAAATCCTGTTCCAGCACAAGCAAAGGATTCATTTGATCAAGATGTTCATGTTTGTGTTCTCAAGATCTCTAGAGCTCATATTCCTTCCTGAAGATGATTTATAGTTCAAATGAGTGGTAAACAGATAGACTTCTGCGTGTGCGGTTACATATTGATGAAACAGATGTCAGTCTTAATGGACGTCTGTGCTGCTAATCCAGTTAAAGCAAAGTTGAAGGATTTGCGGTGCCAGAGCACAGGAAGGTGATGGTGTTGATCAACAGTCAGGCATGATTCGGCTCAGCTTCACCAAGCTGTGCCGCTTTACCGTGGGTTTTTTTGTCTAATTTTTTTTACATTCACAGACTATAGTTTTTCCACGTGTGATTTTTGTCGCTCATAAGCGTGTGTTTGTGTCCCGTCTCTTCCAGCTGGCCGAGTACCGGCAGAGGAAAGCTCAATCCGATGGCCAGAAGAAGCAGAAGAAGAAGAAAAAGAAGCCGGAGGCGGACGTGGAGGAGCGTATGAGAGAGGAGCAGGGGAGAAATGAGGGCGAGGAGCAGAGAGGAGATCAGACCACCGTGTTTTCCGTCTCAAAGACCCTCCGCAGTGGAGAAACTGTCACACACGACCAGACCTACACCATAGAGGTGAGCAGAGTTTATGATCGCTCGTCGAGTCACTGTCTGCTCCGGTGGAATAATTGTGTTTATAGTTTTGTTATACAGAAGACACTTAATGACGACAGCATTTTAGTGCATTTTAATGTTAAAAAATAAAATAAAAAGTCTAAGATTACGAGAATATAGTAGAAATACTACGAGCATAAAGTTGAAATACCAAAATACTATAAGAATAAAGTTGAAATACTATGAGAGTAAAGTCAAAATACTACGAGACTAAAGTCAAAATGCTACAAGAATAAAGTTGAAATACTACGTGAATAAATTTAAAATGCTGAGATACTACGAAAACAAAAGTCAGAATAATATGAGAATAGTTGAAATACTAAGAGAATAAAGTTGAAATACCAAAATACTACAAGAATAGTCTAAATAATACGAGAATAAAGTCGAGATGCCAAAATATTACAATAAAGTCGAAATACTGAAATACTACAAGAATAAAGTCTAAATACTATGAGAATAAAGTTGAAATGCCGAAATACTACGAGAACAAAAGTCAAAATGCTACGGGAATGAAGTCGAAATACTAAGAGAATAAAGTCGAAATACTATGAGAATAGTCGAAATACTATAAAATAAAGTTGAAATATTACAAGAATAGTCGAAATGCTGAAATACTACGAGAACAAAAGTCAAAATACTACGAGACTAAAGTCGAAATACTACAAGAATAAAGTTGAAATATTATGTGAATAAAGTTGAAATGCCAAAATACTACAAGGATGAAGTCGAAATACCGAAATACTATGAGAATAGTCGAAATGCTATAAAAATAAAGTTGAAATATTACAAGAATAGTCGAAATGCTGAAATACTACGAAAACAAAAGTCAAAATACTATGAGAATAGTTGAAATACTACGAGAACAAAGTCGAGATGCCAAAATATTACAATAAAGTTGAAATACTGAAATACTACAAGAATAAAGTCTAAATACTATGAGAATAAAGTCGAAATGCCGAAATACTACAAGAACAAAAGTCAAAATACTACGAGACTAAAGTCAAAATGCTACAAGAATAAAGTTGAAATACTACGTGAATAAATTTAAAATGCTGAGATACTACGAAAACAAAAGTCAGAATAATATGAGAATAGTTGAAATACTAAGAGAATAAAGTTGAAATACCAAAATACTACAAGAATAGTCTAAATAATACGAGAATAAAGTCGAGATGCCAAAATATTACAATAAAGTTGAAATACTGAAATACTACAAGAATAAAGTCTAAATACTATGAGAATAAAGTCGAAATGCCGAAATACTACAAGAACAAAAGTCAAAATACTACGAGACTAAAGTCAAAATGCTACAAGAATAAAGTTGAAATACTACGTGAATAAATTTAAAATGCTGAGATACTAAAGAGATGAAGTCGAAATACTGCGGAATGAAGTCGAAATACTACTTGGGAATGAATATAGGGAATGAAGTCGAGAAATACTGCGGGAATGAAGTCGAAATACTACTTGGGAATGAAGTCGAAATACTTCGTGAATTAAGTCGAAATACTATGAGAATAAAGTTGAAATATTACAAGATTAGTCGAAATGCTAAACTACTACGAAAACAAAAGTCAAAATACTATGAGAATAGTTGAAATACTACGAGAACAAAGTCGAGATGCCAAAATATTACAATAAAGTTGAAATACTGAAATACTACAAGAATAAAGTCTAAATACTATGAGAATAAAGTCGAAATGCCAAAATACTACAAGAACAAAAGTCAAAATACTACGAGACTAAAGTCGAAATACTACAAGAATAAAGTTGAAATACTATGTGAATAAAGTTGAAATGCCAAAATACTGCGGGAATGAAGTCGAAATACTGGGAATGAAGTGAAATACTGGGAATGAAGTGAAATACTACTTGGGGAATGAAGTCCAATACTATGAGAATAAAGGATTGAAATATTACAAGTTGAGTGAAATGCTAAACTACTAGAAAACAAAGTCAAAATACTATGATGGTTGAAATACCTGAGGACTAAGAGTCTAAATACTACAAGAGAAAAAGTTGAAATACTACAAGAATAAAAGGTGTCTGGCTACTATGAGAATAAAATTCAATGCTGCAGAAATACTACAAGAACAAGAGTCAAAATACTCTGAGGACTGAAATTGAGAAATACTACAAGAATAAAGTTGAAATATTATGTGAATAAAGGTTAAGTGAAATACTAAGAGAGGGATGAAGTCCGAGAATGCTTTCTTGAAGAGTCCCAATGCTGGGAATGAAGTCGAGAAATGCTCTTGAGAATGAGAGTCCGAGGAAATGCTGTGAGATGAGAGTCGAGAAATACTCGGAATAGTCCAATGCTCTTGGGAATAGTCAATGCTACTTGGGAATGAAGTGAAATGCTGCGGGAATGAAGTCCAATGCTGGGAATGAAATTCGAAATGCTGCGGGGAATGAAGTCGAAATGCTACTTGAGGGAATGAAGTCCAGAAATGCTGCAGGAATGAAGTCGAGAAATGCTACTTGAGGGAATGAAGTCGAGAAATGCTAGAGATGAAGTCGAGAAATGCTGCAGAATGGTCGAGAAATGCTGGGGAATGAGTGTGAGAAATGCTGCGGGGAATGAAGTCGAAATAATATTACACGAAATATTACAAGATTAGTCGAAATGCTAAACTACTACGAAAACAAAAGTCAAAATACTATGAGAATAGTTGAAATACTACGAGACTAAAGTCTAAATACTACAAGAAAAAAGTTGAAATACTACAAGAATAAAGTTGAAATACTATGTGAATAAAGTTGAAATGCCGAAATACTACGAGACTAAAGTCAAAATACTACGGGAATGAAGTCGAAATACTACGAGAATAAAGTTGAAATGCCGAAATGCCTAAAGTCAAAATACTACGAGAATGAAGTCGAAATGCTTTGGATGCATCACTTTCAATGCATGATCACTGTCTATGTTTACATGTGCATTTATAACAAATATTAGTGATGAACTGCTCATCTTTTTTTTGTCCTATTTTGTCGTACTTTAACGAAAGATTGTTCACCACTTCTACAGTTCTCTTAACTTTGTCATAAACATGCCTTTGCTGTGGTGTCTCTGTCCTAAAATGCCTGTAAAGTGCGATTTTTAAACTCGCAGTGCTGTACGTGTTATGATTACAATTACTCAAATAATGAGTATAATCACATTAATATAATCACAGTGTTCTGTTTACATGAGCTGCAGATTATAAAGGTGCATGTAAAAGCAGTGAGTGAGCAAACGCTGTGTTGTTTCTGTTTGCATGCTTGTCGTGGGTTGGTTATGTAGATGTTTCTGCAGGCTGTTTTTGTGGATGAACTGCTATAACTAATGTTTAAAGGTGAAGTGTGTCATTTCTGCAGCTTCAGCAGCTCTGAAGGGAATTACAGAAATAATGAATCCAAACAAACTCAGAGGCCATGCATTGTTGAATATAGCGGTAGAAAACAAGATGGAAAAATAAAGACTCGCAGCTCAGTGATTCAAGAACTGCTCCGATTTACTGAGTGACCTTGAGAGTTTAGTATCAGTGAGATGCTATTGTAGTTTTTTTAGTATTTTGAATTATTATTTTTTTTTTTTAAATATATTTTTCTGTTTTATTTTAAATTTAAATTTGTAGTAATTTTATGTTTTCCCCAATGTATTTTTTTAAACATGTCTTTATTAATTTATTTTTTATTTTTTAGTTATTTATAAATTATTGTTTGGTGAAAATTTGAATTTTGTTTTTGGTATCATTTAGAATAAATATTTACAAAAATACAAACAAATCTAATTTTTTTTAGCCATTATGCAGCAAACATTTTTTCAAACTGTGCAATTTACTGAAGGTCTCTGGAAAGATGCTAGGAATTGTTGCTAAAAATGAAAGTTTGTTGAAAATGTGCTCATCCTCAGGTTATCCAAGATTAGGATGAGTTTGTTTCTTCATCAGATTTGTAGAAATGTGTCATTCCATTACTGGATCCTCTGCAGTGAATGGGTGCCGTCAGAATGAGAGTCCAAAGAGCTGATAAAAACATCACAATAATCCACACCACTCCAGTCCATCAGTTCACATCTTGAGAAGAAAAAAAAGTGTTCTGGTCTGAAGCGGAAAACTTGATACCAGTCATAAAAATAGAATTTACTCTATAATGCAGAATATCAGGAAATGTATATATTAATCCTATGCAATTTCTGCCTCTCTGTATCAATGAATGAATGAATGACACAGATACGCGTTTTTATTACACACATACTGAAGCACGCAAAACTTCCGGCCTCACTATATGAGTACATGAATGCATAAACAAGTAAATAATATAATAAATTAATTCTTTATAAAATCAAATTAATCCAGAATTTTTTTTTTTATGCCAAAAATCAGTAGGATATTAAGTAAAGGTTATGTTCCATGAAGATATTTTGTAAATTTCCTGCTGTAAATATATCAAAACTTAAATTTTTGATTAGTAATATGCATTGCTAAGAACTTCATTTGGACAACTTTAAAGGTGATTTTCTCAATATTTCGATTTTTTTTGCACCCTCAGATTGCAGATATTAAAATAGTTGTATCTCGACCAAATATTGTCCTATCCTAACAAACCGTAAATGAACAAACTTTTAAGAATTAGCTTAAATTGTGTTTCATGATTTAAATTAATTGGACATGCTTTTTGATTAATGTTTTTTAATAACCATTAAAATAGAGTCTAGAAACATTTAAAATGGAAAAAATTGAATGCAGAAAAACTAAAATGAAAAAAAAAAAAAACAGATTTGGAAAAAATAAAACTGAATTTGAGAATTAAGCAGATTTCATAGGGGCCCCATTTGTTTCATTTGTGTCTTTGTTTTATTGTATTTGTCCTTTAGTTTGTTACTTGCATCTGTGCTCTTATTATTAATAACAAAGATAAGATAACAAAAATGAATATATTATGAAATAAGATTTGGATAAAGCTATTATTCAATTTGTTTTTGCCATAGTATCGGTTCAGTTGTAGTATTGAAATATTTCAGTCAGGTATCCTATCGAAGTCAACATTTCAACATATTATGGACTCGTAAGGTCCCATATTGTCAAAACTGAAAATTTGTGGCTTTTTTTGTGATAACTGAGGTTTAGGGGCCATGTAACTACCATATACGTTTCAAAACAGTCAATCCACAGTAAAATGCACGCAGCCTGCATAAAGCAGCTGTGCCTTTTCACAAGCCGCTCTGACTTCTGTAAAAATGTGACGTCTGAACTACTCAGTCACCGCTTTTAGTCACCACCCCGAGCACCAACCACCATCCCACACTCCTTTTGCCAAACCCACAGACAACATCGCGTCCATGCCATTGCTGAGCAACAACACGGAAATAAGTTGAGAAAACGCTGTTCAACTGATGGATGTCCGGAAACTACATCATTGTACAGGCTTCTGAACAACTAGTGGCACGTCAGCTTTAGCCTCTTTCACACAGCGATTCCAGAAAATACACAGATAATGTGTTCTGGAATTGTTTAATTTGGTTCATTCACAAAGTGATTTTCCTCAATCTGTGCGTGTTTTACACACAACCGGTAAAGATGTGACGTGTAATGCGACGCGTACGTTGTACTAAACTGAAACTAAACTGGCGAACGATCTGCGCTTCAACGGGGTGAGGAACTCCCTGATCACTGCTTCATTCCAGTTTGCACATATTTTTTCATTGTTAAGAGTCGCGCAATAACGTGCATCATCACTACAACACAGCCTTTATTGGCATTGGTTCTGGCTTTTGTTCACACAGCACTCGTTCCGGGACTGACCCCAACAATCTTACTAGATTTCCAATCCAGGATCGTTCCCGGAATCAATCCCGGGACGTGTTTGCATTCACGCAGAAGGCACTCTTGACAACTTTCCGGCAATTTTCCGTAATCAACGTGCAGTGTGAAGGGGCTTTACTAAAGCAATAGTTACGTAGCTGACTGCATTCGGTGTTTGAAAAGAAATAAAAATAATATTAATTACCATTCTGAAACATCCTGTTAAGTATCACCAAGCCACAGCAGAATACAGCACACATGACCCTAGTTACTTGTGGTTGGCCTGGCCGTGCGTCATTCAAAAACCAACAGGCCAATCAGAAGAGAGGCTCATGAATATTAATTAAATGGGCCAAAATCAACCTGTTCTTGACAGAGCTCCTAAGAGAGGAGCTGTGAAAATATATTGAGATGGTTTTTGGCACTTATACCACAAATATATATTCTTAAGAACATCAACAGATAACAGTGTACAATATGTGACCTTTAATGATGGATTTGTTTCAGCTTTTGTCTTCTCAAGATGTTAATTGATGGACTGGAGTGGTGTGGGTTACTTGTGGATTATTGTGATGTTTTTATCAGCTGTTTGGACTCTCATTCTGACGGCACCCATTCACTGCAGAGAATCCATTGATGAGTGATGCAATGACACATTTCTACAAGTCTGATGAAGAAAAACTCATCCTAATCTTGGATGGAATGAGGATGAGACATTTTCAGCAACTTCAAAGACTCTCTCTCTATAAATAGACTTGTAAAGTGTATGTATATTTAAACAGATTATAGAATATTTATCATCTCAGCTCTGTTGCCCTCTTGATATATGTACGCGATGTGTGGTTGTTCTTTTAGGGCCGTCAGGTTTGTGGTGTGTTTGCAGTTGTAGATGAGTGTGAAATTAGTGGTTGCCCAGGCAACAGACAAGTGCATTTGAACTGGTTAAGCTGAGTGTGTGTGTGTGTGTGTGTGTGTGTGTGTGTGTGTGTGTGTGTGTGTGTGTTTCGCTGTCCTTGCAGTAGAATAGCAGCGCTGGCGTGATCTTGCTCTATTCACTCTGCTCTCTTACATCCGTGAGCTTTATAAACAGAGATTTCTCCAGGAAGCGAGTCGTGTTTCAGTCTGTGAGGTCATGCTCAATCTCTTTGTTTGAATAGAGTAATCATCCTTAAGCACGCAGAGACTCCTCTGGACGGCACTTATGTAACAGTCCGTGCGTTTGTGAAGTGCAGTATGGATCTGACACGCGTCTGCATTTAAATCAGCACGGCAAACTTTCAAGCGATCGTGTAACTTCCTCCTGTGGCTGTTGCCGTGGAAACAACACTTGTGATTGTTGCCGTGGCCGACACTTGTGATTGCTGAAATTGACCAGAGTAAAGCACACACAACTATTGTTATACGTTGAACACGCATCTGATGTGTTTGAAGGTGCTGAAGTCGTGTTAATGACCTACTACATTAACTAGATGCTTAACATGTAAATATAATGAGTGTAACTTAAATTTCAAGTCTCATTTGCAAAGTATTACTTGTATTATAAAAACACAAATATTTATGTATATAAGCACACTTCTCATCCAGTTATCAATACAAAAACTGTATTTATTTATTTTCATTAGGTAAATTTTTAATTCAATTATCAATACGAACTGTTTATTCCTTTTCATTAGACACATTTTCTCCAATTATCAAAGCAAAAACTGTAATTATTTATTTTCATTAAGCATATTTTCTTTCCCAATTATCAGTAGAAAACCTATTTATTTATTTTTTTTAAAAAAAACATTTTTTTCTCAAATTATAAAATCTAAACTATTTATTTTATTTTTATTAAGCACATTTTCTCCTCCAATTACCAGTAGAAAAACCCATTTATTTATTTTAATCACATTTTCCCTGCAATTATATAACAAAACTATTTATTTATTTATTTATTTTCGTTGAGCACATTTTCTCCTCCAATTATCAGTAGAAAACCAATTAATTAATTAATTACATAATTAATTTTCAGTCACATTTTCCCTCAAATTATAAAATAAAACTATTTATTTATTTATTTTTATTGAGCACATTATCTCCTCCAGTTATCAGTTGAAAACCTATTTATTTATTTTAAATCACATTTTCTCTCCAATTATAAAATCCATGTATTTATTTATTTCAATCACATTTTCCCTCCAATTCTAAAACAAAACCTATTTATTCATTTTCATTAAGCACATTTTCTCCTCCAATTAATAGTAGAAGTCTTTATTTATTTATTTATTTATTTATTAAATCACATTGTCCCTCCAATTATAAAAACACTGTTTATTTATTTATTTATTTATTTATTTATTCATTTTTATTAAGGACATTTTTTTATTTCACATTTATTTATTTGTTTATTTATTTATTAATTTTCATTAAGCACATTTTCTCCTCCAGTAATAAGTAGTATTTATCTGTTTATTTATTTGTTAAATTATGTCGTCCCTCCAATTATAAAAACAAACAAAAATAATATTTATTTATTTATTTATTTATTTTAAGCAGATTTTCTTCTCCAATTATCAGTATAAAACCTCTCTGTTTATTTAAGCAATTTATTTATTTATTATTTTTTATTTTCATGAATCAGTACAAAATATATTTGAATTAAGCCCATTTTACATGATTATCAAAACTATTTATTTGTTTAATATTTTATTTAATTAATTATCCTCCTCCAATTATACCAAAAACTATTTAATCACTTTTTATATCCTATTACCAATAAAAAAAAAGTTTATTTAGCTATCTAGCTTTATTTACTTTATTTATTTATTTACAATGAGCACATTTTCTCCTCAAATTATCAATACAAAACTATTTATTTAAGTTATATTTGTATATTAGAATTTGTTGCATTGTAACATTATTTTAATATTGGTTTAATTTGCCTGGTTATGTTATATGTTGTATAATATAAAATATTACATATAAGAGAGGAAAAATGACTGTTACGTTAGTGAATCTAATAAGATCAGCATTGAGAATAATGCAAATTACAGAAGATCTGTTATGACTCTAAACAAGCAGTTAACATCGCTGACCGCACATTAGATGATCTGCACTGGTTGTTCTGTTGTTCATTTATTAATGTTTTAGTAATTAGTCAATCATACCCATAGTTGTAGCTGTTTTGCGGGGTTTTTGTGTCTGTGTCTCTGGACTGATGTGGATGTAGGTCAGACGTTCATGCATCAGTGTAATTAGCCGTGATCCGCACAATAGAGCCGCGGCTGAAGGAAATGAGAACAGCGGCCCGTCAGGCTTTTACAGCTGAAGTGTGTCTGCTGTGATGTGGAGACGGTGGGGATCACACTCATTCTCTGTCGTGGTGTCTGTCCTTTGTCGCACGCTCAGATACAGCCATCCTCAGCCTTTATTTCAGGATGCTGCTTTTTTAAGCATGTCGGTCTTGATTAGTGACCCACTAACACCGAAGGCTCCGAAAGTGGAACAGTGTAGCAATTAATTGCACACGCGACCTCATTATGTTTTCTTTTTTCAGCCCGAGAGTGAAGTCTCAACGACGGCTGAAGACTGTTCATCTGAGGTAAGATCCATTAGATGTTTAAGATATTTATTTATTTAAACACATTTCTCCTTGAATTAAAAAAAAACGAAAAGCTATTTAATGATTTGTTTAAGCACAATTGTCCTTAAATTGTCAATACAAAAACAATTTATTTAGTGATTTATTTTCATTAAGCTTGTTTTCTCTTGAAGTCATCAAAACAAAAACTATTTATTATGTATTTGTTTACATTAAGCACATTTTCTCCTCCAGTTATCAATGCAAAATATTTATTTATTTATTTATTTATTTATTTTTCATTAAGCAAATTTTCTCCTCCAGTTTTCAATGCAAAATATTTATTTATTTATTTATTTTTCATTAAGAACATTTTCTCCTTCAGTTATCAATGCAAAATATTTATTTATTTATTTATTTACTTATTTATTTATTTCTCATTAAGAACATTTTCTCCTCCAGTTATCAATGCAAAATATTTATTTATTTATTTATTTATTTATTTTTCATTAAGCAAATTTTCTCCTCCAGTTTTCAATTCAAAATATTTATTTATTTATTTATTTTTCATTAAGAACATTTTCTCCTTCAGTTATCAATGCAAAATATTTATTTATTTATTTATTTACTTATTTATTTATTTCTCATTAAGAACATTTTCTCCTCCAGTTATCAATGCAAAATATTTATTTATTTATTTATTTATTTTTCATTAAGAATTTTTTCTCCTCCAGTTATCAATGCAAAATATATTTTTTATTTTTTTATTTTTCATTAAGAACATTTTCTCCTCCAGTTATTAATGCAAAATATTTATTTATTTATTTATTTTTCATTAAGAATATTTTCTCCTCCAGTTATCAATGCAAAATATATTTTTTATTTTTTTATTTTTCATTAAGAACATTTTCTCCTCCAGTTATCCATACAAAATATTTATTTATTTATTTATTTATTTTATGGTTGATTTTTATTAAGCACATTTTCTCCTCCAATCATCAAAACAAACTGTTTATGTATTTATTTGCTGATTTATTTTCTTCAAGCATATTTTCATTTTCGTCTCTAATTATCAATACAAAAACTATTTTTATTTATTTATATTCATTCAGCACATTTTTCTCCAAACATAGATACAAAAACTATTTATTTGTACATTTAATTATTGATTTATTTTTATTAAGTACATTTTCTCCTCCAATTATCGATCTATTTATACTAATAATTAGGCTTTTGTTATATTTGTATTTTAGTATTGGTTTCATTTTTAATAACTGTATTTTTTGTATAGATTTTTAAAAATTTAAAAATGACAAACATAGAATAAATGAAAAGTTTAAATGGTTCCACTGATTGACTGTTTTATGAAGCGAGTGTTTTATGGGGTTAAACCGGTGTTTTGTGTGTTTATTCTCCGGCTTAAGTCGAGTGAGTCACGGCTGCGCGGCGAGAGTTTTGTTTTGTTTTGTTAATGACTCAGGGTACGTAACTGTGCTTGTGAACGCTTTATGATGCAGCACAAAAGAGAAATCCAGAAACCTTCACCGCTTGGTCCTCTCCAGCTCTCGCGCTCAGCGCACCATGTGACCTGCCGGTTGCCAGGCAGTGACATCTTACAAAACCTGCCTGAAATTTCTGACCAAAGTTTCACAGCCGTGTTGCTGCTGCTGCTGTTAATCAGAAATTGATTAAAAACAGTCACTGTTAACTAGCTGATTACAGTTTAATCAATGATCAGATAAAGAGAGATTCAATCACATGAAACCTGCTCAAGAATGTCCAGCACACCTTTCACCTCAAAACACAATTTTTTAAAATACAAAACCATTTATTCGTTTATTTCAGTTAAACACATTTTCTCCTTCAGTTCACAATACAAAAATGAGAATATGATATAGAAATATAATAAAAATATGTATTTATTTATTTATTTGTTTTACTTGAGTATTTGTCCTCTAATGCTCAAAACAAATTTTCATTTATTTATTTTTAAGCATTTTTTCTGCTCCAATTCTTAAAACAAAAACAACATTTTCTTCAATTTTAAGTACAATTTTTTGTATTTGTATATTAGGATTTGTTGCATTGTGACAGTTATTTTATATTTAATAATTAATTAACTTATTTATTTATTTATTTACTTATATTTTATTTATTTATATTTTCTATTTTCTTCTTATTTATTTGCATTTGTTTATTTACGTTCATTAAGCACATTTTGTCCAATTTTAAGTACAATTTTTTGTATTTGTATATTAGGATGCATTGTGACTTTTTTTTATTTATTTGTTTATTTTTTTATTTATATTAAGCATATTTTCTTCATATACACACACACATAAACATAAAATATATATATATATATATGTACATGCATACATACAACAAAATTTTAATTAGTTTAGTTTAAACAGATTAAAATTTCGGCTGTACATAATTGTATTTGTTGTATTTGCTTTCATCCCAAAAAATTAACTATAGAATAAAATAACAGTTTAAATGAGAAAAAAGTTATATATTAATGTAAAGCAGGAAAAATCACTGTTATAATCTCAAAAATAAACATATCACATATTAAAAATAATGTCAGAAATGTCCTAATGCTTGATACAAAATATTTATTTATTTATTTTTTTTTTTTTATTACGCATATTTTTTCAAATTTTCAGTTAAATTGTTTGTATTTGTGTATTAGAATTTTTTGCATTGTAACATTATTTTATATATTATATAAATTACTATATGTTTTTTGATATATTTAGAACATTTTTAGTTTAGTTTAAATCTTTCATTTAAAAAAATAAACTATGGGTTAAAAAAATGAAATTAATAATAATAATAAAATAATAAGTAAATAATTAAAAATAAAAATGGTTAAATAATACAAAATAATAAAGTAAATAAAATAATTTGAAAATATAAATATGAAGCAGGAAAAATGACTGTTATAGTGAGAATCGTAGAATCAGCATTTAGAAAATAAGAATTACGGAAAATCTCAAAAATAAACACATCGTATATTGAAAATAATGTCAGAAATGCCAGAATGCTCAACTAATTTATTATTTTTTTTTTTTGTTAAGCATATTTTCTCCAATTTTCAGTACTTTTTTCGTATTTGTATATTAGGATTATTTACATTGTAACATTATTTTATGTTACATAAATTATTATATATTATGATATATTTAGAACATTTTGATTAGTTTAGTTTAAAACTTACATTTAAAAAATAAAGTGTGGAATAAAATTTAAAATTAAATTAATAATAAAAATAATAAATAAGTAAATAATTAAAAATAAAAATGGTTAAATAATAAAAATAAAAAAATAAAATAAAAATAATTTGAAAATATAAATATAAAGCAGGAAAAAATACTGTTATAGTGAGAATCGTAATAAGAATCAGCATTTAGAAAAGAAGAATTACGGAAAATCTCAAAAATAAACATATCGCATATTACTGGATCTGGAGGGTAAATATAATTATTAGTTGTCATGAAAATAATGTCAGAATTCATAACGGTCCTAAAACTAGGTTTTCATTTTCTCAGTGCAAAATACATTTCAGGTTTTTGTGAAATTGACCAGGTTATGTGCCGGAATTTATGTACCTTTTGCAAAGTTGCATTATGTTTGCACAGATGTTCTCCTAAAAGCACTCTCTCATGAACTGACAGGTAAATGGTTTCCACGAGAGGACAGAGAGTGATTTGACTTCCTCTGTGATCGGGGTACAGTAATGTATTTGATAAAGCAGTAATCGCTCCTGCATCGCTCTCTCTGCTCCTTCCTTCGGGACACGGCGTTTGTTCTGATGCACTAACCTCACATTTCTTCCTGCTTTACCTTCATCTCTGAGGCTCAGCTGCTTGTGAATATGCTAAAACCGAGACCACGGATGCCTTTCTGTGGCATTTTAACTGCACTCACGCAATTCACGCCATGAATGGGGGAAAACGGGGCGGCTTGGCATTTCGTCGGGCGTATATTAGACTGGCGGAGGGGAGCGTGTAAAAGCCATATAAACTGCTTATATAAGAGAGCTCTTTAGCTTTAACAGGGACTAAAATCATTGACAGAAAGGAAAAAGATTCAAGAAAAGAGATTGAAGCACATTAGGTTCCCCCTTTCTGCTAATGATAAATTTACAATCAAAATTTAAAATTAATTAATTTTATTTCTGCGAAATGTAAAAATCATTTATGTATTTCGGCATAAAGATTACATTTTCAAATATAGGAATAAAACTAACATCATAGACAGGATTTAGCAGTGTTATGTTAATATAATTGAGATACTATTATTATTTTTAATAATATTAGGAATACTGATAAATTATGGATTTTTATTTTTTTATTTTTAAGTTTTAGTGATTTTGTTTTTAATCATCTTAAAAAATTTGATTTTAAATGATCAATTTAAAGATTTTATTTATTTTATATCTGTAAAAAATAAAAAGTTTACTATTTTAATATTTTTTCAGCAAAAATGTTTTTTATATATATTTTCAATTTAATTTTAATATTAGTTTAAAAAAATAAAAACAATTTTTAATCAATTTTTAAAATATATCTGTACAGATTTTACTTTATTTTACTACATCAAGTTCAACTAGTTGAAATAAACTATTTTATATAAAATTTCACTTTGTCTGTTAACATATTTTTTTATTTTATTTTAATTGTAAAGTTTTTTTTTTTTAATTTTGTTGTTTTATACATTTTAGTAACATGCAATTATTTTACATTAAAATGCATTTTGCTGAAATAATTTTAATTATTCTCAAATATAGGAGTAAAACTAGTAAAACTATCAATTATACAACTATTGTAAGTATTGTATTAAATACAGATTATAAACTATCAGTTTATTCAAGTTATTTTAGTATCACTGAGATACTGTTATAGTTTTTAATATTTTAAATTAGTTTGTATTTTTATATTATATTTAAATTAAAGTTTTAGTAATTTTGTTGTCTATATAGATAAATTAATTTTTATTAGTTATTTATACTATATCAAGTTAAATACTAAATACAAAAATAAAAATGACTAAATTAAAATGAGAAATGTTGCTTTGGCAACTAGCTTAAAATAAGTTTTATAACAATTATTATAATTAAGTAATTTTTATGTTATTATTTTAATAATTAAATATTAAGCATTATTTAATTTAATAATCAATTAAAATATTAATAATGATTTAAAGTTTAGTAGTAGTAGTAGTGTAGTAGTAATAATTAAAATAATTTAATAATAATTTAATAGTTACAAAAATAATTAATTAAAATATTTAGTTATTTAAAAATACAAAAATAAAAATGAAAAAAATATTTAATTTAAAAAAACAATTTTATACTTTACTTTTTCTTATAAAAAATAAAATAAAATTATATTTTATTATATATATATATATATATGTGTAAAATTGTTTACAAGTAACTTTTGAATGAACTATAATAACCCTGGGATCCAGTAGAAGTTCTCAGATTCTCCGTGCCAAGCTCTGTCACCGTCACCGTTTCTTTGGGTATAAAAGGTTTTATAATGAGCGCTCTGGTTCTTACTCTGTCTGGTGTCTCCGACAGGAGGAAGATCTGCAGCAGTCCGAAGCGCAAATGGAGCCTGACCTGCAGAGCGGCGGCCCTCAAAGCAGAATACAGATCATGGAGGACGAGCTAGCCGCCAAGAGCATGGCCATGGAGGAGCTGAGCCGTGAGCTGGAGGAGATCAGGGCGGTGTTTGGAGCTGAAGGAGTACAGCAGGTACGTGTCCTCAGGCCTGTGCCGCTTTCATTAAGGACTCATGAATCACGCTGGATGAGTGGGTGATGGATGGATGGATGGATGGATGGATGGATGCCCACGCGTGACACTGATCTGACCTCACTGTGATTAGGCTGAGCGGATCTCATAGCCGTTCATGTAACGCCTCCGCGTGACTCAGGTTTGAACAATACGAGCAGCCTTTCTTCTTGACATCGACTCTATTAGGCTGCCAGGAAACTGACTTTCTGTCATGTAAATCTGCGGGAAAAGTGTTCCATTGAAAAATATGCGGTCCCCTGCTGTTCGAGGCCTGAGGAGGCTGTTCAATTAGGTTTCGTAACAGAGCGAATTCGCAGTAATCGAGACGTCAGTGGCACTCTTTGCCAGGCGTGCTGACGTGTGGTGTGGATTTGTGTCTGCAGCTGCAGGACTTCGAGGAAGCGCTGAAACAGAGGGATGAAATCATCACGCAGCTCACCGCCAATCTGCAGCAGGCGCGAACCGAGAAGGAGGAGGTGATGAGGGAGTTTCTGGAGCTGACGGAGCAAAGCCAAAAACTCCAGATTCAGTTCCAACAGGTATCAGACCTGCGCTCCATGTGCCTTTCGCAGTTCTGTGTGATCATTAAAACAGACAAAACACTTCTGAGCTTTATCATCATGATTTAGAACATCTTCAACTATAACAAAAACTGTAAAGATAGCTGTAATGATAACGATAACTATAGCAATTACTCTGAGAATGATAATGACAACTAACAGTACTGTAGGAATAATTACAGTGATAGTAATAACTTTAGTTATAACTATCAATAGCTGTAGTGATAACTGTAATATAAATATAATGATAATTGAAATAATAACAGTAACTATAGGCATAATCATAACTATGGTAATAACTATAACGAAAACTAAAGATAACAAAAATACCAATGCATATATGATAACTAATGATACTTTAGCGATAACTATAATTATAATGATAACTAGCAATATGGATAACTATAACTGTAGTGATTACTGGAATGGTAGCTAGCGATAACTACAGTGACTACTCAAATAGTAACTATAGCAATAACTAGCAACTACTCTAGTAACTAAAGCAATTACTCTAATGATACTATAGCGATAACTAACGATTACCGTAATGATACTAAAGTGGTAACTGTAGCGATTACTCTAATAGTAACTATTGCAATTACGCTAATGATACTATAGCGATAACTATAGTGATTACTGTATAAGTAACTATAGTGATAACGATGCAACTATAGCGATAATGATACTAAAGCGATTTCTGTAGCAGTTACTCTAATAGTAACTATAGTAATTACTCTAATATTAACTATAACGATTACTCTATTGGTACTATAATGGTAACTATAGTGATTACTCTAATGATACTATAGCAGTTGCTCTTATGTTACTAAAGCGATAACTGTAGCAATTACTCTAATGGTAACTATAGCAATTACTCTACTATAGTGATAACTATAACGATTACTCTAATAGTAACTATAATGATTGTTCTGATACTATAGTGATAACAGTAGCAGTTACTCTAATAGTAGCTATAGCGATTACTCTAATGATACTATAGCAATAACTGTAGCGATTGCTCTAATAGTAACTATAGCGATTACTCTAATGATACTATAGAAATAACTATAGTGGTTACTCTAATAGTAACTATAGCAATTACTCTAATGATACTAAAGTGATAACTGTAGCAGTTACTCTAATGGTAACTATAGCAATTACTCTACTATAGTGATAACTATAACGATTACTCTAATAGTAACTATAATGATTGTTCTGATACTATAGTGATAACAGTAGCAGTTACTCTAATAGTAGCTATAGCGATTACTCTAATGATACTATAGCAATAACTGTAGCGATTGCTCTAATAGTAACTATAGCGATTACTCTAATGATACTATAGAAATAACTATAGTGGTTACTCTAATAGTAACTATAGCAATTACTCTAATGATACTAAAGTGATAACTGTAGCAGTTACTCTAATGGTAACTATAGCAATTACTCTACTATAGTGATAACTATAACGATTACTCTAATAGTAACTATAATGATTGTTCTGATACTATAGTGATAACAGTAGCAGTTACTCTAATAGTAGCTATAGCGATTACTCTAATGATACTATAGCAATAACTGTAGCGATTGCTCTAATAGTAACTATAGCGATTACTCTAATGATACTATAGAAATAACTATAGTGGTTACTCTAATAGTAACTATAGCAATTACTCTAATGATACTAAAGTGATAACTGTAGCAGTTACTCTAATGGTAACTATAGCAATTACTCTACTATAGTGATAACTATAACGATTACTCTAATAGTAACTATAATGATTGTTCTGATACTATAGTGATAACAGTAGCAGTTACTCTAATAGTAGCTATAGCGATTACTCTAATGATACTATAGCAATAACTGTAGCGATTGCTCTAATAGTAACTATAGCGATTACTCTAATGATACTATAGAAATAACTATAGTGGTTACTCTAATAGTAACTATAGCAATTACTCTAATGATACTAAAGTGATAACTGTAGCAGTTACTCTAATGGTAACTATAGCAAATACTCTACTATAGTGATAACTATAACGATTACTCTAATAGTAACTATAGTGATTGTTCTGATACTATAGTGATAACAGTAGCAATTACTCTAATAGTAGCTATAGCGATTACTCTAATGATACTATAGCAATAACTGTAGCTATTTACTCTAATAGTAACTATAGCGATTACTCTAATGATACTATAGAAATAACTATAGCGGTTACTTTAAAAGTAACTAAAAGGATTACTCTAATGATACTATAGCAATAACTGTAGCGATTACTCTAATGATATTATAGCAATAACTGTAGCGATTACTCTAATACTAACTATAGCAATTACTCTAATGATACTATAGAAATAACTATAGTGGTTACTCTAATAGTAACTATAGCAATTACTCTAATGATACTAAAGTGATAACTGTAGCAATTACTCTAATAGTAACGATAGTGATTACTCTAATGATACTTTAGCGATAACTGTAGCGATTACTTTTATAGTAACTATAGCAATTACACTAGTGAAAACTATAATGAAAACTATAACATTAGTGATAACTATAAAAATATTGAAAACAATAGTGATAACTATAATGATAATCATATCAATAACTATAGCAGTGACAAGTATAACGATAACTATAATGGTAACTATAGCGCTAGTGATAATTATATTGACTAGCGATAACTATAAAAACTGTAAAAATTACTATAACTGTAAAGATAACTATATTAGAATCCATACTGATAACGTTCTGCTGCAGTTTTGTTGTCCTTGAGCTTTGTAAAGTCAGGTGTGTTCTGCATAGATTAGCATAAAATACATCCACCCACATATAGTGTGAAGCCAATAGACATAATAATCAACATTTCTCTCACCTTGTCTTCTGTTTAGGAAAAGCCTTCATGTCTGAAGTGTGTCTTTGAAGTCATTGTTTAGCCTTTCTTTTTGCCCATCTTTTGACATTTTAATGTACTCTGATTCCAGCTTGTTTTCACTGGTGTTAACATAAATGTGGCGTCTGAGTTTGTTTCTCTAACTTCCCGATGCTCTCAATCTTCCTTCAGCTGCAGGCCGGTGAGATCCTGCGGAGCTCTAACATCAGCTCCACCGCTGCAGACCTTCTCCAGGCCCGTCAGCAGATCACGCTGTACCAGCAGCAGCTGGACGAGAGGGACGCACAGGTCAGAGGTCACCAGGAGAAGACGCAGGAGCAGCTTTTATTGATCGTGCAGCTTCAGGAGAGGCTGAGTGAAGCAGAGAGAGTGAGTTCGCTATTGAAAAAGTCAGCCCACTCAGCGGCCATCAGCCCTAGGCAGCTGTTTCCAGTCATGCGCTCCAGCGTCATAGAAAATAAATATAAAATAATGCTAATGCACAGGCCCGTTCTTGCACTTGAGTCCTCATTAAAACAACCAAACAGACATCTTTAAATGAACTGAGTGAAAAAGACCCTTACTGAATAATTACAGATTTATTTTCTAAGGAATTTAACGAGTTAAGTGACTCACTGCATAATGTAGCCTATTAGGATGCAATTATATGCCTCTGCAGTTCAAGTTATATATTTATATCATAAGTTTAGAAGTATCACACAAGCAGGAATGCTGTTTTTCCCTAATATCTACACAATTGCAAATGTAAAATTGATTTTATACAACAGTTCAATAAACAAGTTAATATTGTGTACAGTTAATAGTAACTGTACAGTTGTTGCTATAGTATCATTAGAGTAATCGCTATAGTTATTGCTGTTGTATCATTGCAGTGATCACTATATTGACTATTAGAGTATTCACTATAGTTATTGCTAAAGTATCATTAGAATAATCACTATATTTAGTATTAGAGTATTCACTATAGTTATTGCTATAGTATCATTACGGTAATCAATATAGTTGCCGCTATAGTATCAGTAAGTAATCACTATAATTACTGTTAGAGTAATCGCAATAGTTATTGCTATAGTATCATTAGAGTAATCAGTATAGTTACTATTAAAGTATTCGCTACAGTTATCGCAGTAGTATCAGTAAGTAATTGCAATAGTTACAGTTAGAGTAATCGCTATAGTTATTGCTATAGTATCTTTAGAGTAATCAATATAGTTACTGCTATAGTATCAGTAGAGTAATCGCAACACTTATTCCTATAGTATCATTAGAGTAATTTATACAATTATTGCTATAGTATCAGTAAGTAATTGCTATAATTACTGTTAGAGTAATTACAATAGTTATTGCTATGGTATCATTAGAGTAATCACTATAGTTACTATTCGAGTATTTGCTATAGTTTTTGCTAAAGTATCATTAGAGTAATTGCGTTAGTTACTGTTAGAGTAATCGATACAGTTATTGCTATAGTATCAGTAAGTAATCGCTATAATTACTGTTAGAGTTATTGCTATAGTATAATTAGAGTAGTCACTATAGTTGCTATTAGAGTATTCGCCACATTTATTGCTGTAGTATCAGTAATTGCTATAATTACTTTTAGAGTAAGCATTATAGTTTCTTTTAGAGTAATCACTACAGTTATTGCTATAGTATCAGTAAGTAATCACTATAATTACTGTTAGAGTAACCGCTATAGTTATTGCTATAGTATCATTAGAGTAATCACTATAGTTGCTATTAGAGTATTCGCTACAGTTATTGCTATAGTATCAGTAATTGCTATAATTACTTTTAGAGTAAGCATAGTTACTTTTAGAGTAATCTCTATTGTTATTGCTATAGTATCATTAGAGTAATCACTATAGTTACTATTAAGGTGCGTTCACACCAGACGCGAATGAAGCGTTAAGCGCGAGTGATTTACATGTTAAGTCAATGCAAAGACGCGAATAGACATCCTGCGGCGCGATTCGCACGAATGACGCGGCGCGAATGGAGCGTTTTGGGCGTTTGACGCGTGAACGCGTGATTCGCGCGAGTTGAAAAATCTGAACTTTGGCGAAAATTCGCGCCGCGTTAACCAATCAGGAGGGAGAAACCCGAAACAACAATGGAGGACAAAATCATAGTCGCTGTATATGGATACCCGGAGCTGTACGATACATCTTCGTATTTTTATAGAAACAGGAATAAACAGAATCTTGCTTGGAAGAAAGTGAGTGAGGAGGTTAGACAATCTGGTAAGTTGTAAAAAAAACGCTCTTTACTCAGTTTGAGCTATATACATATTGACGGACTGATCTGATGGACCCAGACACGGCGCCGAACGAGTCTATGCCGTTTTTCAGCCTTCCATAGCACATAAAGCACAGCTACCGTCTTAACAAAATCCATGTCAGCCATTTCGCAACGAGACTGGAGCCGCCTGGCAGAAGCCCCTCCCATTGTGAAGTGAATTTCACGCGCGAATGAAGCGAATTTCACGCGCGAATGAAGCGAGTAAACTCAAAATGTTCAAGCGTCCAACTACGCGCGAATAGCGCGATTTATTCGCGCAAGTCGCGTCTGGTGTGAACGCACAGTTAGAGTATTCGCTATAATTATTCAATAAATAAAAGTTAATGTTGTTCAATAAACAAGTTAATATTGTGCTACATTTTAGACACAATATTGTCTGTTTTAGCTCAGTTTTGCAAAAAAAAAGTTCCAAGCAAATAAATTGCAAAATGAATTCATGTTTTTAAATGAATCAGGTGAGTCAATGATTTAGTGACCCATTCATAAAGATTTCTGAATGAATTAGTCGTTTGAACAAATCGGTTGAGTGAATAATTCAGTGACATTAATACAGAGACTCGCTGCTACCTACGTTCACTTTTAGTTTCTATTTAGATTATTTCGTTTTTTAAAAGCAATTTATATTTCACTGTTATTTATGCCATGCTGAATCAAAATATTACTTTCTGAAGCTACTTTTTTAAAGGTGTATTCGAATCTTTTCTCATTTAACACAACCAGGGGTGTGATTTGTGAAATTGATGGGTGATTAATTTGTAATTAATTAGATTAATTTATTTGCACATTGTGCAGTTAATTAGATTAAAAATTGTATTTGCCTGACAGCCATAAAAAGCTTGTATACTAAAAATGTGCTTTTTCTGTCATCAGGTCCGCACACAAGCGGACGAATCATTCGCACAGAGTTTACGAGAAAAGGACTTATTGAACACTGAACAGCAGCGTCTGATAACACAGCTTCAGGACCAGCTCCTGACTTCTAAACAACAAGTGGAGGAATTCAACAAACATCTAGCTGCGAAAACCCAGGAGCTGGAAAACTGCGAAAAAGAGCTGTCCTCGTCCAGACAGAAAGAGCGCATGTCATCCGGAGAAATCCTGCAGCTCATGAAAACCGTCGAGGACCTTCAGCAGCGCTGCTACCAGGGAGGCCAATCTGAGAGCGAGACGATCCAGAGACTCGAGGACAACTGGAACCGCCAGATGGAGCAGCTGCGAGCCGAACTGGACGAAATGTACGGACAGCAGATCGTGCAGATGAAACAGGAACTTCGCATGCAACACGCCACCGAGGTGGAGCGAATTCGAGCGCAGCACAGCTCCGAAACTGAGAAGATCGTCCAGCAGCATCAGTCAGAGCTGGAGAGGTTCAAAGGTCAGCTGTTTCAGAGCACCGGAGGCGTCAACGTGCTAAACGTGAAGGTTATCGAACTCCAGCAGAAGCTGCAGGAGACGCAAGTGCTGCGTGAAAAGGCGGAGCAGGAACTGGCGCAGACGAGGGCAGAAAAACTCAATGTGGCACAGCAGGTGAAGCGCTTGCGTGACGAGCTGCAGTCCACCAGAGCAGAAATCCAAAGTCCAGAGAAAATGCAAATGTTACACGACGCCATTAGCGACCTGCAGGTGCAGCTCGAAGCGGCGCACAAGGCCAACGGCGACCTAGAAGTCAAGCACGAATCAGAAATCACCAATTATAAGATTAAACTCGACATGCTGGAGCGGGAAAAAGACGCCGTGCTGGACCGCATGGCCGAATCACAGGAAGCGGAGCTGGAACGTCTACGCACGCAGCTCTTGTTCAGCCACGAGGAGGAGCTTTCGCGACTTCGAGACGACCTCCAACGGGAAAGCCAGCTCAATGTGGAGAACCTGCGTGACGAGATGGCCGTGAGGCACCGCGAGGCTTTGGACGATTTCGGAGACAAGCTGCGGTCGGTGGAGAGCGAGAGATCGGCGTTGGCTTCAGAGAGACTTGTGCTTCTTCAAGAGATCGTAGCGTTGAAAAACGACCTGAATCGGTCGCTGGAAAGCCAGAGAGCTGAGGATCTGGTTGTGCAGCTGAAGGAACTACAGACAGAAGTCGAGCATCTAAGAGCGGAAAGCGGACAAAAAGAGTCGGGAGATGAGCTGACATCGCTGAAAAATGAGCGTGAACACCTTCTGCAGAAAAACCAACAAATGTGTACACAACTGAAAGACCTGCAGGATGAGATCGAAAAGCAGAGAAACACCTTCTCCTTCGCCGAAAAGAACTTCGAGGTGAACTACCAGGAGCTGAAGGACGAGTACACCTGCCTGGTGAACGCTAAACTACAGCTAGAGCAGCGCTTGATCAAAGAAACCATGGAATACGAGACGAAGCTCAGAGAGCTTCAAACGAGACACGAGGAGGTGGATGGAAAGACTCTGATTGAAAAAGACACCATTGAGCTGATGGAAAAACTGGAAGTGGCCGAGAATGAGAAGAAGAACTTGGCGGAGCAGCTCTTGGCGATGCAAACGGACATGAAGAAGCTTGAAGACGAGCTTAAGACGACACGGGTTGATAAAGGCTCTACCGAGCTGATGGAAAAGCTGGAAGTGGCCGAGAATGAGAATAAGAGCTTGACGGAGCGTCTCTCGCAGATGGAAATGAATGCAAAACGACTTGAAGACGAGCTCAAGAAAACACAGATTGATAAAGGCTCTTCTGAGCTGATGGAAAAACTTGAGATGGCCGAGAATGAGAAGAAGAGCTTGGCAGAGCAGCTCTCGACGATGCAAACGGACATGAAACGTCTTGAAGACGAGCTCAAGAAGACACTGATTGAAAAAGACTCTTCTGAATTGATGGAAAAGCTTGAAATGGAAAAGAACGAGAAGAAGAGTTTGGTAGAGCGCCTCTCGCAGATGGAAACGGATGCAAAGCGACTTGAAGACAAGCTCAAGAAGATGCCGATTGAAAAAGACTCTTCTGAGCTAATGGAAAAGCTTGAGACTGCTGAGAACGAGAAGACGTGCTTGGCAGAGCAGCTCTCGGTGATGCAAACGGACATGAAACGTCTTGAAGACGAGCTCAAGAAGACACTAACTGAAAAAGACTCCACAGAGTTGATGGAAAAGCTGGAAGTGGCCGAGAATGAGAATAAAAACTTGGTGGAGCGTCTCTCACAGATGGAAACTGACGCAAAACAGCTCAAAGCTGAGCTCAAGAAGACTCCAATCAAAAAAGACACTTATGAGCTGATGGAAAAGCTGGAGACGGCTGAGAACGAGAAGAAGAACTTAGCGGAGCGGCTCTCGCTGATGAAAACAGAGCTCGAGATGCTGAAGGGAGGAAGAAGCGAAGATCTGGGCTCTCAACGGCGTGCGCTCGACTGCAGCGTCGCTGGTGGGCTGTGCTCTGTGGAAGCGCATCACGCTCACATCAGATCTTTGCGGGAGGAACTGGATGTGCTTCGCTCGTCTCTGGAAGAGAAGGAGCGCCTCGAAGCCACGCGGCTGCGGTGCGACGACCCCTCCTCTCCGACAGCAGCGCAGCAGCCGCAGCCGCAGGAGGGGAGGAGGAGAGAGACGCCTGCGAGTACTCCAGCGCACTGGCTCGCTTTACACACACACGCAGGAGCAGCAGCGCGTGAGGATCAGCTTTCAGCGTCTGGCCGACTCCCGCAGCAGGTAAGAGCCTCTGCTAATGTGTGTTTGTTTACCGCAAACTCGTGATGCAACAGTTGGTTTGGGTTTATCTGCATTGCACTGTAGAATGCACCAGCTGTGCTCGATTTGATTTAGATGCATTAGAAAGCTTTTTCCAGGAGAATTATCCGTGCAGCACTGCAGGTGAAAACTGTGGGAGGGATTGATGTGTGTTTGAAGGCCGTTAACGTGAGCCAGAAGGAACGAGAGATGATTTCGAATCGGCCAGAGCGCAGGGCGACGGAGGGGCGAGAGAGATTGTGTTATCGAAGAGAGAGAGAGACAGATGAGCTTTATTCTCCCGTGTGTAACACTCTTTGATCTCAGCAGCCCTGATGGAAAATGAGTGAATGTAGACAGCTTTGAAAGCCCATCATTTACACTTTAACTTGTTAACCATCAACCCATTAACCATCAACTTGTTTAACCCAAAAATCAAATGATTTTTTTTAATGTATTATTTTATTATTCTTTTTTGTGTATGTGTGTAAAGAAAATCATGTCTATTTCCAGAACAAATTTGATGTCCATAAATGTATGTCAATTTTTTTTTGCATTTTTATATATATATATATATATATATATATATATAAATTCATAAATTCTCATCCCCCTAAGTCTCATTTTATTATTTTTTTATTAAATTCAATTAAATCAGGAATTATAAAAACTTATTAAACTTAATTATTATAAATAGTGAAAATATAAATAAAAGTATAAGTAAAGAAGGGAAATAAAAATAAATATATATAAAATATAAATATTTATACAGTGTATATATATATTTTGAAAACATTTTTAATTTTGAATTTGGAGTTTGAAATATGACATGGACATGTTATTTGTAATTTTATGGCAGTATTTCCATAGCACATTTGATGTCCATAAAGATTATTTTTTTTATATATATATTTTTTTGTTCTTGCATTTTTATATTATAATATATATATATATATATATATTTTTTTTTTTTTATTTCTCATCCCCCTAATTCTCATTTTATTTTTTTATTTTTTTATTAAATTAAATTAAATCAGGAATTATAAAAACTTAAAAAAATATATTATTATAAATAGTACAAATATAAATAAAAGTATAAATACAGAAGGGAAATAAAAATAAAAAAAATATAAATGTTTATTACTATTACACACATATATATATATATATATATATACATATATATATATGTGTGTGTGTGTGTGTGTGTATTGAAGACATTTTTAATTTTGATTTTGGAGTTTGAAATATGACATGGACATGTTATTTGCAATTTCATGGCAGTATTTCCATAGCACATTTGATGTCCATAAAGATAATTTATTTTATTTTTATTTTTTCATTTTTATATTATTATATATTTTTAAAAAATTATCATGCCCTAATTCTTATTTTATTTATTTATTTTTTAAATTAAATTAAATTAAATTAAATCAAATCAGGAATTATAACAACTTTAAAAATTATTATTATAAATAGTGAAAATATAAATAAAAGTATAAATAAAGAAGGCAAATAAATATAAATAAACTATAAATATTTATAAAATATAAATATATATTTTTCATGAGTTTGAAATATGACACGGACATGTTCTTTGCCATTTTTTTTAAATTCTCCCCCCCCAATTCTCATTTTATTTTATTTTAAAATATATTATGTTATTTTTATTAAATGAATGGCGGTACTAAAATTACCGTGATGTAGAAATAATTTACAATGTAGATAATTGAATTCTAATCTGATTACTTTCACATTACTGTCATGAGAGTGAAAGTGTTTGATTGTTTTGTATTTCAGTAATGATAATGGGAAAATTGAATTATCATGAAATAATGTCACATAGCAACAAATCTTAATGTTCCTAAAAATAGGTTTACTTGCTTTTATAAAGAAAAAAATATGCATTAAAATTATATATAAAATTATATTATAATAAATACTAAAAATATAAATAAAAGTATAAATAAAGAAATATAAATAAATTATAAATATGTATAAAATATAAAACAAAAATATACATTTTTTGAAAACATTTTAATTTAGAATTTTGAGTTTGAAATATGACGAACATGTTATTTAGTGCAGTTTTCTTGATCATCTAAATAACTGATTTTGTAAATTGACATCATTTCCACAGTTGTTCGTCAGTGCAGGTGAAGTTTCTGAACAGTGAATAGCTGTCGATATGTAAATGTAGTAGTCGTAATCACTCAGGTTTTCTGAATGGGTGGTTTTGTGCGGGTTTGATGTGCTCCGTCGTCTCCTGCAGCATCGCTCTGTGTTCAGCCGCTGTTTATGATCCACAGGTGGAGACGGGAGACGCTCAGGCCGATGGAGACGCTGACAGAGCCTCGCTCATGATGCAGCCGCAGGAAATGGACGGCGCTGAGCATGTGAGTATCCGTCTGTATGTCTGAGTAAATGAAACTCTTGCTGCAGCTCATCAAAATAGGTGTAGGATTACTTGGAAACATTTTCACTTAGAAATCGCTAGTGAAGTTCACAAGCAATTACAAAGAAATGTCATTTTTTACAGTATGAAAATGTGTGTAATGTGCTGGAGTGTGTGCGCGTCTGCTGCGCTTTAAGTGCTATTAGGTGAATTTGCTTTTTAGTATTAGTGTCGCTGTGACATTTATCACAAACCTGCTATTAAACCATTGGCGGTGTTTCCTGTACGGCAGATTTTCCTCTGTAATTGCTTCTCGATCTCCATCTTCCTGTGATGGTCATTAAAATGCTCGGTTTCTGCCTGTTAACACATCAATCAGGACGGAGCCGGACCCTCTCTGCTCTTTGTGTCTCATATAAAAGAGCCTCACAGTCTTGTGATGTGCTCAAGTGTGTGTGTGTTTGTGTGTCTCATATGAATGCTTTTGTGAGATGCTTCTTTCAGATAAACACTCACAAGATGTCCAGCCTGAAACCTGTTTTAGTTATTTTAGTATCATTGAGATACGACTGTGGTTTACATGATATTTTTATTAATATTTTGAATCATTTGTTTTATATTTTCAGTTTTCATTTTAGTTTTAGTTAAAATTTTAGTCTTTTTATTGAGTTTTTGACTATTTTTATCGTTATTTTTTTTTTATTTCACTTATTGTTATATCAAGTAAAAATGCACTTTTATGGTTTTAGTTTCAGTTTAGTATAATAAACTAAATAAACTTAAAATAATAATAAATAAATAAATAATAAATAAACACTTTTATGTTTTTAGTTTACATTTACATTTAGACATTTAGCAGACGCTTTTATCCAAAGCGACTTACAAAAGAGGACAATGGAATTATTATTATTATAAACTAAATAAATAAATTTTAAGCTTTTAATTTAGTATAATAAACTAAATAAATCCATTTTTATGGTTTTAGTTTAATATAATAAACTAAATAAATAAATGGTTAAGGTTTTAGTTTAGTATAATAAACTAAATAAATACATTTTTATGTTTTAGTTAAAAATAATAAACTAAATAAATGCATTTTATGGTTTTAGTTTAGTATAATTAAATTTTAAGGTTTTAGTTTAGTATAATAAACTAAATAAAGACATTTTTATGGTTTTAGTTTAGTCTAAACTAAATACATTTTAAGGTTTTAGTTTAGTATAATAAACTAAATAAATCAATTAAGGTTTTAGTTTAGTATAATAAACTAAATAAATACATTTTTATGTTTTAGTTAAAAATAATAAACTAAATAAATGCATTTTATGGTTTTAGTTTAGTATAATTAAATTTTAAGGTTTTAGTTTAGTATAATAAACTAAATAAAGACATTTTTATGGTTTTAGTTTAGTCTAAACTAAATACATTTTAAGGTTTTAGTTTAGTATAATAAACTAAATAAATCAATTAAGGTTTTAGTTTAGTATAATAAACTAAATAAATACATTTTTATGTTTTAGTTAAAAATAATAAACTAAATAAATGCATTTTATGGTTTTAGTTTAGTATAATTAAATTTTAAGGTTTTAGTTTAGTATAATAAACTAAATAAATACATTTTAGGGTTTTAGTTTAATATAATAAACTAAATAAAGACATTTTTATGGTTTTAGTTTAGTCTAAACTAAATACATTTTAAGGTTTTAGTTTAATATAATAAACTAAATAAATCAATTAAGGTTTTAGTTTAGTATAATAAACTAAATAAATACATTTTTATGTTTTAGTTAAAAATAATAAACTAAATAAATGCATTTTATGGTTTTAGTTTAGTATAATTAAATTTTAAGGTTTTAGTTTAGTATAATAAACTAAATAAATACATTTTGAGCTTTTAGTTTAATATAATAAACTAAATAAATACATTTTTATAGTTTTAGATTAGTCCAGTAAACTAAATAAATACATTTTAAGGTTTTGGTTTAATATAATAAACTAAATAAATAATTTTTTATGGTTTTAGTTTAATATAATAAACTAAATAAATACATTTTTATGGTTTTAGTTTAATATAATAAACTAAATAAATAAATGGTTAAGGTTTTAGTTTAGTATAATAAACTAAATAAATACATTTTTATGTTTTAGTTAAAAATAATAAACTAAATAAATGCATTTTATGGTTTTAGTTTAGTATAATTAAATTTTAAGGTTTTAGTTTAGTATAATAAACTAAATAAAGACATTTTTATGGTTGTAGTTTAGTCTAAACTAAATACATTTTAAGGTTTTAGTTTAGTATAATAAACTAAATAAATACATTTTAAGGTTTTAGTTTAATATAATAAACTAAATAAAGACATTTTTATGGTTTTAGTTTAGTCTAAACTAAATACATTTTAAGGTTTTAGTTTAATATAATAAACTAAATAAATCAATTAAGGTTTTAGTTTAGTATAATAAACTAAATAAATACATTTTTATGTTTTAGTTAAAAATAATAAACTAAATAAAAGCATTTTATGGTTTTAGTTTAGTATAATTAAATTTTAAGGTTTTAGTTTAGTATAATAAACTAAATAAATACATTTTTATGGTTTTAGTTTAATATAATGAACAAAATAAATATTAAGGTTTTAGTTTAATATAATAAACTAAATAGATAAATGTTAAGGTTTTAGTTTGGTATAATAAACTAAATAAATACATTTTTATGGTTTTAATTTAATATAATAAACAAAATAAATAAATAAATATTAAGGTTTTAGTTTAATATAATAAACTAAATAAATAAATTTTAAGGTTTTAGTTTAATATAATAAACTAAATAAATACATTTTTATGGTTTTAGTTTAATATAATGAACAAAATAAATATTAAGGTTTTAGTTTAATGTAATAAACTAAATAGATAAATGTTAAGGTTTTAGTTTAGTATAATAAACAAAATAAATACATTTTTTTGGTTTTAGGTTAATATAATAAACTAAATAAATACATTTTAAGGTTTTAGTTTAGTCTAATAAACAAAATACATTTTATTATAACTAACTAAATAAACTTTGATATTTTTAGTTAAGTATATTTCAGGTCGATCCGACTAAATAAATCAAAGTTTTGGAATCAAAACAGAGTGTTTACAGTCTTTAGGATGTCAAAATATTTCTTTCTTTCTTTTTTTTTTTTTTTTAAATAAAAATGTTTAAGGCTATGTAAGGAACATTTGAGATTCATGGAAATAATATCACATGGACACAAATCTTAATGGTACTAAACCAGGCTTCTCTTTCCATTAATTGTTATTAAACTAATGGAAGTAGAAATATTACCATAATGTAAAACTAATTTACAGTGTAGTTAATCTAATTATTTTATCACATTACTGTCATGAGAGAGAGAGAGAGAGAGGATGTTTAATTACCATATAATTTCAGCAACACATTTATTTATTTATTTATTTATTTATTTATTTATATATTCATTTTATTTATTTTGTAACTGACCTTTTATTGTGAGTCTTCTGCATTAATTTTGGTCATGTTTTTTGTGGGATTCACCCACTTGTGTTTGTCTCTGATGTATTTTAGAAAGTTCTCCTTTAAACACAGTTGGATCACTGCTGTCTGTCTGCAGGATGAGTGTCGTCTGCAGTTGGAGGCTCAGCGCATCAGTCTGTCTCAGATTCACGCCGCTCAGCTGGAGCTGCTCCGAGAGAGTCTGTGTGCGCAGACGCAGGCGCAGCTGCTCAGTCGGGAGCAGGAGCTGCAGGACGCGCACGAGCAGGAGCTGCGACGCTTGCGGGAGGAGATGAGGAGCGAGCAGCAGGGGCTCAACGGTCATCCCGCGGGTCAGTGGGACGCCACATCAAACCAGTCCTGAGCTTTCAGATGTATTATTAAGAGATCAGTCAACATGAAAGAGAGAAACACTGTCAAATGGCTTTGTTTGACTGTCACTTACTTACCACTGTGAAACTCTAGGGAAGCCCGTTTTTCAGAATTGTGAGATATAAACCGCAATTGTGAGTTATAAATTCAGAATTGCAAGATAAAAACTTAAACATGAGTGTGACTTTTTCTCAGAATTGTGAGTTAGGGTTATTATTTATCACATGCAGTTGCGAGTTAAGTCAGAACTGTGAGATATAAACGCGCAATTCTGAGAACATATCAGCCTTTTCCTCAAAAGTGGACTTTATAACTCACAGTTGCAAGTTTATATTTTACAATTCTGAGAAAAAAAAGTCTGAATTGCAAGATTGAATCATGCAATTATGAGAAAAAAGTCAGAATTATGAGATAAAAAGTTGCAATTACATTTTTTTTTTAATTATTTATTTTTTATTCAGTGGCGGAAACAGGCTTCCATAAAACTCTGTGCTAATACTCTTACCCAAAAAATTTTTATGCAATTAAAATTACTAAATGCATTTTGAACTTTAATTTGGTATAATAAACAAAATGAATAAATAAATTTTTATGGTTTTAGTTTAGTATAATAAACAAAATACATTTAAAAGTTTTAGTTTGGAATAATAAACTAAATAAATACATTTTTATTATTTATTCTTTTTATTATTAAAATTGTATTATTTATTTATTTATTATTTTATTTTATTTTTTATTCAGTGGCGGAAACAGGTTTCCATAAAACTCTGTGCTAATACTCTTACCCAAATTTTTTTTATGTAATTAAAATTACTAAATACATTTTGAACTTTAATTTAGTATAATAAACAAAATAAATAAATGCATTTTTATGGTTTTAGTTTAGTATAATATACAAAATACATTTAAAAGTTTTAGTTTAAAACAATAAACTAAATAAATACATTTTTATTATTTATTATTAAAATTGTATTATTTATTATTTTATTTTATTTTATTTTATTTTTTTTTATTTTATTTTATTTTATTTTTTATTCAGTGGCGGAAACGGGCTTCCATAAAACTCTTACCCAAAATTTTGGTAATTTTTGTAATTAATAATTAATTCCGTTTTTTTTTAATAAAATGTTTTCTTTTTTAATTTTATTTAAAGAAATAATTTATTTTAATTTAACATTTTTATGATTTTATTAATTATCATTATTATTTTTGTAACAACCCATGTACTCCAGTTTGGGAAACTCTTTTTAAACGTTTTTTTTCTGTTTTACTCAAAATACCATCTGCATCTTAGTACATCTTAGTAACATTATATATCATATTTAGCAATTATTTTTGTTGGAATATCAACAAACTTTCTTTTTATATTTAATATATAATATATATTTATTATATTTAAATATAAGAAATACATCTGTTAATGTTTTTTCCTGTGTAATCCAATGAATTAAATACTTCGGAAATGAATGCTAATTTCTTTTAATTTTTATATTGTATTTGGCTTCAAATAAAATATATATATTAGTTTTTACTTTTTTTGGGGGGGGATTTTGATTGCCTCAAATTAAAAGACATTTTTTTTTAAATGTATTTTAGCTGGATATTATTATTATTTAAGTCATTTTTTTTTAATCAACTCACAAATCCTATTTTCTTATAAACCTTAATACATTTATTTTGCTTATTTTAGATTAAAAAACATTTGTTTTTAAAGTATTTATTTTAATTGAACATTATGATTTAATTTTTTTTTTTTTTATATCAACTCACAAACCCATTTTTAGGAAACCCTGTTTTAAATAATTATAAATACGTCTACTTTCTCTTTTTATTTGGATCTTAATCACTTCAAATCAGATGATTTATATCAATTGATTTAATGTGAATCGGTGTAAAATCAGATACAACTAGAACAATCTCTCTTGCTAGAATATTCTGTAATACAGCAGAATATACAGATTTTCGCCAGGCGTCTGACGAACAGAGCTCGAGTTGTTTCTCTGTTGGACCTCAGTGGTGTTTTTCTCTCTTCTGTTGAACGTCCTGTGATGTTTTATGTAGATCCTCGAGTTTTACCAGCCTCTTTTACTGCATTGTGAACCCCTGTAAACCGCGACCGCGGCTCTGTTTCTTCTGTTCCCGCAGAGGTGAAGGAGTCGTCCGTCCAGCAGCTGAAGGCAGAGTTTCAGGAGTGTTCGGCCCGGCTGGAGGAGAGACACCGTCTGGAGATCGAGCGGCTGAAGAGCTACTACCAGCAGCAGATGGAGGAGACGCAGGAGAGATTCACGGCCGAGATCCTCCTGCTGCAGCAGAGACTCCAGGAGCTCACAGGAGCCCACGAGCTCTTCAGGTGACACGACTTCATCCGTAGTGTGTCTAACGTCGTGTCTAACATCATGCGTCACAGCAACACGTGGTTCTGCTCCATTTGTTTTGGTCCCAACTAGCTGCAGTGCTGTTGAAATAATTATCATTTTTGAAAGAAGTGTCTTCTGCTCAGCAAGGCTGTATTTATTTGATCAGAAATACAGTAAAAATGTGGAAATATTTTACAAATTTAAAATAACTGTTTTCTCTGTAAATATATAAAAAATGTAATTTATTTCTGTACTCAAATCTGCATTTTCAACATCATTACTCCAGTCTTCAGTGTCACATGATCCTTCATTCTAAAGGATTTCAGTTCATTAGATAAATTATAGAACAAAACTGAAGTCATTTATTAATTTATTGTCCACTCATTCTTGGTCATATTTAATACAACTGTATAATTCTTATGAACTAAATCAGGCTTTCTGTGGTTCATGAGTTAAAGGAAAATTAAAATAAACAAATGGGGCTGGACAATTAATAAACATAAAATACAAATAGTGATATAGTAATATTCTGCAAAAATAATAAAAGTTAAAAGTTTGCGGATTTAAATGGTGGAAAGTTTTAAATGTTAACTGAAATAAAATAAAATAAAAACTCGAATTTATTTTATTTGAGCTAGTTGCCAAGGCAGCATTTTTATCATTTTCATTTAGTTTAATTTGATGTACTAAAATAGCTAAAACTGAAATAAAAATAAATAAATAACAAAAAAAAACAAAACAAAACACAGAAGCACAACAGAATTACTAAAACTTTAACTAAAATTTGTAAAACCGAAAATATAAAATATTAAATGTTTAAAAAAATATGCAAAAATATCATCGATACCAAATTAACACTGCTTCAGGATTCCTACTCTTTTTAAGCAATGAGTTTCCAACATTTCTATGAACAGAAGTGTCATAATTTCACCAATAGTTCGACCAAAAATTAAACTTTGTTTGAAATGTATGAAAGCACTTTATATGCAAATAATTTCAAAATAAAGCAATCAAAACACTTACTAAAAAAGAAAGCAAACCGAAATTAAAAGAACTATTAATTAAAAAAAAAAAAGCAAAGTTTTTTTATTTTAGCTAAGGAAACATTTCTAATTTTTATTTAGTTAAACTTAAAACACTTAAATAACTAAAACTAAAACTGAAATAAAAATGTAAAAAAAATCAGACAACAAGACAAAAACACAACAAAATGACTAAAACTTTAACAAATATTAAGTATATATTTATATATATATATATATATATATATATATAAATATAAATTATTAAAAAATGAAAATGAAAACTGTAAATATTAAAATTAATTCAAAATAATGATTCAATAGTAGTATTTCAGTGAGATTAAAATTACCCTAGAAAGCAAACAGAAATGAAATGAACTATTAATTAAAAAAAGTTATTTTAATTTCCAGTATTCATTCACTTAAAGCACCTTAATTTCAAATTAAAACAAACAAAACACTGACTAATTTTAAATGAACAGAATTTTAAATGAAATATTAATTTAAAAAAAAGTTATTCTATTTCAGCTAGTTGCCAAAGAAAAAATTCAAATTTTCATTTAGTTGAACTTAAAACACCTAAATAACTAAAACTAAAACTAAAATAAAAATTAATAAACAACTGTATGGACATTAAAAACTAATCAAATTGACAAAATCACACAACAGAATTATTGAAAATTAAAATGAAAACTGAAAATATAATATAATATATAATCAAAATAATAATAAAAACTATAATAGTATTTCAGTGATATTAAAATAACACTAGAAAGTAAACAGAAATGAAATGAACTATTAATTTAAAAAAAAAACTGTTATTTTAATTCCCAAATTTTCATTTAGCTGAACTTAAAGCACCTTAATAACTTTTTTTTTTAAATCAGACATTAAAAAAAGACAAAAAAACAACAAAATGACTAAAACTTTAAATGGAACTTATGTGAAACACAAAATATAAAAACATTAAATAATTTAAAAAATATGCAAAAATATCAGTGATACTAAATTAACACTGCTTTATGGTTTCTACTCTTTTTAAGCAATGAATTTCCAACATTTATATGGACAGAAATTTCAGCATTTCACTTGTAGTCCCACCAAAATTTAAAGTTGGTGATTTTAACATTTGAAAGCACTATATGCAGATAATTTCAAAATAAAGCTATTAAAACACCTACTAAAAATGAAAGCAAACAGAAATTAAATTAAATATTAATTAAAAAAAACTGTTTTTTATTTTCTATTTTTCTATTATGTTTCTATTTTATTTCAGCTAGTTGCCAAGGAAAAATTTCTAATTTTCATTTAGTTGAACTTAAAGCACCTAAATAACTTAAACTAAAATAAAAATTAATACAATGTATATAGACATAAAAAAAAAATAGACAAATCACATAACAGAATCTCTGAATTAAAACATTTGTATTTATTTTAATTAAACATTATGATTTGAATAATCAGTCATTTTCTTATCAACTGACAAACACAATTTTAGAAAACCTCTATCTATATCTCTATTTTCTTTTTTTATTTGGATCATTTTATTTGCATCACATGAAAATTTCATGAAAATTTCACTAAAATTTAAATGGAAACTGAAAATGAATTCAGAATAATAATAAAATAATTATAAAATTAATAAAATAATAAAATAATAAAATTAATAATAATAAAAACTATACTAGTATCTCGGCATGAAAGTGCAAATGCTTTATAAATATTAACTTTAAAATCTCAGAGGTCTTCAGCTGCCGATGTTTGTGACCTTCAGCGCATCTTTTGCGATCCGTCTTCCTTTATTAAAGCTGTTATTGTTGCTGTAATTAAAGTGTGCGTTTGTCTCGTCGCTCCGCTGAGCGTTTTTAATGAAGCTTCGTAACTTTCATTTGCTGTCAGTCTGACATTTACACACTGAGGCTGAAAACACAAGGCCTCTCGGGTCATAATTCAGTCCTGTGTGTGTGAATGATGGTCTGTTCTCTTTAAATATTAACCAGCGTTAGAGCTTCAGATCCCAGATCTCAGGCTTTTCTCATCGGCCTGTAAAACAAACGTGAGCGTCTCTGTGTTTCTAAAGCGTTTTCATTCACGATAGATGCGTTTAAAGCCCAGAGCTCGTGTCGAACTCTCACACATCTGAGATGAGAGTGCTCCGATGAGACAAATCCAGGCGAGTTTTCTTTGATAAAGGACTAACGGCTGCAGCGTTTGATGGTTTGAGGTTGGAGCTGTGCTGCCCCCGAATGGACGCTCATCATCACATCTCAGGAAATACACCTCTTTCATGCGAATAATTCCTTTCTCTTTGCTTCTGTGTAGTTTTGTCTTCATTTAGCTTCTGTACTTCTTTAGTGTAGACTTGTAACTTCAAGGCCCCTCATTATCAAAGACTATATTCAAAGAGATTTAATGTTTATTTCGTCTTTAGGATTTCCACTGTTTTTAACCAGTGAATTTACATCACTTTTCCAGTTGTTCATGAAATTGGGAATTAAAAAAAATATTTCTACCCAAACGTTTTATCCTTTTAGTTCTAAATTAATATTTTAATTGTTCTTCAAGGTTTCCACAAAAATATATATATATATATATATATATATATATATATTTATTTATTATGTTTAATTTTAAAAAATAAAAAGTAAATAAAAAATAAATATTTCATTTAAAAATGTAATTTAAAAAATGTAAATTTAAATTAAAAAATTACATTATTTATTTATTTTCAATCGTTTTTTTTGTCATCTTGAGGTTTCCTGTTTGAGAACTACTATCTAAATGATTAAATATCTAACATGCAATAAATAAATCTCTCAAAACCTATGGAGGGCAAAATAAGAAGTAATACTTATTTTAAAAAAAAAAAAAAAAATGAAGCCTGTTTTAGGATGATGAAAGGTTTAGTTCATTCAAAAATAATAATTCTTTTATTATTTATTTACCCTAATGTTTCAAACCTTCTCCGGTGGAGCATAAAAAAATGTTTTGAAAAATTCCTTTAAAAAACTTAAAAATAAAAATTCTAAAAAATGCTCAGCTGTGGGTTCTTCAAAGATTTATTGCATTATTTTCATGACAATCAATCACTTTTGAAATTCACATCATTCATGCAGAAGTAGTTTTCTTTATGCAAAATATATCATTTTTATATAATTTGTAATATAATTAATATAATATTATTTTTTTATACTTTTATCATGAGGTATTGGTTTGGTATATCATTTTTTTAAATTTACTTTTATATAATATCGTGTATGATGTTTAACTTAATGTAATATTTTAATATATTATATAATATTTTTATTTTGGAATTATTTCTATAATTAATTTTTTATTTAGTTTATTTAATTAAATTATTTTTTATTTAATTAATTGATTAATTTAATTTTGTTTAATTTATATAATTTATTTTTTTATTTAATTGAGTAATTAAATTTTTGTGTAATTTATTTAATTTAATTTTAATTTTTTTATTTATTTATTTAATTGATTAATTTAATTTTTGTTGAATTGAATTATTTTTTATTTAATTCATTGAGTAATTTCATTTTATTTTTTTTATTATTTTTATTTAATTAATTGATTAATTTAGCTTTAATTTGTATAATGTAATTATTTTTTTATTAATTAATTGATTAATTACATTTCTGTTTAATTAATTTAATTTAATTTAATTATTTTTTATTTAATTAGTTGAGTAATTAATTTTTTGTTTAATTTATTGAATTTAATTATTTTTTATTTAATTAATCGGGTTATTTAATTTTTGTTTAGTTTACTGAATTTAACTATTTTTTATTTAATTAATCGGGTTATTTAATTTTTGTTTAATTTATTTAATTAATTATTTTTTATTTAATTAATTTGTTAATTTCTTTTTTGTGTAATTTAATTCATTTTTCACTCGTCAAACCTTGTGTTGTGGTGTATGATCTCAGTGTTTCTGCATTGGTGACATGTGACGTTGACTTTCTCGCTCTCTGTTTGTTTGTGTTTTCCCAGCGTGCCGAGCGTCTGTGCGCCGCTGACGAGAGACGAGCGCCGTGAACATCTTCAGGTCAGTCTCACCTCTCAATGTTTCTCTCAGATCTCCTGATTTTCCTTGTGTCTTTCGTAGCTCTACTGTGTGTTAAACTGTAGTAAGCGGCCTGCGGCTGAGAGCTGCCCTACATCTCGGACGAGTGACGTTACACAACATAAACCCTGATCACGCATGAGTGAACGTCTCCATCTCTGTACGCTTCATTCACATACATGTTTTCTTGAAAGTACAGTCTAGTAGCAGAAACGCATGTATTTGTTAAATATACTATTCTTGTTAAAGCATCAATTCTGAATCGAGGAAACAGCGATGAAAGGAGACAAACAGAGGGATGTTTGAATATATACAGAAGCAGAGAGAGAAACTAAACCATGTGCAACAAAAGAGCTTCTGAATCTCTGGGTCTTATTTTACCAACTGAATGAGATTCAGAGAGAAAACGAGGGATTGATTTCAGCCACACTGAGAGCAAAGAGACGGCCTTCAGTGTGTGAGACGCACGTGTGTGTCCGTCCACGAGAAAGAGCTCTTTCACACACACACGCTCGACGACGACTCCTTCCTCTGCTCTTCCTCTCTGTGTCCGTCTCATCTCTCTTTCGCTGCTGTTTCTGTCTCAGGATGAGGATGAGGATGAGGAGCGTCGTTCTGTAGATGTGGCAGGGGGTCTGTCTCGTGAGGACCTGGACAGACTCAGAAACGTGGCGGAGCGACGGGCTTCATCTTCGGAGGAGGAACCCGATCTCAGACGCCTGGAGGAGGAGATCGCTAAGGTGCTTTAAAAAGATTGTCTTATGGCTTTATATTACATGTTTGCTTTACTGTGTGAAGTTTGTATGATATATCAGACAGGACAATATTTGGCTGAGATACAACTATTTGAAAATCTGCAATCTGAGGGTGCAAAAAAATCTAAATATTGAGTAAATCACCTTTAAAATTGTCCAAATGAAGTTCTTAGCAATGCATATTACTAATCAAAAATTAAGTTTTGATATATTTACAGTAGGAAATTTACAAAATATCTTCATGGAACATGATCTTTACTTAATATCCTAATGATTTTTGGCATAAAAGTAGAATCATCATTTTGACCAATACAATGTATTGTTGGCTATTGCTACAGATATAACTGTGATACTTAAGACATTGTCATCTAATGAGGCACTGAAATCATTTTTAAATTATTATATTTTTTTTCTTAAACAAAAGTTTTAATTTAGCCCAAAACCATAACCAAAAATAATATATA